>OW026520.1:65136428-65231428 GCA_932274085.1 Protocalliphora azurea | reverse complement strand
TATTAATAATCATATCATATTAATAATCATATCATATTAATAATCATATCATATTAATAATCATATCATATTAATAATCATATCATATTAATAATCATATCATATTAATAATCATATCATATTATATATCACTCAACGAAGCGTGCTAGACTGGATCAGCATAATTGACTACTGACCGATCAATCGTTTTATCCACATTTACCAACCTGCTGATGTCTCTGCTCAGCTGTCCGATCCCCGCATCGTAGTGTTGGTGTTGTTCGTCCGCTAATACTGTTGCTTCTGCTTGGAAATGTTTATGCACGACGGGTACTCTACAGCTGGGATGAAGCGAGCCGCTGCTGTTGTGAAGGTTTCGTGGAATTTCCTCTGTGTCATAAACGTCAGGAATCGGCAGATCATTGAAGTGGCGGTCAGTGAATTCTCTAAAGCCGTGCCAGTCTGTTTTCTTTTGGTTTAAATATGTACGGCGTTCAGATACGACGAAATCCTTGGGCCGATCCAGAGTTATGACTATTGGTAGGTGATCTGATCCTAGAGAAATTACTGCTCGCCAGGTTGCGCAGTTGATCAGACCAGAACTCGCTATTGTAATGTCCGGCGAGCTAGCGCAATTACCCATAAAGCTTGTGGAGGCACCATCGTTAGGTGTGCAGAAGGTGAATTCATCAATTTGTTTCGCAAATGCTACACCTCTCTGGTCTTCCCAAAAATTAGAGTGCCAAGACTGATAGTGAGCATTAAATTCCCCATGGACCAGACGGATTTCTCTGTCTAATATTTGGATGGTAGCCTGTAGGACAGCTGGCTATGGTCGGAACATAGATATTATAGAGCTCTAACTCCGTATCCCCCGACCTGACCGCAATACCTTGAACTTAGAAGTATTGATCTCTAGCATCAAAACTGGGAGATAGATGCCTATACTGCACGGTGTTGCAGATAACGAAGGCGATGCCTCCACCGTTGCCTCTGGTGCGATCTTTTCGGAGAACATTATAGCCATTACAGGTTTGCAGACTGGAGTTTTTAGTCAGTTTTGTCTCCTGGACCGCGGCGACCACCATTCTGTGTTGTTCCATGAATCGGGTTATCTCAACTATTTTCCCTTGGAGGCAATTGCAATTCGTCGTGTGTTCGAAAATTTTTTTCTCCCTTTAATTATATATTATACGAATTATTATTAAATACTTTTTTTATACATATTTAGGTAAATCATCAGGGGAAAAGATGCGCATTAGGGAGGAGTTGTAAGGGCTCGGGAGAAGCCTCATATATAGTATTAAAAAGTTGAGGAAAAAGTGGACAATATATGCATGGCACTGAATAAAAATGCTCCAATAGTAACAACAACAACTCTTCGAAAAATCTGGGCATTGTTAAGCTCATTGAAGATCTTAACTCTTTTTAAAAATATACATTTTGTATTTTTACAGATTTTTTAATTTAATTAATAGTACAATTTTTGGAATATAAATGGGCTTCTACGAATCCCAGATCACAACACTGTTTTTCATGCTGAGATCATGTCTATTACGAAAGGCATTAAGTGGTTGAAGGAAATCGATAACAAAGCTGCAGCGCGTATTTTTACGGATAGTCAAGCAGTTACCATGATCCTAAATAATAATAATGTAAAATCAAACGGTTTTTTGCAATGTAAAATTGAGATAAACTCTTATCTGAATTGTGGAAACCTAGAGATAATGTGGGTTACGGGACACCATGATATCATAGAAAACGAAGAAGCGGACAAGCTATCCAAAATGTGATCATCCCCGAACACTCCCAGCACAAACTTTAATGTAATGGCAATCACTTATTAAAGTAATTTCTTGGTAATGAGGCGCCATTATTATTTGCCTGCTCTATATTACATAAGTACACAATACTATAATAAGACAGTAATATTGCAATCACGTGGATCAGTTGTCTAGAGCGCTGGATTAACAACCAGAAGGTTGTTGGTTAAAAAGATATTTTATACTAAAAAAAGTTTTTGTCATTTAATAAATTAAGTGCAAGATGGTGTACTGAATAATACGTTGGTCATTAAAAACGAATGGCTAATTTGTGCCCAAGTTCAAATCTCACTGACGGCAAAAAAGTTTTCTTCAATTCAGTTTATATTTTATATTTTTAATATTAACAGGTTTTCAGCCTTGACTTTGTTTTTTTTTTTATTTAAAGAGATTAGCAAACTATATTTCCTTTTCTAGTTTAAAATTTCAATTTGGAGATAATATTTTTATATTTGATTTAATATTATTTAGTTTGGAGGAAAAATTTAAGTACATAACCTTTTTAGAGCAATTCTTATATACTAAAGACTAAAAACTAGGGTATGGAGGTAAAATTTATGTAGATATTAACTCATTGATGTGATGATGGCAAGAGTATTGACATCTCTTAGCAAAATTGTCGTTGAACTTGTTTAATTTAACGTTAACAGTGTGAAAATCAGCAATCAGATTGAAAATCAATTTTAAAAGTTTATTTTGGGCCACTTGAAGCTTCTTCCTGTGGCTATTTGCAGATGTAGACCAAACAGGACTACATAATAGGGTGAAAAATAGATTTAATTAGTGTTTTTTATTTTCAATTGAAAGACACGATTTTCTGTTTATTAAGGGATATATCATTTGTATAAATTTTATTAAAATTTTATTGATTTTGTCTACAATATATGGAATGTGAGTTTTAAAATTTAATTTTGTATCTAGTATTACACCTTAATACTTAACATTTCCTTCCATTGAATATCATATCTGTTTTTATTAGAATTTTCCATTTAGTAAAATATTTATTTAGTTCAACTAAAGCAGAATCCAAGTTTTTAATTATATTGACGGAATATAAATCTGAGCTTAATATTGAGGTATCATCGGCAAAAATTGAAGTTATGCATCCAGGTAAAGCAGGAATATCAGCTGTATAAATATTACATACAACTGGTGATAATCACGACCCTTGAGGGCACGACCCTTGAGGGCATATTAATTTCGCAAGATTTTGTTTTACCAATATAGTCGTTAAACGATCTATTTTTTAAGAAGCTTTCTATAGTTTTAATTACTTCTATTGGAAAATTAAAACATTTTAACTTAAATAGAAACCCGTTATGCCAGACGGAATCAAATGCAGATTTGATGTCGAGAAGAACCATACCCGTTGATTTCCCGATTTGAAAATTATTTTTAACCAACTTTTTTATGTTAAAAAGTGGTTGAGAGGTGTTATGTTCTCTTCTGAATCCAAATTGATTTGGAAGAAATATTTCATATCCATAATTTTTTCTTTCACTATTTTTTCCAAAATTTTACTAAACGCTGGCAAAAGACAAATAGGTCTGTAAGATTTAGAGGAATCAGAAGTCTTATTCGGTTTTGGAATTGCAATTATTTTTGACTTTCCATTCCGTTGGAAAGTAATATAGTTTTAGGCAGTCATTATATATGTTGTTTATATATATGATTCCACTTTTGATCAAGTTTTTTAAACATTTGTTATTGATTTCATCCAAACCGGGTGCTTTTTGTTTTTCAGCTTTTTAATTAAACTTGACGTAGTTTCAACAGAAATATAATAATTTTGGTCTATATTATTTATTTCGATGTGCCTCATACCCTCAATGACAGAATTTTCTTTTGAAATAGTTGCACCGTCACTGAGATTGTTAGAAACGTTGTTATTTGATTCAAAAGTCCTGTCTAAAATATTGCATTTTTC
Source organism: Protocalliphora azurea (assembly GCA_932274085.1). Taxonomy (NCBI): domain Eukaryota; kingdom Metazoa; phylum Arthropoda; class Insecta; order Diptera; family Calliphoridae; genus Protocalliphora; species Protocalliphora azurea. Next base: position 65,227,699 of record OW026520.1, on the reverse strand, counting down.
CTACGGTGTGCAATAAGCGCAATCTTTCAATATAGGAATATTTTTGTGTTTTCCTTTCAATATTTTGGTAATGTTCCAGAAAGATGAAGAAGATTTATCCAACCTTGATAAAGTGTAATTCCATGAATTATTTCTATGTTTAAACATTTCATCAAATATACGTTTATTGAGAATTTTCATTTGCTGGAGGTCGTTTATAACCCTGTACCGTTTCCAATTTCTTCTATATATATATATATCTAAATTGTATTAAAAATTTTATATTTTCAGGCAATGACTTGTTAGGTAGTATTTGGGACACTACATTCAATTGCTGATTTAATGGTATTATTTATAAATAATATCATTTCATCTAGATATCATTCGACTAGAATATGATCAGAACTTAAATCGTTTAATACTTTTACTAATGTAATATTTCAGAGTTATTTGTTGTGAAAAACTCTAACGTTGAAGGCCGTCTCCCCGGATCGGTTGGAATATGTATACTTTTATAATGATACACTATTTCCAGTTGATTTGGTTGAATTTTCTCGTAAAGGATGTTGCCCCAACTGTTGTTAGTTTGGCGACCCCAGAATCGATTTCTGCTTTTAAAATCATCTGCTAAAATATATTTATTATTAGGATTTGCCAGTATACGAAGGTCTGATATAAATTGGTTTTTACGATTTGTGTTAATACGTGAGGCTCCCGGAAAGTAGCAAGAGTATAAATATAAAGAGTAATTTGGAAGCAGAATCTTAACTCCTATATGCTTGCTCCTATATGCTGTATCTTGGTGTTTTTTAATTGTAATAATTCATGTTTTATGTTTTTCTTAATAAGTTTGGCAACACCACCACCTCTACCTTGCCAAAATTTTTTTTTTTTATTTTCGTTTAGGTGCATAGTTTTGAGTACCCCTATAGTCTAAAAATAACTACATGAATTTGTAGACAACTCGAACAAAAATAACTAGTTATTGAGTAAAAAATAAGTAGTTTGTTTTTGTTTCCAATTATACCTGCTACCTTACCAGGAAAGCAAAGTTTTTGCTGGGCTATTACACTGGAAAACGCTAAGCCTTTTGAAAACTTTAAACTGATCTAAAAAAAAGTTGGCAGAATTTCACTGTTGGAAAAGTGACTGACACTCCATGGGGAGACCCAAATTAAGAGAAAACTAAAGATATTTTGACACTAAATAGGCCAACATAATAATAATTTTAAAAAAGCTATACAATTAATACATTATTGAATTTTGTGAGTATACATTTTGAATCCACCATATGAATATTTATTTCGATGGAATTATTAAATAAAATTGATTTTTATTACTTTTATAATATAGATATCAACGAAATCTTGGATTCAATACAATATAATATTTATAAAGTGTTCTTCTTTTTCGATTTTCAATTTTTGTTTTTTTTTTTGTCACAGCTAACAAGACATATGTCTGTAAATAACACACTTAAAACTACATAACACATTGATTAATAGATAACAATACACAAAAAACGATAGCATATAATTGAAGAATTTGTTAATCAAAACAAAAAAATTTATTAATAAATTCAAAAACACGAAACCATATGAATACAAAACTTCTCGAAATTACCCAATAAAAGCATTTTTACCGAAATTCAAGTTGGAACCAAATTTATTTCAAGTCTTGAATCCAGTGGAGAACATTAAATTAAACTTGCATTACTCTTTAATTCAATAGCGTTCTCTAGTGAAAAGGAATTTTAAATTTATTCTACTTGAAAATTTTTAATTTTTTCAATCATATTTCATGTTTAAAATATTTTTATATTAGAATTCATGTCATGAAATTTGGGTAATAAAAAAAAGTCCTTAAGATATACAAGTTAAGTATTATAAATGTAAAATCTTCAAAATAAATAATATCATGAATAATCATAATATGTTTACATATATACAGAATGTTGTAAAATTCTAGCCCCTATGTATACCACGTCTGATTTCATGTAAAATGGTGACAATAAATAAGAGTCAGGATTAGCTTTCATAGTCTCATGAAGGATTCCAATTGGAGACAAATATGCAAAGGCGTTTTTTTCCAATTTACCTACTTCTTCTTTTCAAATATATGCTTGATAAGGACGTTGTCAAGTGTTATCAGTCTTTCTACAAAGCTTTTTGTAGCGACATGGAGTAATGGCAGATGGATTGTAAAGTGTAGTCCAACCAAAACGCACGATGGTAATTGTAAACAAAACAAAAATTTTTCAGAGAATTATCTTAATATTTTTCATTATTATAGAAGGATCCATGATAGTTATGTGTGAAACAAAATATCGGCCAAATGCTCGCCATGGCTTTTGTGGCATACCTATATCTGATGGTCAATGACTCTGAGACATAATTGCACCATCCTCTTGGAACCACATATCGTCCAGGTCCATATCCTCAATTTCTGGCCACAAGAAGTCCGTTATCATCTCGCGATAGCGAACACCATTCATGGTAACTTCTTGGCCGACCTCATTTTCGAATAAGTACGGCCCTATGACGTCGCCATCCCACCGTATAAAGAACTGGGCGAGCATGCACAGGTGTTTTCACATTTCCTACAGACCGGGTTTGCTAAAATTTACGCACAATTCTCCCGATTGTGGACACATTTGGTCGATTATGCTGACCAAAAAAATCATAAAGTGCACGAAATACATTTTGATTTGAAAGCCCATTTTCGTAAAAGGCTTCAACAATCTTAACCCGCTGCTCAATTGTGTATTTCTCCATGGTTGAATTTGGCAAACACTGAAACAAAAAAATGTCAAAATAAGTTGGGCAAAAAATTTGACGTTAAGGTGTGACTCACAATTAACATCGTGCATTATGGTTGGACCACCATTTATATTAGCACTTTCATAAACATAGGTATTTGAGAATCGTTTTGTGTTATTCTCATAATTTTTCCCAAAGCATTACTTAGGATTTTCCTCTCAAAATTGTAAAGTTCTTTGGCTACTATTGGTAACATGGAGGACTAAATGGGAAATCCAAAGGTGAGGACAGATCTGATGGCTACCTTGTAAATTAGCAGTTTGGTTTTTACTGGTAAATATTTGATGTGTAAAAACCAGTTATAGAGGGGTTTTCCATTGCTGTTGTCAAAATTGTCTCCCCAACTTGTGTTTCTGTCACTTAGGTCGCCACCGATTACAAACCCATTCATAATTTTTTTGTAAAATTTTTTTTTGTAAAATTATGAATGGGATACAAGATACTTATATTGATCCAATTAAAAACTTTTTGCTACATTATTTAATGTTCCAGCAATATTAATGTTATTGTTTTTTAATATGTTTTTTTTATTACTATTACAATGCTAATATTATTAGAAATGAATTCAATTTTAATAAAAACATTATTAATGTACCAGCAATATTAATTCTGTTGTTTTTGTTGTGTTTTTTATTACTATTAAAATGCCCCGGAATATTAATTTTTCCATTTCGATGTAGGTGCCATTCTTATAAAAGAACGATATCAATTTAATATGGTGTAGCAAATTTCAGAGCTCAGCTTGCCTAGTGTAAGCACTAGAGATCGAACATTAAGGGATGCAATATTTATAGATCTATGGGTCATATTCAGATCTAATTTAAGAAGAATAATGAATTCTGTTCTGGCTTCTGTTTTGTACTTAATAAGAAAAATACTGACTCGTTACTAAAGGATAGTTCCTCGGATTCTATAAAAAAAACTAGCAAGTTGGATTCAACACAAATGGAATAGCAATGAACTTCATCGAAAGATGAAAAACAAAGAAATTTAAAGAAGTTTTAGACGTAAACAATTAAATATTTTATTAAATTTATTTTATTTTTCAAAATTAATTTCCATTTGTAAATATTTATTCAGATGCAATTGTTGAAAGGGTCCAAATATATAGAAAAAAACGGAAAATATATAACATACAAAAGGAAAATATGCAGTGGCGGTCACGATTTTAGCCCACTCATCACACAATTTCTATTGGTTTCATTTTATTTTTCTAGATAAGTCCGTGTGGAGTCTTTACTTGTTTACTTCGGACGTGTCCCCAGGTGGCGGATAGGGGGGTTCGGATGTAGTCAATAAACTGGAGATCACTTACCATTGGTTACAGATCCCCATGTACTGACTATAGTCGGGTCCTACGCATTACATCTAAACCTAGAAACTCATAAAAGTTCTCGCGGACCAAATAAATCAAGTGCACTTTTAAGATCAAGGTGAGAGGTGCAGAGGATCTGTATGGTTAGTTAATGCTTAAATAAACTAATCGCTAACAGCTCCCCTCTAACGCCCATGGCATGGGTTGGTTGTAATTCCTTTAAAAGCCTAGTCCGCGTACGCCGTCACTGCGCGAGATGGTCCACTTAGTACGTGCATTTTCGTGGGACCAAAAATTAGTGAAAAAAAAAAATATTAAAATAGAGGATGTAGAGAAAAATAAGGTAATTTCAGTAGGAGTTTCGGACACTGACTCTGACCTTTTAAGAATTCACGAGGACATAATTGCTCAGGAGGGACAGTTATTGAGTGAACTAGCCGAAACAGACGAACTCTTGGGCTCACCTGGAGACTCTCTCGGGGGGACGGTCACTACGGAAAAATTGGAGGATCTTTCTCTTGGTTCTGATGAGGAACATGAAATCACTATGATTTCAGTTCACGCTCAGGAACAGAATCCTCCAGCACCCGAGGTGTCATCCGCACGGGATGGTGGACAGGTGGGTTCAAAATTAGTTCGGCAAGACGCGGTGAAACCAAGTGTAACTGCCGTCGTCGACAGCCGAACAAAAGAAGAAAAAGCTAAGAATGACGTCAGAGCCTCCTTGATCTTTCTTAATAAGATGGCCAAGAGGAATCTGTCGTCAGTCTCCATAGGAAGAGTGTAATTAGATTTGAAAAAATCTATGGCTCGACCTCCGCTATCTTGGGAATGTCTTATCCCGAGGTACTAAATGCGATATTTGACACCGTTCCGGAAAGTGCTCGGGAGATTATAGGAAACGTGTCAGGGATTTGAAATTAATATATGTATTCCCATACGTCAATTGTAAAGTAAAAAAAATTTAAAAATCTTATAAAATTAAAAATTGTGCGCGGATTAGACCTAATGCTTGAAAGCCATGGCTTCAAAGATTTCAGAACTATATAGCTTATATTCAGAATTTATTTCAGATCTGAGAAATATCACTTTGAAAAATGAGAATTTTTGCCAAGGGTAATATATAGAAAATTGGAAAAATTGTCTAAAGTTAAAAATTGTGCGCGGATTAAACCTAACGTGCATTCATGGTACAAATAAAAAGAACACAAATGCCGCCAATGCAAATGCAAGGCAACGCAAACACTTCGGCCGGCAATTTTTCATCATACACACAACTACAGTTGGAGATGTTGGAAGAAAAAGATTTGCAGAGAAAATATTTGGAGAAAAAAATATATTATCTTGGCAAAGGTGACGAAAGCCAGAATTTTAATTTATTTTTAAATACAATTTCGACGGTAATCTAGAACACTGGTCCCTCTTTACCTGCAATTATAAAAATAGCACAGAAATTGCATTCTATACTGACGTTGAAAATCTCATGCGGCTACAATCGTATGTCAAAGGTCGTGCAAAGGAACTGGTCAAAAGCAAGTTGTTTATTCCATCTATGGTAAATGAAATAATTCAAACCCTTGAAATGTTTTTCGGCAAAAATAAATCCCGCCACTGAAAGATAGGCTCGACAGTTTAATAGAATATGCTTTTACCATACGGAATATTTGCTCAAGCTGATAAAACACTGGTTGATAAATTATCTAACAGTCAAAAACTAAATTGAACAATGCATGTAAAAGATGACGAGGTTCCAGTAGTAGTGAGCCAAGTCGTGTCCCCTATAAGTAGCAAAAAAAATCGCAATCGTAAATACTCCTACCCAGCAAACAAGTGCCAACCAATCATTTTGGGTTTTCTATAAAAGTGAGGAGCACAAAATTCAGAATTGTGGTGAGTTCCAGTCCCTAAGTCTAGACGCTAACTGGAATAGGAAAATAAATTGTGCCGCTAGTGTTTAAATTCTTATTGGCATAAGTGTTTCTCCTGAAAGCTCTGTGAAATAACAATTGCACGGCAAAATACCATTCTTTGTTGCACAAGTACACAACGTTGATAAATAGCAACTCCAGCTCTTTGACGACGTTCGTATTTCTGTAGCAGTAATGGAACAATGCCTCTTAAATAACCTTGGGTTTACAGGTAAAGATGAACCACCAGAGCTACTATGGACTGTTAATACTACCCGACATGATTCTGAAAAAATTAATATTGAGGTATCTAATATAAAAGAGGCAGCAAGTTTACCCTTTATGATATTCACACGGTAAATAACCTTGGTCTGCCCACACAATCAGTTGATTTTAATGACATTGTGAAGGTCAACCCATACTTAAAAGGTTTGCCTACACAATCTTATACAAATGCCAAACCGATGGTTCTTATTGGGCTAAGTAATTGGAGTAGCAGTACGTTTAAAAATTTGAGATGGGTGTTGTCAACCCATTGCAACAAAGACTCGCCTGGGATGCACTCTTCAAGGTAGTGGCACAGATTTAATGCGTTATTCTTCTTTAAATATACATGCGATTATGAGGATCGATATAAGGCGCTACACGATGAAGTGAAGGAATATTTTAGGCTAGAGAAAAATAGTTTGTCCTCTGAAAACAAAAGGCAATGCACCTCCTTGAAACTACTGCAATTAAGAAAAATCAACAATGCCCGAGAGCTACAAGGTCGCTTGTCATAGACTAAACGATCTTCAAAAAAAGTTCAATAAGGATCCTTAGTTGCAACAGACTATGCAAGCGGAAATAGATAAATTAATTTCTAAAGGTTACGCCCGAAAATTGGTAGATATTGAAATATCTTGGCATGAAGGTCACTCATGGTATCTTCCAATTTTTGTTGACCTGAATCATAACAAGCCAGGTAAAGTACGTTGCCCTGATTTGTTTACGTTACTTTTTTAACATTTTAATAGTTTCGCGTGTGCCAAATAGCAATTTGTGACATAGTTGAAATGTTTCAACATAAAATATAAAGGCATGCATGCTCAACGATTTTTGTGGTTCGAAAATGGCGACACTAATCTATGTCCATGAGTAAAAAAATCTCTGATCTTTGGCATAATTACGCAGCCTGTATTGCCTATTTTGTGCGAAATAAAATTACAGATGAATTTCTTAATTCGTATCCCGAGCTGTCAAAGCAATACAGTCCAGTATAATTCGAGATTCTCGAGGCTCAGAAGGGATGCATTCCAAGCACATGTGGTCTCCACTAAAAGGGAAGTAAAAAATTTAAATTTTTTACCCATTAGGGTTCGTCTCTCATTTTACTATTGGTCTAAAAATGCTTCTACAAGATATATGCCGATCCGGATTAGTATGGAAAAACAAAACCAAAGATCTAAAGTGGTCCGCATGACTATCAAATTTGGCCAAAATATAACCTCAACCATCCCTCGATTTTATTCGAAGTTGCTGAAAAAAACAGAAATATCCAGCTACACAAGTTCGTAAATGCTGGCGAAAATGCATACGCTGCTGTATCCTACTTCAGGATTCAACATAATGAAGACGTCGACGTTTGTATCGTGGCAGCCAAATCCAAAGTTACCCCTTTAAAGCCAATATCAATACTACGGCTAGAGATTCAAACAGTATTAATTGAAACGAGACTTATTTCTAAAACACCGCAAGGTATGTGCATAATGCAAAAAGCTTAAAAAATCTTATTTAAATATGCCCAACCCAATGAATTTTCAGAAGAAATTTGGTGCTTAAAAAAATAATAAGAAAATTCACCCTGGCAGCAAACTTAAGCTACTAAATATTTTTCTCGATAATAAAGAAATTATACGCGCTTGTGGTAGAGTTGAGATTCTAAATTCCACCAACGCCATTATTTTGCCACGCAATCACTATCGAGGGTTTTCTGAAAACCGCGTGATTTGAAATAACGCCGACGATTTGGTGCTGTTCAGCAAATCACGTGATTTTGCGGTTTTCGGCAGTTTTAATTTTTCGAAAACACGAGAAACAAATTTAAAAAGTCAGCTACTTTTTAAATTTGTTTAACATTAATGAAAATAAAAGTGAACATTTAGTAAATAAATATGCCGGGAGCTACTTTATTGGCATTAATTAATTTATGAAAACAGAGCGTTTAAAAAATGAACGTGTTAAAAAACGTCATTTACGGGACTTATCAAATCCTATGGATACAAAAATTAATAAAAAAAATAACGAAGTTGCCACTGTTTCTATCGATGAAATTTGCATTACTTATTTCTAAATTTTATTCAATTATTGAATATTATTAATTTTTTTGGCAATAACAATTAAATTTTGTCTTAAATAAGAAATAGGATTTTATAAATTAAATATATTTTACATGACATTTTACGACTATGTCACATTGATAACCTTAACAGAACCTTCGGAAAAACAAACCAAACTGCTAAAGAGAAAAAGTAAATCACGAACATTGATAAACAGAGCAAAAGTGTCCTTAGAAATTTGTTAATATTTATGTGTTTGTGTAAATAAAACATAATTTTATAGCAAAAATCTACAAATAACAGAAAAATAGGCAAGCGATTTGAAATCGTCAATCATTTAGCTGACCGCTTTCAAATCGCGTGATTTCAGCATTTTTTGTGTACGTGATTTGAATTCACTTTGACAAAAAGTGGTATTCAGAATGTAGAATTATTTATAAAAGTGTGCGGATTAAATTTCAACGATGCACGAACCAATTAGTCTTAGCCCAACCGCTATTAATGGCCTTAGCGCCAGCAAGGCATCTTTACCACCAGCAGCTTTAAGCGTCCATTCACTTATGTGCTGTTTTCATGCCTAACAGGGCAATTCACATCGAAGTCGCTCACAGTCTTGATACAAGCAAAAACTTTATCGGTCGTCGTGGCTCACCAAAGGTGATATATACGGACAACGGTAACAATTTTAAATCTGTTGAAAGAGTAATTCTGGAGAAGATACAAGACATCGATCTTCATCGAGTCTTCTCTAAACATGCTAATATGAAGTAGTGATTTAATCCTCCGGCAGCACCGCATATCGGCGGATCATGGGAAAGGCTATTGCGCACTGTAGGAACCATACTATACGCTTTGTGTACAGCATTCAAATTTAATGACAAGTTATTGCGATGTGCTCTATGGGAAATTGAATTTAGAATACATTCTCGGCCTTTAAATTTTGTAGCTCTAGAATCAGCTGAAGGCGACGCACTAACCAGAAATCACCGCAGATGGCTACCAACCTTTATGAGAATCTGATTACGATTTTCGACAGCGATGGCTCCAAACCCAGAAATTAGCAAATCTTTTTTGTAAAAAGTGGATTCGAAAGTATGACCCAAATTTAGTCCGGCGCAGCAAGAAGTTTATAAAAGATAAAGCCACCATCTGTTAGTTATATAGTGATAATAATGGGTGACACGCTTTCCCGAAACAGCTGGCCCAAGAGAGTTATAACGGAAACGATTGCTGCTAAAGATGTTCAAGTTCGTGGCGTCAAAGTTAAAATCAGTTCCAGCATATATGAGGGACCCGTAACAAAAATAGCTGTTTTACTAGTCGGTAATACTCAGGATTGTAAGCTCAAGGAACAATAATTCATTTGTATTTTTATTTACATACATCTTTATTTTATTCCGATAAAAACGTAAGCATACATAAACATACATTCATACATACATATATACATACATACATACATACGTACACACACACACACATACATACTATATATTTAAAGTAAACATATGTACAACTGCATGCTTATGTTTATTCCTATTTTCTTATTGTTCAACTGCTTAATAACGGTACTCTATTACGATCATCTAGTGCTTTAAAATATTCTTGTTATAGAGAAAAAAATTAAAAGGTATTTAAAGTTTGTACAGTGTACAACGAAACAAATTGTTTCAAAGCTTCACGTAAAGTAAATAATTTTGTTCAATAAAATTTAATAAAGTATTTTATTTATTGCTCTTAAAAATTATTTTTTAATAATACATACTACCGTCTCGGGTACTATAGTATAAATGTATAATTCGTTTTACGACGCCCTAAATAATTAGTTATAAATACTACATTTTTTTTTGAAACAAAATTAATAAGGGTTTTCATTTAAACGAATAAATTTACACAGTTCGGAAATTCATACGATTTACCCACGCGTTGCATGAACGCCCCTTGCTAATTTATTCCTTACTTCTGTACAGGAGTCAATTTAAAATTTTTTTCAAAATTTAAAATTACTATTTTTGTGTTTCTTTGAAAAATCAGAAAATATATAACAAAATAGTTTAATTACTTTTCAAATTTGATTATACAAAAATAAAGGTTTACAAAATCGTTTAGACATTAAAATTGAAATGTAAACATTTATAAATTGTGTGGGTTTGTTACGTTCGGGCTTGGCTATGTCAAATTTCGATACTCGAAAAATGACAAAGCCAAAGAGGCTGCGGATGGCGCAGATAAATCTGAATCATTGTGAAGCGGCCTCAACCAAATTAATAACCTACCTCGGTGAGACCAATGTGGACGTGGCCCTAATCCAAGAGCCTTGGCTAAATAACAACCAGGTCTGTGGTCTTAGGGCTAAAGGATACAAATTGTTCGTGCCGTCAACTGAGGTCTTGTATCCTAGTGAGGAATGAACTTCAGTTAATTCTTCTTAATTCTTTGAGTTATGAAGACCTAACGGTCGTTCAAGGAGAGACGTTAGGAGTTATAAACGAGGTCTTGCCATGGTATACATGCCCTATGAGGCGACGGAACCACCGGATGACAGGGTGTGGACCTTAGCCGAATATGCAAAACGGAATGGAGTACGTCTATTGCTCGGTTGCGATGCCAATGCACACCACAGACTATGGGGTGGCAGGGATACTAATAAGAGAGGAGAGTCAATAAGGGAAATACTCCTACGTTCAGTACTAAAGATAGGAATTCGGTAATAGATATCACATTGACTAACTCTAGAGGCCTAGTTGAGGATTGGAGGGTGGCTTTTTCTGACCATGGCAGGATAACCTTTAGTTTGAACTTTCTGGGTTCGGAGAGGAAACCTTTTAGGAATCCTAAAAGGACGAATTGGGACGCTTTCGGGCGTGACTTGGGGTCAAGACTGACTGGAACTCCGAGGAAGTTTATGTCGAGGGATAATCTTGACGAAGTGGTGTAGGAAATAGCGGAGTCTATTATCAGAAGCTATGAGCTCACCTGCCCGGTGAGTTATCCGGCTAAGAGGAAACAGCCGGTCTGGGGGTCAGAGGAGTTGAGAGTTCAACGGACCACAGTTGGCAGGCTATGTAACAGGGCCTATAGAACTGGTAAGGACGAAGATTGCGGCACCCATAGGGTGAGTTTTAATAACTACAAAAAGGACATTAGACAAGCTAAAGGGGTCTCGTGTATTAGGTTAAGCGAGACCATTGACTTTGTCAATGAACTATCCAGATTCAGGAAGATACTGCCGAAGGATCCTTGTGTTCCGGGGATCAGATGGCTTATGGACGGAGTCTAACTCTAAGTCACTTAATGTGCTTTTGGAAAGCCATTTTTCGGGTTGTAAGGATCCATTGATGGAAGGATCAGGTGAGGAAGAGCACTTCTTCGCAGAGTCCGCCATCGGGATATTTGAAACGGTGTGAGAGACCTGATTACGGTTGAGAAAGCAACATGGGCGGTAAATTCATTCGAGCCTTACAAGTCACCTGGCCCGTATGGTATTTTTGGATGGTCGACGTGATTCTGCGTCAATTTGACAGAAGGGGACGGAAGATCGTTGCATATGCTGATGATGTGGTCATACTTCCCACAATCAGTGAGATCATGTAGTCCGCGCTGGGTGAGCTGTCCTCTTGGGCCGCTGGTAAAGAGTTAGGAGTGAATCCAGAAAAAACAGAATTGGTTCTGTTTTCTAGAAAGTAAAAGGTAGAGAATTTCAGATTACCGGCACTATGTGGAACGGAACTGAGACTTTCCGACTCTGCGAAATATCTTGGGGTATTCCTCGATAATAAGCTGACCTGGAAGAGGAAAGTTCAGGAGAGACTCAAACGTGGACTTAATGCCTACTGCACCTGTAGAAACTAAATAGGTAAGAATTGAGGACTCAAACCACCTCGGTTGTGAGACCAATTCTTACTTATGGTTGTCCTGTTTAATGGCAGGCACTGGAACGAAAGAGTAATAGGAACCTTTTGTCGAAGGCACAGAGGTGTGCTTCAATTGGGGTTACAGGTGCAATGAGAAGTACAGCACAAGCGGCTCTGAACGTCATACTTTATCTCTTACCCTTTGATGAATTTGGGAAGGGTATGGCAGCAAGGAATCTGATGAGACTTAAGGAATTAGGACTATAGATTCATCAAGAACAGGTTACTCCCGGGTCGCATGCGAGGTCAGTTATGGTGAGGTTAATCTGAACTCCACGAGGGCATCAGATTATATGGTCGCTGAATCGGACTTTGGGGTAAATCCTGTCGTGGTGATACCTGATAGGGGGGGTCTGGTCCGGCACTGAGAGACTGTACAAAAGTTGTGCAGTATTCACAGACGGATCAAAGATGGCCATTTGGTACATTTGGTATCACGTCAACCTTCTCTATCTATCTATGTTTATGACCTTTTTGAGGCATTTATGAGTTTGTATGGAAACCCCTAATTATTTTTTCAGAAATAAATAATTGTATGGCAATTGAAACAGAATAAATGCATCTGTCCTCAATAAAATTCAAATATTACAAATTCAGGACACTGTCGCTCATATAGTCGTCAATAAGACTAGAACCCCGACAATATGCATGCAATTGTTATTTATTTTGTCTTGAATAACGTTTTATAAATAACAAAATACACAGTTTCCCGCAGACAGTGTCGATGACAATATCGTTTATGATAATTTGGTCAACTGAGTTTATTTGCTATTAAATTTATTTTTAAACGTGTATATTTGTTTAATAATAACAAAATTTGTTACAAAATAAACTTTTCAGGTACTATTTTACAAACATCATGACAATGTTGTAAAAATACCAACATTAGAGTTGTTCCAATATTTGTCAAATTTATATGTTTTAGTCAGAAAATGTCCGAAAAACAACAAAATATATGGAAAATTTGAGTACGGGAACACTTTCTTGTATATTCTGACTAAAACCTACAAGTTTGACAAATACTGTACAAAGCTATTATACCACTTTAAAAAAAATCATAAGACCCTGGGTTTATCATATGCGGCGCTATATAAGATTACTTTCATAACGCTGTTACCATCATGAAGATCGCTATTAAAACTCTTCCATAACGGTATTTTTCTGCCTTGGTATGTATGGATGAACCCATGACAAATATACATACATATGTAGGTTGATATATAATTTCATGTGGACACATAATTATATAGGTACGTACATACATGCATTTAATTTCACTTTGAAATATCTTGTTACAGTTCATCGCAGGTATAAAATTCATGCTCTTTCTGATATCACGTTTGAATGCATCATTATTTTTAATTATTCGATTATCCCCAATTGTTAAAAAGTTATCTCGATTGTTTAAAAACACAAAAATTACGTAGTTACTAAAACTTGGTTTGTTAAGATAGTACCGCGTTTATTTTTTATTATTATTTTTTTTGCAGTGCTGAGGAATTAGCTTTTTTTTCTTCAAATCTAGCGATTTTTGTTAAAAGTAATTGGAGTATTTATTCTCGGGACAAATATTTCGACAATTTTTTGTAAATGTTTTTTTTTCCGGAATAAATCAGTATCACCAGTACTTTTAATTGTGATTAAAGTAAAGTAAAAATGTGTCAGTTTGCTATTAGTTTAAGAATTTTTGGCCTCTAATGTCTTGATATATTTTTCTGAATATTTTTATTAGTACATTTGCGATTTAAATTATATTAATGCCTTTTAAAAGTGCGTTCAAATACCTTTCTAATGAAATATAATATGACCATATTCATTAAATCCTTTAGAGGAAAAATTAGATTTTTTTATTGATATATCGGAATTTAAATTTTTTTTAAAAAAAGAAGGTTTATTCAGTGATGCTCTTGTTCAATTATGCATTGAGGGAGAAAGTCCATAAGTCCAACCGAAGTCCGGCTATTTGATTGGTCTTGATAAAAATGTGTTTAGTATAAACCCGAAGTTACGTCGAGACAAACGTTAAAATCTACGAGAATTTATGGAAAATTTGTCTAGTATAGTCTCGACGTAAGAAAGTGACCGCATTTCATGTACGCTCGTAACTTAAATTGTTTTTGTATTCATATGCAATATTTTTTCCGCCTTCATTTACTCTTCTTCATTTACTAATTTTTTTATAGCATTTTGATATATGTGCCATAAGAAAATACAAGTAAGCGGTCACTTTATAATTACATTATGAATATTATGAAATATATAAGATAGCCTTGTTCAGTCCGGCGCGAAATAACGTAATTACATGCTGAAATTACGAACAAAATCCGGACTGTTCTTACTGGCTTATTGACATTTGATTTAATTTCATGTACAGCTGGTACTTTTTGTTTACATCAATTTGTTTAGTACATTGATTAAAAGTTATTCGTTTCTAAAGTCATTTTATTTCTGTTCTTTTGTTATATTTTTGAGTAAAAATTGATCAAGCCAATATCTTAAATTTTACTTTAATTTTTAAGCCTTGTTCAGACTGGCGCGAAATTACGAAATTTCATGCTGAAATTACAAATGAAATCTAGAGTGTTCATACTGGCTAGATGACATTTGATGTAATTTCGTGAACAGCTGATACTTATTGTTTACATTTTAAATTGTTATAAGGGTAAATAAAGTATTTTGAAATGGAAACAAATAAGAAACGATTACTTACTAAATTGGAAATAATTAATTTACAACAATTAAAAATGTAAAAAGGATAGTTTTCATTTTGCAAAATCACTTTAATAATTAATTCTAAGATTTGTGTTTAAATTTAAGATCAGCTGTCAATTGTTTTTTTTTCTTCTCACGGTTGAAACATGCAGTACATGGTTAAAAAAAGGTATTTTTCCAACCATGTACAGAGTTGCACGGAAATTGGCGTCGTAATTTCAATGTAATTTCGCCGAAATTATACAAAATTATGTAATTTCGCAAGTGTCAAAATGTATGGGAAATTTCGTAATTTCAACTTGATTTCGGCCGAAATCACGAAAGTACGTAATTTCGCGTCGGTCTGAATGCCCTATTATACTGGAATGTGGGTATAAAAATGGAAGCAAAATTTAAAAAATTGAATTGTTCAATTTTTACGCAAAATATGACAAATAAAGAGAAATAAAATTACTTTATAAACAAAAATCTTTTAATCAATGGGGGTATATTGGGTTTATCATTCCTTTTGTTCATCCAAGACCCCATAAGGTATGATATTCTGGGTTCTCGTTAAATTCTATGACGATCTACTTATGTCGTTGAAAGCGGGATAGGACTCAGGGCGGACCATTTAGGAAGACGAAATTTGGGTCAAATATTTCGCTTATATAAGGTTTGTTTGGTATTGAAAAAATGGGTTAACTCTAATTCGTACTTTTCCGCCGATATCTTTTATAAAAAAGCATGAACGCCAACGAAATTTCGTACAAATAGTTTAAGGATCGAACCCACTAATTTTACCGCCCGCCTCCTATATAAGGTGACATTTTAAATTAGAGTGCCACAAAAAGTTGAGGATGGTGGGTATAATAGATTCGACTATAACATTTTTACTTGTTTATATACATATCGCTCATTTAATTCAAGAACGTTATAACTTAAAAAACGAAATTTTTGAGTTAATGGTCTAGAATTATGAGGTTTATCGAGCTTTATCTTCTGTAAAAATATCGTGTATATATTATGGCTACTGTTTAAGAAGATAATTTGACGTTAATTTTTCTATTAAGATTAATGGCATTTGAAAACTTTGAATATGATGTCTGCAAAACCAATTTTTTTGAGTTATGACGTTCTTGAAGTAAATGAGCGATATGTGAAAAAACTGTCAATTGTTTTTATCTCACTGCTACACATGATTGAAAATAAATTATTTTGTGTGGGAATCGTAATTTCAATATAATTTCTCCGAAATTACAGAAAATGGTGCAATTTCACAACTGTTAAAATATGTGGGAAATTACGTGATTGCATCGAAATCAGGTAAGAGCGTAATTTCGTGCCGATCTAGATACCCTATATGATTCAACGGACCTCTTTTTTGGGCAAAATTATTAATTTGTATTTTAATGATTTTGTTTTTATAGTATTTTAGGGCATATTTTATTTGTTAAAAAAAAAATGCAAATAAGCAAACACTTTTATATTTCGTATAACTTATAAAATTTATATATATATCTTTATGTTAAATTCATATAATGTCGTGTTTATACTAGACTAATTTTTATCAAGACAAATACCAAAACCAACGGAATTCATTTATGTATATACACAGCTTGACAGATGTAAAAATTAAAAACAGCAGTCAGCTGTTGAACTCTGTCACCATGTGTAAATTTACCTTGAGTTTGGCAAAAATTTGTCATATAGTGGCGTATAGTGGATATATTAGATATTTTTTAATCAAGACAAATGTAATGTTAGGTCTCACGAGAGATTTTTGTATCATGACAAACGTCAAATTTATCACGTATAGACCAAATCTATATTATTGCATCATTATCATATCACCAGTTCTACAATTGTGAGATAATGTCGGCAGAGGAGAGTAACCATTTTGTTTATATTATGTTAAAGCTTAAATAAGCGGTTCACGTATTCTAATAATCCTATAAGAAATCATTATTTTCAATCAGTCACAGAGTAAACATGTCCTTTTGATATAAGCAATTCGTACATTTTTAGCACAATTTTTATAAAAATATTTTTTACATGTAAAACAAACACTAAAAGGGAACAATTTTACAAAATAAACATTATTTTTTAGTAATTTCCAAAATACACATGCACATACACAAACAAACTTCGTATATGTGTATTTTTTGGCAGTTCATCTTATAAGATGGTTGTGTAAAGAAATCTCATCACAACAGTCTCATAATACATCTCATAATACTAATATTTGAACTACACGTTAAATAATTCTCTCAGAGAGCGAATTTGACACTCTCTGATTCAAAAATCTTACATATTATGTTACGTCTAGACGAGCTGTATAATATACACTTGAGCTCTAAAAGTATACAGCCCGTCTAGACGTAACATAATATGTAAGATTTTTGTTTCAGAGAGTGTCAAATTCGCTCTCTGAGAGAATTATTTCAGGTGTAGATTCAAATATTAATATTATAAGATGTATTATGAGACTTTTGTGATGGGATTTCTCTACTCAACCATCTTATAAAATGAACTGTCAAAAAAAGACATACACACGGAAGTTTGTATGTGTGTGTGCTTGTATATTTTAGAAATTACTAAAACAACGTTTTTTTAATTGTTTTCTTTTAAGGATTGTTTTACATGTTAAAAAACATTTTTATAAAAATTGTGCTAAATAAGTGCGAATTGCTTAAATAAAAAGGACATGTTTACTCTGTGACTGATTGAAAATAATGATATCTTATAGGATTTATTGGAATACGTTTACCCCTTATTTAAAATTTAACATAATATAAGTAAAATGGTTACTCTCCTCTGTTGGCTTTATCTTACATATTATATTAATCTCAGTTGTCGACCTGGGGTAAAGCGTACTCAACAACAGTATCAGCAAAAATACACAGCGATTCATTGTCAGAATAACATGTTGCTTTTACATTTTTACATTTACATTTAAACGTATGCAGGGACAATTTGCAGTCACCATTTTGTTTCGTTGTACTTGAGTATTTGAGCCTTTCACTCTCTTCTCTCGGTTTAAATGTGAATACACCAGTAGTAAATTTAGAAGTGAGGCTAAACAAAACAGTACTGTATCAGGTGATTGTGGCAGCAGACACATCTACTGACTACACACTCACTAATGTAATTTGAGCTTTAGATATGAGATAATGTTAAAATATCATGTAAAATTTTAGGCACAAATTTTAGTGTTTGCATTCTCGAATTTATGTTAATTTCTTGTGGACGAGAAGATAACAAAGTAAAAAGTGCTGCCAAGTTTAAAAAATAGCAACTTTGTTCAAAAACTAATCATGAAAGATAACAAACTAATGGACCATAGGTCGAATTGAGAGATTTGTTTCTGGACCGGACCACTTGGAATTGATAGAGGAGAGTCTCAGCTTCATTTTGATATACATTTGATTCACCGCTATAGTTTTTGGTAGAACAAAGTTTTCAAAAAAAGATTTTTCATATTTCACTCTAGAGGACATTTTGGACCCTAGGTCAAACTGAGTGATTTGTTCCTGGACCGGACCACTTGGAGGTGATAGTGGAAGGTCTCAGCTTCATTTTGATATACATTTTATTTACCGCTATAGTTTTTGATAGAGCAAAGATTTTAAATAAGATTTTTCATATTTCACTCTAGAGGACATTTTGGACCCTAGGTCGAACTGAGTGATTTGTTCCTGGACCGGACCACTTGAAGGTGATAGTGGAAGGTCTCAGCTTCATTTTGATATACATTTTATTTACCGCTATAGTTTTTGGTAGAACAAAAATTTCAAAAAAAGATTTTTCATATTTCACTCTAAGGGACATTTTGGACCCTAGGTCGAACTGAGTGATTTGTTCCTGGACCGGACTACTTGGAAGTGATAGTGGAGGATCTCAGCTTCATTCTGATATATATTTTATTTACCGCTATAGTTTTTGGTAGAACAAAAATTTCAAAAAAAGATTTTTCATATTTCACTCTAAGGGACATTTTGGACCCTAGGTCGAACTGAGTGATTTGTTCCTGGACCGGACCACTTGGAAGTGATAGTGGAAGGTCTCAGCTTCATTTTGATATACATTTTATTTACCTCTATAGTTTTTGGTAGAACAAAGTTTTTAAAAACAGATTTTTTCATATTTCACTCTAGAGGACATTTTGGACCCTAGGTCGAACTGAGTGATTTGTTCCTGGACCGGACCACTTGGAAGTGATAGTGGAAGGTCTCAGCTTCATTTTAATATACATTTTATTTACCGCTATAGTTTTTGGTAGAACAAAGTTTTCAAAAAAAGATTTTTTTCATATTTCATTTACCGCTATAGTTTTTGGTAGAACAAAGTATTGAAAAAACAGTGATGGTGGTGCCCGAACTGCAGCGTACCAGGCTTTGAAATAAATGTACATAATCTGGCAGCCCAGAAATAAATATATTAACAGTTTAAAAACTTGGCACACCTTTTATACTAACATGGCCACCAAGACGAATTTTTACAAGGTGGTTTCGATTAGACATGTAGTCTTCAGTTTTCTGAAGTGTCAAACTGCACATATAAACAATTTTTGGAACGAACCTTGTTAAATCTGGCTTGGTAAACGTCAAATTTTATTTGCCATCAATGAAACAGCAGGTGTGTTTTTTTAATTGATTTAAAATAAGATTTTTAAGTGATAATAATAATTTATATAGTTAATATGCGTGAGTTTAAATTGTGATTTAAAAAAAATAGTGATTTTTTCTTTTTTCAAAAAAAATTTTGTGTATGGTAATAGAGCTGCCGCGTAATTAAAAATAATTCTAAAAATGGGATTTTTTAAATTCCCAAATAAGAAAAATTATTTTGTAATTTTGCGGAAATAAATATTCTTTTTATTTTTATTTTGTTCTATCGCCATATCGAAAAATTATCGCGCTAAAGCAAAATAAAACGATCGCGAAAAGGAACTCGGTACAAAAAAGAAAACTATCGACATATCAAAAAAGTATCGCCATATTGAAAAAATATTAAGAAAAACTATCGTTTTATCGGTAAAATATGAAATTACAAACGGATCGACAAAATTATATAAAATTTAGAAAAAATCAAAACATGAAATTTAAAATGAATTTTTATCTTTTATTTTTTTATTATATATTTATTAATACGCGCAGAAAGCTCAAGCGAAGGAAGACCACTATCAATAGAAGGACGACTAAGCTTAAGCAAAGGAAGGCCATTAGAAGGAAGACAAAAAACTTACACACTTGGGAAAAGGGTAATAAATGTACATTTTCACTAATACGTTTTATTAACTTTAATAATATAATTATTTTAATACTAAATATAGAAATATTTAATAATAAGTTTAATGTATTTTGTAAATTAATATATAATATAAGAATATATTAAGAATAATTTATAATTAGATAAATTAGTTTAATAAAATATTGATTTCAAAATATTTTACAAATAAAAAATTTTCAACAATATATAATTTTTAAACTTTTTTTGTTTTTTTTGTTACATCTAGAGGCGAAATTTCATCATGAGAGTAAGACGTAAGTTTAGTTATAGTTCAAATGATTTAAAGACCATACTGTTTGCTCATATTTAGAGGATTTGCAGATCATTTCTTCGAAAAATGTTAAATTATTTCAAATTATTATTGAATCGTTAAATGCTATTTACAAAAAATCTAAATATAACAAGCTTCAAAATAATTTAAAAAATAGAAGAAGGATCTGTAGTATGGCAAAAACCTTGCTGAAAACACGCAAGGTAATAAAAGTAGACACATTTAATAGTGCTACGGATTTAAAATCTGATGTATCAGAAAATCATACTTTATTATAATGTAATGTAAAGTTAAATTGTGGTTCTACAAAAAAAAAAAAAAGATGCATCAATATGTAATGTATATTTAATATCTTTAAAATTTTTGTAGAACCACAATTTAACTTTTCTGGTGCATTTTTAAACTTGCTATTATCATCCTTCAATGGTAAATTTTCAAATATTAAGTTTGCTTCGTTAGTCAATGGGTAAGATTTCTGTGAATCTTTCACAATAAAATCATTCGAGTTAATTAAAACTTCGTTATCAATGTCCGAAATATTATCTGGACTATTTAATAACTCCGATATATATTTTTGTTTCATTGGAAAATAATTAACTTCCATTCCATTAGTATTTGGATTTGAAATTTTATTACATTATAATAAAGTATGATTTTCTGATACATCAGATTTTAAATTCGTAGCACTATTAAATGTGTCTACTTTTATTACCTTGCGTGTTTTCAGCAAGGTTTTTGCCATACTACAGATTCTTCTTCTATTTTTCAAATTATTTTGAAGCTTATTATATTTAGATTTTTTGTAAATAGCATTTAACGATTCAATAATAATTTGAAATAATATAACATTTTTCGAAGAAATGATCTGCAAATCCTCTAAAAATGAGCAAACAGTATGGTCTTTAAATCATTTGAACTATAACTAAACTTACGTCTTACTCTCATGATGAAATTTCGCCTCTAGATGTAACAAAAAAAAAAGTTTAAAAATTATATATTGTTGAAAATTTTTTATTTGTAAAATTTTTTGAAATCAATATTTTATTAAACTAATTTATCTAATTATAAATTATTCTTAATATATTCTTATATTATATATTAATTTACAAAATACATTAAAATTATTATTAAATATTTCTATATTTAGTATTAAAATAATTCTATTATTAAAGTTAATAAAACGTATTAGTGAAAATGTACATTTATTACCATCTTTCCATCCGTGTGGAGTCTTTACCTGTTTACTTCCATCGGACGCGTCCCCAGGTGGCGGATAGGGGGGATTGGGCGAGAGACACTGGAGGCACTAATGTACGGTGCTGGAGTCCTCTTCCCTTGCCGACATTAATGCATCCTTTGTATCACACCCAGTCCTGAAAACGGTAGGCTTGCTGGACTGGATGCGATGCATTGATGTATTCTATTTGGTGTTTCCGCCGAAGTGAATACATCTCTGACACTGGGTACGGTCTTGGGTCATGCGTTTTCCGTGGACCAAATAAATGGGTCTTATGCACTTTTAAGATCAAGGTGGTTGGTAGCAGTGCCGAGGATCTGAATGATTAGTTAGTGCTAAAAGAAACTAATAGTGAACAGCTCCCCTCTGATGCTGATGGCAAGGGTCAGTTGTATTACAGCCTAGTCCGCGTATGCCGTCACTGCGCGAGATGGTCTATTTTTTACGGGCATACTCGTGGGACCAAAATAGAAAAAGGAAAATGGAAACTGATAGGTTAAGTATTGTACAGGACAATGGGACAACGGACAAAGAAACCAACACTAGGGTAGTAGAAGGGACGGAAGCTGACTTACGAGTTAGGGATAGGGTCAAAGTAGGGGAAAACAAGGACGACGTCGGGAAAGGGGGGAAAGATGAGGATGGGGACGATGACATGGACTTAATGAGACTGCATACGGACATCCTCATTCAACACGGACAACTGATGACCCAACTAACGGAGGAGGACAGCCTGCTGGACTCGGCGGAGGACCCTGTAGGATCTGGAGCGACGGAGGGACTGGAGGACCTGTCTCTTTTATCCGATGAAGAGCATGAGACAACAGTGGTCTCTGCTCTTGACCGGGGCAAAGAAATCGGAAATGCAGTCACTGCGTCAACTCCGGGTAGGAAGCAGGTGAGCTCGACGGGGGCATCAGGCATGCCAAGGCCTACGGCCAAACCTATTGTTCGGCAGGTAGCGGTAGCATATCCAATGGATGAGCAAGCCGCAACCGACAGCCGAACGAATCTTGAAAAGGCGAAAAACGGTGTTAGGGCCTCTATAGCTGCACTAAATAAGTTGGCTAAAAAGGACCCATCGCTGTTAGACGGGCGGGATAGGCATGTTCGCAGGAAACACCGAAAGAGCATCTACAGGTTTGAACGGACCTATGGCTCCATCGGTGACATCCTGGGATTGTCTTATCCCGATGGTTTTAAAGTGGAGGTAGAGGAAGGTCCGCAAATTGCTCGCAAGGGTAAAGAGTCCGTGTCTACCAACACTTTGGAACCAAAAGTCGACGCTGTCACACAGTGTGATACTCACAAGCCATCCAGCAGTCCTGTAGCTTCTCTCAAGGGAAGCGACAGGGCAGCAAGGATTGGTAGTGGGAAAAAACTCATTGAGAAGAGAGTAGAGAAGGTAAATCAAGCTCTTGCGAGCCCCGCTAAAGGATCTCAAATGAGGTCAATTAGGGGAGCTCTGCCTGGAGATGAGATACCCTCTACCTCTAAGAAAGCAGGTCATATTCCGCATGACTCTTTTAAAGGTCCCCCTAAGGGAACCATAAAAAGAGTGAGGTCGGGGGATGACCAGCAGATTCCGTCTGCGAAGAAGGTTGGTAATGCACCAAGTGGCCCGCTTAAAAACTCTCATAAGGGAGTAGTAAAGCGGGTAGTATCTGGTGACGTGCAACCTTCATCGTCCAAAAAGGGGAAGGATTCGTCCAAGTCGGACATTCTTCAAGCAGCAGTCATTGACCGTGCTGATCCAGATGGGAGAATCAGTACGGAAATGTGGCGGCTGATTGAGGATAGACTTATGGACGAAATCTTCCAGGCAAGGCACAGGCCGGGTGAAATAGCCTTCATGGGTGCAGACTGGACAAGGGGCGTCAAGACTGTTGGTTGCGGTAACAAAGGAACTTTTGAATTCCTGAAAGCCGCGATCAACAGATGTGGCAACCTTTGTCCAGATGCGCAACTGGAGGTTATACCAGCGTCGGAATTGCCTCTGCGACCAATAGTCACGGTATGGATTCCACCACCCATTAAACCGGTGGAAGTCATACTGGGAATATTGGAAGGACAGAATAGGGGGATCAATACAAGTCAATGGAAACTTGTTTCTTCATTGACTTGTAAAGAGAACCAGGGTAAAGATTTCCGATTCGCAGTGGATCGGGAATCTATTAGGAAACTGGACTCATTGGGGGGGGTTGTTACGTTCGGGCTTGGCTACATCAAATTTCGCTACGCGAAAAATGATAAAGCCAAAGAGGTTGCGGATGGTGCAGATAAATCTGCATCATTGTGAAGCGGCCTCGACCGAATTGATAACCTACCTCAGTGAGACCAATGTGGACGTGGCCCTAATCCAGGAGCCTTGGCTAAATGATAACCAGGTCTGTGGTTTAAGGGTCAAAGGATACAAATTGTTCAAGCCGTCCACTGAGGATAAGGTGAGAACTTGTATTTTGGTGAAGAATGATCTTCAGGTAATTCTTCTTAACTCTTTCAGTTATGGTGATCTAACGGTCGTCCAAGGAGAGGCATTGGGAGGCGGTAAACTGGCCTTGGCCTCGGTGTACATGCCCTATGAGGAGTTGGAACCACCAGATGACAGGGTGTGGGCCTTAGCCGAGTACGCAAGACGGAATGGAGTACGTCTATTGCTCGGTTGCGATGCTAATGCACACCACAGTCAATGGGGTAGCAGGGATACTAATAAGAGAGGTGAGTCAACTTTTGATTTTATTATTGCAAATGATCTTTTAATCTGTAATAGGGGTAATACTCCTACGTTCAGAACGAAGGATAGGAATTCAGTAATAGACATCACACTGACCAACTCGAGGGACCTAGTTGAAGACTGGAGGGTGGCCATGGGATGTACTTTCTCTGACCATGGTAGGATAACCTTTAGTCTGAACTTCCGAGGTTCTGAGGGGAAACCTTTCAGGAATCCTAGGAGGACAGATTGGGACGCCTTCGGGCGGGATCTGGGGTCAAGATTGACTGGAACTCCGTTGGAGATCTTGTCGAGGGAAAATCTTGACGAAATAGTGGGGAAGGTAACGGGGTCCATTAACAGAAGCTATGAGCTTAACTGCCCGGTGAGCTATCCGGGTAAGAGGAAACAGCCAGTCTGGTGGTCGGAGGAGTTGAAGGCTCAACGGACCACAGTTGGAAGGCTGTACAACAAGGCCCATAGATCTGGTAGGGACGAGGATTGGGGCACCTATAGAGTGTGTTTCAATAAGTACAAAAAGGACATAAGAAGAGCTAAAAGAGCCTCGTGGATTAGATTCAGCGAGGCCATTGACTCGGTCAATGAACTCTCCAGATTCAGGAAGATACTGTCAAAGGACCCTAGTGTTCCTGGGAGTATCCAGAGATCAGATGGTTCATGGACGGAGTCTAGTTCTGAGTCACTTAATGTACTTTTGGAAACCCATTTTCCGGGTTGCAGAGATCCATTGGTGGAGGAATCAGGTGAGGTAGAACACTTCTTCACGGAGTCCACCAGTGGGATGATTGGAACAGTGGTAAGAGACCTAATAACGGTGGAGAAGGTCACATGGGCGGTGAATTCATTCGAGCCTTATAAGTCACCAGGCCCGGATGGTATTTTTCCGGCCATGTTGCAGAATGCACCGTTGGTGGTCCGTAAACTACTGGCTGAGATTTTTAAGGGGTGTCTAATACATGGACATATTCCAAGGGGGTGGAGAGAGGTTAGGGTTATATTCATACCGAAAGGTGGAAGGACCTGTCACTCGAAACCCAAGGATTATAGACCTATCAGCCTATCGTCTTTCCTCTTGAAGACTTTAGAGAGACTGATAGATCTATATTTAAGATCGTCTGGTAGCTCCAGCATCATGAGTAGTGCTCAACATGCTTACCTGAAGGGTAAATCTGTGGAGAGTGCGCTAAGTGATGTGGTGGGTTATATAGAACAAGGGCTTCGGTATAAGGAATACACCATGGCCGCGTTCTTGGATATTGAGGGAGCGTTCAACAATATTGAGATTGACGCTATCAAGCAGGCGCTGGTGAATCTTAAGGTACATGACTTCTTGATCGAATGGATAATCCTCATGCTGAGCAGCAGGATTATCAATTCAAGCTTGGGTGGAGTATGCTTAAGAAAACTAGTGACTAGAGGAACTCCGCAAGGGGGAGTGCTCTCACCCCTGCTGTGGCTAATGGCTGTCGATGTGATTTTGCGTCAATTCGATAGTAGAGGGCGGAAGATCGTGGCTTATGCGGATGATGTGGTCATACTGGTAAAGGGAAAATTTCTTCCCACAATCAGTGAGATCATGCAGTCAGCGCTGGGTGAGCTGTCCTCGTGGGCTGCTGATAAGGGGTTGGGAGTGAACCCGGAAAAGACAGAGTTGGTTCTGTTTACTAGGAGGTACAAGGTAGAGAGATTCAGACTACCGGTACTATGTGGGACTGAACTGAAGCTTTCAGACTCAGCGAAATATTTGGGGGTGTTCCTTGATAGCAAACTGACCTGGAAGAGGAATGTTCAGGAAAGACTCAAGCGTGGCCTCAATGCCTACTACACCTGTAGAAACTCCATAGGTAAGAGTTGGGGACTCAAACCGAAAGTTGTATATTGGATTTACACTTCGGTGGTGAGACCAATCCTTTCATATGGTTGTTCTGTCTGGTGGCAGGCACTGGAACGCAAGAGCAATAGGAGCCTTTTGTCGAAGGCGCAAAGGTGTGCTTCGATTGGCATCACGGGTGCAATGAGAAGCACACCACAAGCGGCTCTGGATGTCATACTTCATCTCCTACCCATTGAGGAGTTTGTGAGGGGTATGGCGGCAAAGAGTCTACTGAGACTTAGGGAATTGGGACTATTAGGCTCATCAAGAGCAGGTCACTCCAAGGTCATTTACGAGATCAGTTACGGTGAGGTTAATCTGAACTCTACGGGGGCATCAGATTACATGGCCGCTGAATCGGACTTTGGAGTAAATCCTGTCGTGGTGATACCTGATAGGGAGATCTGGTCCGGCACTGAGAGACTATATGAAGGTTGCGCAGTGTTCACGGACGGATCAAAGATGGTCGAGGGTACCGGGGCGGGGGTCTATATTATGGGCACGGATTTGAAGGGCTCTTTTAGACTCCCTGATGAGTGCAGTGTTTTTCAGGCTGAGATTCTCGGCATCCTGAAGGCCGCGGAAATGATCAGGCGAAACATTGCGAGAGGTACCGAGGTCACTCTCTATGTGGATAGTCAGGCAGCTCTGAAGGCCTTGGGGACACATTTGGTGAGATCCAGGCTAGTAGCTGCCTGTAGGAAGACACTAAGAGAGTTGATGGAGGACTACATGGTGAGACTCTGCTGGGTGCCTGGCCATTGCAATATTTCAGGCAATGAATTGGCTGATGAACTGGCAAGGCAAGGTGCGGCAGGGAACGTCTCGGATAGAGAGACATATGTGAAACCACCACTAAGTTTCTTCTATGGGAAGATCAATGATTGGATCTTGGTCAGAACCAATTCGGCTTGGGAAAGTAGGGAGGACTGCAAAGTGTCGAGGGCGATATGGCCGGTATTGGACAAGGCAGGCACTACCACTCTCCTGGGCATGAATAGGAAGAGTTTAAAGGTCATGATAGGGGCCATAACGGGTCACTGTCTGATAGGAAAGATGAGGTCTAGAATGGACGCTAACAGTTCTGATTTTTGCAGACTGTGTGAGGACATCGATGAGACCGAGTCTATTGAACACATTGTGTGCCATTGTCCGCGATTACAGCATCGTAGGATGAAGTGGCTGGGTAGACAGTTCCTCGACGGGCTAGGTGACGTTCGGAGTGTAGATCTTGTTGACGTCATAGGCTTCGTCATGGGAATTAGCTGCTTGAGGGAGAATCAAGGGTTTAACCCTAGGGGGATTGGTGGCATTGCTGGTCCCCCTCTGTGATTCGTTACGTTTCTGTTCTCTTTTTACCTTTCACTTTAGTTTTTCTGTACTCTGTATTTTCAATTTTATATATTCTATACCCTTATTTCTATATTCTATACCCTTATTTCACAACTGTTCTGTTGAAGGGACTCACAATGGACCGGGATCGGTCTCTGGGTGGAGATGTGGTACTGTCTGGTATCACATCTACCTTCTCTATCTATCTATCTACCATCTTTCCAAGTGTGTAAGTTTTTTGTCTTCCTTCTAATGGCCTTCCTTTGCTTAAGCTTAGTCGTCCTTCTATTGATAGTGGTCTTAATTCGCTTGAGCTTTCTGCGTGTATTAATAAATATATAATAAAAAAATAAAAAATAAAAATTCATTTTAAATTTCATGTTTTGATTTTTTCTAAATTTTATATAATTTTGTCGATCCGTTTGTAATTTCATATTTTACCGATAAAACGATAGTTTTTCTTAATATTTTTTCAATATGGCGATACTTTTTTGATATGTCGATAGTTTTCTTTTTTGTACCGAGTTCCTTTTCGCGATCGTTTTATTTTGCTTTAGCGCGATAATTTTTCGATATGGCGATAGAACAAAATAAAAATAAAAAGAATATTTATTTCTGCAAAATTACAAAATAATTTTTCTTATTTGGGAATTTAAAAAATCCCATTTTTAGAATTATTTTTAATTACGCGGCAGCTCTATTACCATACACAAAATTTTTTTTGAAAAAAGAAAAAATCACTATTTTTTTTAAATCACAATTTAAACTCACACATATTAACTATATAAATTATTATTATCACTTAAAAATCTTATTTTAAATCAATTAAAAAAACACACCTGCTGTTTCATTGATGGCAAATAAAATTTGACGGTTACCAAGCCAGATTTAACAAGGTTCGTTCCAAAAATTGTTTATATGTGCAGTTTGACACTTCAGAAAACTGAAGACTACATGTCTAATCGAAACCACCTTGTAAAAATTCGTCTTGGTGGCCATTGTTTTTTCCTAATAGTTTTTAGGAAAACGTTAAATTAATTAATTTATAATTCAACAACGAAGTGGGCACGGTGAAAAGAAAAGATTGAACCGAATGAATAAATCACGACCGATAGCTTTGGTAGACAATTTGCAAGTGCTTATTTATTTATTTTTATGTTTAAAAAAAAGCCTACTTTTTCTAAATATATAAGCTTTCAGCAAACCCCGTTACTTTTAACATTATAAGCAACAGGGTTTCCTACTATAACTTAAATCTAAACTAAGGTACATATTCCAAGGTAATTATTATTAAAATTCAAATTATATATTATTATTATAATTATTACTATTATTAAAAAAAAATAAAAACAAAAAATAAAATTCAAATTTTAAATAAAAAAATATAAAAATAAAAGTGGCCAAACATTCCGGCCCCAGTGAAGGACTGAAGTCTTCACTCATCAGGTAGTGGAGCCAGTTTGTGGATTGGACGTCTAAATACGCCTCTTGTGGTCTTGACCTCCGCCACCCTGACCTTGCCGTCTTCGCCTTCGACGACGCTGACGACTCTCCCGGTCAGCCAATTCTGCGGCGGGTAATTGTCTTCGTGGATTATTACCACTTGACCGACTCTGAGGTTGGGCTTGGCCTCGTGCCATTTGGCTTTGCCCTGAAGACCCAGGATGTAGTCTCGAGACCAGGCCTGCCAGAATGTCTGCTTGAGACCGCAAAGCAGACGCCAACGCTTCCATAACTTCGCCTCTTTGCCTCTCACGTCTTCTGCGGATTCTGGCGGCAGCGAACGCAGACCCCCTCCTAACAACAGGTGCGCTGGAGTTAGCGCTTCCCCGTCGTTCGGGTCTGGAGACAGCGGTGCTAGCGGACGGCTGTTGAGCACCGCCTTTACTTCTGCGAGCATGGTTGCCATCTCTTCTTGGTTTAGCGACGCGTTGCCTACGACTCGCAGAAGTAGGAACTTCGCCTGCTTGACTGCGGCTTCCCAAAGTCCTCCGAAGTGGGGCGCCCGGGGTGGTATGAAGCTGAACCTCACCCCGGATGACGCTGCGTACGATTCTACCACCTTGCGACTCCTGTCGAACGCTTCTTGAAGTTCTTTCAAGACTCGGCTGGCTCCGACGAAATTCGTCGCGTTGTCGCAAAACACCGTCTGTGGAAGTCCTCTCCTGGCAGCGAACCTTTTAAAAGAAAGAAGAAAGGAATCAGTAGATAGATCCGATACTAATTCTAAATGTACCGCCTTAGAAGTGAAACACACGAAAACCGCTATATACATTTTTAATGGGGGTCTACCACGAATTCTTAACGAAACGTTAACGGGACCACAAAAGTCTACACCGACAGTTAAAAACGGTCGTGTAGCTCTCACTCTATTAGTGGGCAAATTTCCCATTATTTGGGACATAAGTTTAGGTTTATAGCGGAAGCAATGTACACACTTGCGAACTATTTTGCTGCACTCTTCTTTCGCATTAATGAGCCAAATGTTCTCTCGCGAAAGAGCAATTAAAGCTTTTGTACCAGCATGACAATTATCAAGATGAAGATTCCGCAAATATAGTGTGACAAAGCTGTTTCCTTTCGGTAATAAAAGTGGGAATTTGGTATTATAGTCCAAATTTGCATTCAACAATCTCCCACCTACCCTTATTAGTGAAAATGATCTACTTTCTTCGACAAACGAATGAATAAATGGCGTTAATTTTTGTATATTTGATGGTAAGACTTGAGATTTTTGCATTTTAGCTATCTCCTCAGAAAAGTTATATTTCTGGACAGTCTCTACAAGTCGATAAAATGACCATTTAAATTCCTTGGCTGTAGGTATAGAAGTTTTCTCAATTTTTCGCTTTTTCAGAATATCAACAAATCTGAATACGAAAGCAGTTACTCGTAGTAACTTCTTATATGAAGAATATTTTTCTATCAGATCGAGCAAACAGTTTTGCTGACCCTCTACTGCCAGAACAATATTAGTTCTCCTCTTTTCTAGTGTTTGTTGGTTCTCCGTTAACTCAAAATGCTCGTTAACAGGCCATTTTGAACTATCGCTTAACAAAAACGAAGGTCCTTCAAACCAAATAGAATTTTTTAATTCACTGACATCACATCCTCTTGATACAATGTCAGCTGGATTTTGTCTAGTTGGCACATGACGCCATATAGCTTCATCCGAATACTCTTGTATCTCAGCAACTCGATTAGAAACGAAAGTTGCGAGCGAGGATAGATGAGTTTTTATCCAATGCAAAGTAATTTCTGAATCTGTCCAGAAATTAACACTTTCGATTTCAAAGCTTATCATAACCTTAATTCGAGTCCACAACTTAGCTAGCAGGTGTGCAGCGCATAACTCAAGTCTCGGAAGAGATTTAGTCTTAAGTGGAGCGACTTTAGATTTAGCTGTAAGTAGCCTTGAAACAATTTTATTTGAATCAGAACATCTAACATAAATGCAACAACCATACGCTCGAATAGAAGCATCAGCAAATCCATGAATTTGGATCTTTGCTGTCGAAGTTGTTTGGACGAATCTTGGGATTGTAATTGAATCAATTTCCATTAAATTAGATTTGAAATTTTCCCATGACGTATTTAGTCTCACAGGAATTGATTCATCCCAGTCAAGTTTTTGTATCCAAAGCTCTTGTAGTAACATTTTAGCTTTTGTAACTATTGGGCATAAAAGTCCGAGAGGATCAAACAAACGCGACGAAACTGATAAAATGTTTCTTTTAGTCGCTTTCAAATTTTGAAAATTGTCTTCCAAATGAAACTTAAATAAATCATTCTTCGGAACCCAATGTATACCAAGAGCTTTAGCTGAATCGGAATCACTATGAAGTAATTTTTCATTTTCCAATGAACTTATAAAGTCAGGATGATTCGAGAACCATTTTGTCAGTTTAAAACCAGCCGAACTTAAAATTTCAGTGACCTGGTTGCGAATTATATTTAGGTCTTGGTAGCTTTCAGCTCCAGTTAACAAGTCATCCACGTAGAAATCACTGCGAACAACTTTTGAACCGATAGGTAAAGTCTCTTTGAATAAGTCGCTTAAATGAATCAAACATCTGATGGCTAAAAATGGCGCAGATGCCGTGCCATACGTTACAGTGTTCAATCGAAACACTTTTAAATTTTCAGATGGATTCTGCCTCCAAAGGATTAATTGATAATTTCTATCATTTTCGCCAATTAAAACTTGACGATACATCTTTTCAATATCGGCAGTGATTGCATATCTATGTAATCGAAAACGGATCAATGTCGAATATAATTCCTCTTGTATTGCAGGACCAACCATTAACAAATCGTTAAGTGATACCTGTGAAGAAGTTCGACAAGAAGCATCAAAAACTACTCGAAGTTTCGTAGTTGTACTCTGAGGTCGCAAAACACATTGGTGTGGAATAAAATAGTGAGGAACATCTGGTATATTATCCAATATTGTCATATGACTTAAGTCAAAATACTCCTTCATGAAATCATGATACATTTCTTTCATCACATTGTCTTTGGAAATTTTTCGTTCCAGTGACAGAAATCGTCTTTTAGCGGTTTCGAAAGATGAACCTAAAGCTTTTGTATCAGATTTGAAAGGCAAAGAGACTTCAAATCGTCCTGACGTTAAACGCCGTAATGAATTTCTAAAGATATCCTCACATTTTTGCTGTTCCTCGGAATATATTTTTGTTGATTCTTTCGGAATTTCTTCCAATTCCCAGAATTTTCTAACAATTGAATCTATATTGCTCTCGTTTTCTATTGAAGTACTTAAATGACAAACTTGGGTGTCATTCGAGCCCTTTGATTGATTGTACTTTCCAGTAACAATCCAACCAAGTGAAGTTTTCTGTAAAATAGGGAGGCTCGGACTAGACTTTATTTGTCCTACACAAATTAAATCAAAAAATACTTCTGCACCTATAAGTAAATCTATTTTCTGAGGTTTATGAAAGCTAGGATCAGCTAATTCTATATTTTTAGGAACTTTAAAGCTAGTTGTACTTATCATCTTATCAGGTTGTAAATTCGTTATAGAACTCAATACCCAAAACTTCGAAGTAAAGTGAGTAGAGTTTACCCTCGACGTGACAGTTAAATTTACACAAGATTTCGAAAATGAATGTGTTTGACTAATACCATTTAAACTCAATCTGTCTCCTTCTCTTTTTAATCGTAGTAGTTGTGCAAGTTCCTCAGTTATCAAGTTTGGTTGAGAACCGGAATCTAAAAGAGCTCTGACAAATATAAAATCACCAGAACTATTTCTTACTTTGACTACAGCCGTCGCTAAAATAATTCTTTCATCCGAAGATGAATAATTCACGGAAGCATGAGAAGTTGACGGCTGTTCAGAGTAGCTGCCCAATTGATTATTATTGTTGCTAGAACTTGTATTGTATCTGTGTAGTAGTGAATTGTGAGATCCACTACAAATTCTGCACTTAGATGATGTACATCTGGCTACTGAATGACCCTTTTTTAAACAATTTATACATGCTGGCACAGATTTTATAAAATCAAATCTTTGAATTACAGGCTCAGCAGTAAAAGAAGGGCAATTATTAATTACATGTTGATTTGATTTACAAAACAAACATTTATCAGCAGATTGTTTACACTTTGTTACATTTAATGATGTTTTATTATTTCTCTTAGTAGAATTATTTTCAGCTTTATTCTTATTAAACCTCGGCCTTGAACTTGAAGACTCATCAGCAGCAATATGCTGATATCGTTTGTTCAAGGCGGCTTCGCAGTCAGACCATAGTGGCAGCTTTTCGAAGTCTAGCTGTTCTTCCCATTTGGATTTTGTGACTGGATCTACCTTTGACATCACTAAATGTATTAAAATAGCATTTGTTATTTTCTTATCGTCGCCTATAGATAAAAGCGAATCATATATTGCTGAAACAGTATCAATCATGCTTCGCAAAGCAGAAGCCGAAGGTTTTGTGATCTCTGGAAGATCAAAAAGTTTGGCGATATTATCAAAAAATATCAAGCACTCATTATCATATACCTTCTTTAAACTGGCTAATGCTTTGGGATAATTATCTTCTGAAATCTGAAAAGCTTTGACTGTACCCAGAGCTTCGTCGGACAAGCATGATATCAAATGATTAAATTTTTCTATGTATATCAACGTCGGATCATTGTGGACCAAGTTCTCAAATAAGCTCATAAAATTTTTATAATCGGAATATTTTCCGCTAAATTTAGGGAGCTTCATATTTGGGAGCCTTGACTGATGTGACTGAACACTAAAAGATGTTTCAGGCACACTTGTTTTTCTATTTTTAGCCAAAAGACTCAAAAACAACGATTTTGTGGTCACACAAATATCTTCAAGCTCAGCTCTATCATCATTATCGGGATCTAAATTATCCACTTCTGACTGAAGCTTCATTGCTTGCTCAATATAATTTGTAAGAATGTCCAACCGACATTCTAATTCAATTGGATTAAATGAAATCGTTTTTTCCCGAATGGATTGACGAATTCGCACAATATTTTGTACAACTTTAGCTTTTTTTGTTAATAATTTCTCCAAATTTTCCGATTTGGAAGGAGAATCTTGGCGTCTTTTACCAGTCATTATTAATTATCAAAAATAAATTCCTCAAAGCAAATTACAACAAAACCAAATTAATTTATTGGTAAAATATTAAATATATTTCCGCTTTGGTGTTAAGAATTATTAAAAAAAATATATATATATATATTTAATTCCAACTTCAAAGTTATTCTCTCGTCGGTTACACAATATTCGGATATTTCTTTGAATTATTTCCTTATCGAAATTTATCGTTACAGTTCAATTTATTCCAATTAAAAATAATTTATTTAATTTTCCGAAAAAATCCACTTTAATCAGCCTTTGGTAAAATAAAATATATTTAATATTATTTATTTACCAAGAAAAATCGATTTATTATTATTATTATTTATTGGAATTTCATACAAATTGTATTTAAAATTATTATTTAAAGTATGAACACACTAACTCTTTAATATTTTATAATTATATGCAATAAAAAATTTTTCGATGCTAGTGTGAACGTACTTTCAACTTAATATTTTTAATTTGTATGAAAATACACTTTTCGATGCTAGTGTAAATGTAATACACTGTTAACAGCTGATGTAAATAAATTAATGTAAGTGGTATAGGAACAAGTGGAATTGAACTAAATAAGTTGATGAACAACGAATAAAAGAGTAAAGCACAAAAGAAAATAGTGATAAATAACAATTTAATTATTTTATAAAAAATAAAAATTAACACTCGCGAATATTGTGCATTTATTTTAAATATATTATAAAATAAATTTTTTAGCAAACGATTGCAATACCGACGGGCAAACAAGATATAATTTATTAAATTGTTTCTCGATATAAATGAGAATTTATACGTGTGCGTGTGTGCGTGTTTATTTATTATAAACAAAAGAGCTAACACTCGCGATCGTTTCACTTTTAAGGGTGGTTTTTTGTTTATATAAAATATTAAACAAATAAAATATTTCAAAGAGAAGTGTAAAGAATATTTTTTGTGTACGACTTGCAAAGAGTGATAAATTTTTGAGTAATTTACAAAAATCTCTTAAATTTGATTAAATTACAAATTTGAGGTTTTTACACAAATATTTTTTACACTTGTTACCTGTTGTTCAGATTCGGAATCGGAATTACTCCCCTGGTTATTCTCAGCTCTACAAATGATACAGCGGCAACGACGGGGCATCTGGACAATAGGAATAATGGATGATGGCAGCAACGATGTTGATGATCTGTTGTTGTTGTTGATGTTTATGTTTTTTTTTTATTTTATTGTTATATAGTTTGTTTTTTATTGTTTTGTTTGTGATTATTTGTATGTGCTTTATTAGTGTTTGTTTTGTTTAACAAATAATTTTTTAACACAATTCACTTTGTTTTTTATTTTTAATTTAAATAAAATGTTTTTTTTTTTTAAAGCACTTTTTTTTATTATATATTGTAATCACTTTTCACTATTAATTGTTCTTTTCACAAGTCCCTGCTCGGGCGCCAAAATGTTTTTTCCTAATAGTTTTTAGGAAAACGTTAAATTAATTAATTTATAATTCAACAACGAAGTGGGCACGGTGAAAAGAAAAGATTGAACCGAATGAATAAATCACGACCGATAGCTTTGGTAGACAATTTGCAAGTGCTTATTTATTTATTTTTATGTTTAAAAAAAAGCCTACTTTTTCTAAATATATAAGCTTTCAGCAAACCCCGTTACTTTTAACATTATAATCAACAGGGTTTCCTACTATAACTTAAATCTAAACTAAGGTACATATTCCAAGGTAATTATTATTAAAATTCAAATTATATATTATTATTATAATTATTACTATTATTAAAAAAAAATAAAAACAAAAAATAAAATTCAAATTTTAAATAAAAAAATATAAAAATAAAAGTGGCCAAACAGCCATGTTAGAATAAAAGGTGTGCCAAGTTTTTAAACTGTTAATATATTTATTTCTGGGCTGCCAGATTATGTACATTTATTTCAATGGCTGGTACGCTGCAGTTCGGGCACCACCATCACTATTTTTTCAATACTTTGTTCTACCAAAAACTATAGCGGTAAATGAAATATGAAAAAATCTTTTTTTGAAAACTTTGTTCTACCAAAAACTATAGCGGTAAATAAAATATATATTAAAATGAAGCTGAGACCTTCCACTATCACTTCCAAGTGGTCCGGTCCAGGAACAAATCACTCAGTTTGACCTAGGGTCCAAAATGTCCTCTAGAGTGATATATGAAAAAATCTTTTTTTGAAAACTTTGTTCTACCAAAAACTATAGCGGTAAATAAAATGTATACCAAAATGAAGCTGAGACCTTCCACTATCACTTCCAAGTGGTCCGGTCCAGGAAAAAATCACTCAGTTTGACCTAGGGTCCAAAATGTCCCTTAGAGTGAAATATGAAAAAATCTTTTTTTGAAAACTTTGTTCTACCAAAAACTATAGCGGTAAATAAAATGTATATTAAAATGAAGCTGAGACCTTCCACTATCACTTCCAAGTGGTCCGGTCCAGGAACAAATCACTCAGTTCGACCTAGGGTCCAAAATGTCCTCTAGAGTGAAATATGAAAAATCTTTTTTTGAAATTTTTGTTCTACCAAAAACTATAGCGGTGAATAAAATATATATCAAAATGAAGCTGAGACCCTCCTCTATCACCTCCAAGAGGGCCGGTCCAGAACAAATCTCCCAATTCGACCTAGGGTCCATTAGTTTGTTATCTTACATGATTAGTTTGTTAACAAAGTTGCGTCTATTAACTTGGCACCACTTTTACTTTGTTATCTTACTTTGTTAAGTTCACGCCGACTAGTTTGTTAATAAAGTTGAAATTTTTAAACTTGGTAGCACTTTTACTTTGTTATCTTCTCGTCCACCTAAGAAACTACTCCATGCGCTAAAAAAATACTTTATAATTTACGAAATAAAAGCATTGTCATGATTGGTATCTTTTAACTATTCCGAATTTACGTTTGTACATAATTTTTGTACTCATGTAGATTTTTATGCTTTATCTTTTATTTGTTATAATGTTCTTTCTATCCTAAAAAAAAAAACGCTTTTGGAAACATGTGACATACGTCATTTGATAATAACAGATATAAAACAAAAACAATATATAAACATATAACAACTGTAATAAGACAAACCATCAAAAAAAAAAAAAAAAAAAAAACTTAGACTAAGAATGTGCTAGTAAAAAATTTCATTGAAAACCAAAAAAAAAAAAAACAAACAAAAAATTGTAGTACGTGTGCTTTTTTGAGTAATTTTTTTCAATTGAGTTTTTATTAAGCTTCATATATACGCTAATAATCTATGTGCATTATTATCAATTTTATAACACTGAAAAAAATCTTGTCTGAATCCCAAAAACTAATAAAGTTATCACATAAAATACCCATAGCCAAATATGTTCGAGGGTATCGAAGAACAATTAATCATGTCTACCTCCAATCAAATGTAAATTGAAAATATAAAATATAAATTGAAAATATAAAATTTTAAATAATGAAATATCTGCGATAAAGAAAAGAAAATCATTTGGTGTAAAAAAATTATTACTTCATTTTATTACGGGACATATGTCCCGTTTAAATTACATAAAGTTTAACCACTTACTTGTTTAAAAATTAAAAAAACAATTTTATATTTTATTTCAGCCTAATTTTGCTGCATTTGAACTATCTCAAAAAATAACAAATATGGACTTTTAATGAAAATCAAATTTTATTAAATTAAAATTTATTCCTTTCATTTTGGTTCAGTTTGGCGCTTTTTAGCGCGTTTTGGTTATAAATAGTTGACAACGCTGCATATGTATCTGAATTTTAACTGGCGTGAGTGAATTCAAGCTCGAATAGTTTGCTGTTAAAGGATATTTATCCTTCTTCGTATCAACAACCTGGCAGTTTGTAAGCTTATTGTCTCGCCATAATCAAAGCACTGTAAAAAATTAACAATAAAATACTTTCTTTGAAAAGAAATAAAATGTAAAAATTGTAAAATTAAAGTTTACTTTGGATCCCAGGTCGAACTGAGTGAATTGTTCTCGGATCGGATCTATTGAGTGTTATAGAGGAACATATCAACTTCAATCTGTTATAGATACATTTTATTCATTGCTATAGTTTTTGCTTGAACAAAGTTGTCGAAAAGATTTTTTTTTAATTTTCACTCAATTTTGAACCCAAGATTCAATTGAGTGAATTGTGATTTTTTCAATATTTACCCTATGCACATTGAATTGAGTGAATTGTTCCTGGGCCGGACTCATTGTTGGTTATAGAGGAACAGCTCAGCTTCAGCCTGATATACATTTTATTCATCGCTATAGTTTTTTGTTGAACAATGTATAAAAAAATAAATAAATAAATAATAATAAAATAAATAAATAAAAAAATACTTTTTCAATTGAATTGAGTGTATTTTTCCTGGGTCGAACCTTGTAACGGAGCAAATTTAATTTATTGAACTATATATTTTATAACTTAATTTTTCAATTTTGCGTTTGAAATAACTGTATGTTGAAAAGTGTTTAGAATAGTAATGACAATTTTCGAATACCAATATTAAATAATATAATATTAAATAAATAGTTCATCTTAAGTTATTATTGTATCTTTCGTTGGTAATAATATAAATTGTTTTTTAAGCAACGATTCGACAACAGAAAGATTCTAGAAAATACGCGAGATAAATAGAATGTATAATAATACATATCCCAACACGATAATATCAACCATCAAAATACATTTATTTGGCATTTTATTATAATTATGAGTCTAAGTGCTACAGCCATAACACAAAAAGTTGCAGCCGCATTATTTTTATTAAACAGTTTTGTTGTACACGTTTTTTCTAGAAGATATTTTCTGCCTTTTATGAACCAAGATTAATGTCACGTCAAAGTAATCGATTTAAGATGCCCGTGGAAGAAAAGAACAATGAAGACACTACAGCTTTGCCGGAAGCAAGTGTAGATATTGCCGAGTCGTCACAAAGTAACAATGAAAAAACCGTAATGCAAAGTGATACAGTTTCTGCGTTAAGGGAAGATGTAAGATTGTTGAAAATACCTCTAAATATATTGATTAAAAATTTAGCTATGTCAGCGCCGACTACACCTGCTGTATCCTATATACAACCAAGTATTATTAACACGCTACATTAACCACAGTGCTTCCCACATCATCGTTCCACCCTTCAATGAACCAAAAGATAAGTATGCCAATACCCTATTTTAATTCACACTATGTAACGAACAACTATTTGCCACAGCCGTCATCAGTAGAAACGACACACATGCCTTGGACGTGTCAGCCAACTACACACACACCATTGTCGTATCAGCTAGTTTACACGCTGCCTCATTTTTCTACATCAGAGACCTGCGCCGAACGGCTGAAATTCAGCTAAGCCGAGCCGCCGAGAAAAATTTTAAAGCTACCCCCGCCGTAAAATGTTCGGCTTAAAAGCAGCTGCCGTTTTTAAATTCTTTTTGAAAAAGTATGTTAAAAACGAAACTTTTTTATTATTTTAATGCAGTATTTGCATTTATGTTGTATTCAAATATTAAAGAAAAATATTTGAATCATTTTGAACTTCAAACAATTATAAATCAACGAAGTATTTTTGATGACTTATAGATAATTTTTGATGCTAATACTGTAAAAAAATAACATTAACCGTTGCTAATAAATTTTAATGAGCCTTAATCGACATCTTGCGAGATATCTAAAAAAACTCGTGCACAAAATTTTGTCAGCTAATAAATCACTACTTTTGGTTGGGTATTATCAAAATAATTGATGTAAATTCCATTATTTATTGTATTGTTTTTTATTTCTATAGCTTATCTTAAGAATTGATATTTTTTTATATCGTAGCAGGCCATTTCTCATTGTAATATGCAAACAATTATGCCAATATTTTATGTAAAAATTAAAAAATATTCTTAGATCACTCGCATTTTTTTTATATTTTTTCAATAAATTAATAATTCTGTTTATACTTTCGCTGGAAAAAATCTCGTCCTATTTATATGAACAATGTTAATCAATGGGCATGAAAATATAAAATTTTTAATAAGAAAATTGTGTCAGCCGGCTGACAGCCGATTTTTGCCCGCCGCCGAAACTTTTTAACACAAGCCGCCGCCGCCGATAAAATTTCTTATCGCAGGTCACTGTTCTACATATTTAACGTCTCATACTCTCAGTAACACCTCAATCAACAGCACATCCTGTGAACGCCTTAGTAGCCACGGTAGAACATTATAAAGCCTTTCAGCCACTACGTAAGTTGTATGACCTACCGGAATTTAGTGGACATCCGCAACTATGGTCAATATTTGCGTCTCTTACAGGGAGACAATTCAACACTACAATTATACAAAATTAAAAATTTTGTTTCGTTTGCAAAAGGCCATAAAGGGAAACGCCAAGGCGAAAGTTGAAGCCTACCTTATTCACCCAGAAAGTGTTGATCAGGTAATGAATTTTATTTCGGTCGCTGACATATTACAATTCCTAACCAGATTGCTAGAGGAAGAAAAATCTGCCATCTCAGGAAGAAAAATCTCCGAGATCGTAAACTTTGCCACTATGGTCTCAAATCTTATTATATTTTTGGAGAATGCAGGAGTTACGCCACATCTTTTTAATCCGAGTCTACTTGATGAGCTTATAAATAAGTTGCTGCTTGTGAAGCGTGAGGAGTAGATAAAATATTCACTAACTAATTTGGGTCAATATCCCACAGTACGTCAGTTTAGTGAAAGGCTGTAAAACGTTGCTACGTATATGTATATCATTGGCAACCGAAACATATTCCTACAATGAGGAAGTTATCAGCAAATGTAAATCGTCATAAAATTTGGGTGCACAGCAATTGTAGAAAACTTTATTTAAATGCTTGCCAGTACGGTTGAAGGGACCAAGTGGTAGCATTGATGATGGATCTAAAGTTTCACTTATATAAATTGCGAATGAAATAGGGTGGATAAGCGGCAAAAAATCGAATGAGATATCAGTGAATATAGAATTGGAAATTAGTGATAAGAATAACAACTGCGGCTTTCATATGAGGAATGTCAGAACAACTGAATATTTAATGTTGCCGTCACAAAGTCTGGGACTACGAACGTTTAAGGAGAAGTTGCCCATATTAAAATATTGACATTGATGAGTATTAGCTGCTTATTGGGTTGCCAATTACGAGACTGTTACGCCCACACCAGTACTTAAATTTGGATGATAGCTTTTCAATATATAAGACAGCTCTGGGGAATATACTGTTTGGGTCAAATGAGGAGAATTCACAGCCCAATGTTTTTGTAACCGAACTTAACATCTTGGATGATATTAGGCAATAAGTTTCTGACTATTTTTCAATTGAAAGTTTTGGAGTGAAACCGACGAATCCTATTATTTCTATTA
This sequence comes from Protocalliphora azurea, assembly GCA_932274085.1. Lineage (NCBI taxonomy): Eukaryota > Metazoa > Arthropoda > Insecta > Diptera > Calliphoridae > Protocalliphora > Protocalliphora azurea. The sequence goes on along the minus strand of OW026520.1, from coordinate 65,185,999 downwards.
GTATATTATGATAACTTAAGAGCAGAAAAAAATACTGAAGAATACCATTCTTACAAAAGGACAACAATATGAAACTGGTCTTCTTTGGAAACAATATAAATATAAATTTATAGAAACTTATTCATTGGCCTGTAAACGTTTACAGAGTGCAGAACGTAAAATGCAGAAAGATGAAGAAAATTGAAGAATACATTAAAAAAGGGTATACAAGAAAACTACGAGGGCGGGACATTAAGTCCGTGACTTTTCGAACTTCCCTTGTAGTTATATGAAATGCAACACTATTCCCATCAAGTACCACCTGTTAATAGACTACTGTCAAATTTTGAGCAAGTGTCGTATTTACTTTGCGTAAAAAATAGGATTTTTCGAGGTCCTTAAAATTGGAATTTGTTTGGTCAATAATTTCATCGTTGAAGCTGAATATCTTTCCACCGAGACATTTCTTTAGGTTTGGAAATAGAAGGTAGTCACTAGGGGATAAATCCGTAGAATATGGCGGATGAGGTACCATTCGTAGCCCAATTCATAGAGTTTTGCCATTCAGACTGCACACGTGTGCACCCGTGCATTATCTTGATGAAAAAGAACTTCTTTCTTGGCCATATGGGGTCGTTTTCTTTTTAAATCTTCATTAAATCTAATAAGTTGGCATAATATTCGCCGTTTATTGTTTTTCCCTTTTGAAGGAAATCGATGTGGATTATCCCGCGTGCATCCAAAAAACTGTTGCCATCAACTTACCTTGGCCTTCTTCGAAGCAGGTTCACCCGGAGAAACCCATTGTTTAAACTGCTGCTTGGTCTACGGAGTACAGTAATGGATCCATGTTACTTCCACATTTACAAAACGCCGCTAAAACTCATTCGGATTGCAGTTAAACAACTCCAAACAATACTTTGAAGTTGTCACACGTTTACGTTTATGGTCAATTGAGAGCAAACGCGGCACCCATCTTGCAGACAACTTTCTTCAACCCAGCTGATCATTTAAAATCGAAACCATACTACCATATGAAATGCCTATGACATCAACTTTTACTCTTCGATCGGCCAACACCATATCGTGGATTTTTTCGACATTTTCGGGTGTACTGACCTCAATTAGCCGTCCAGAACGTTCAGCGTCATTCGTACTTTTTTTCCATTGAAATCGATGATGCTGAGTCCCCATAGTATTTATCAAGCTTTTCCTTGGTTTGAATGACGGTTTTTTTTTCGCAAAAATTAATGTTTAATGAGCACAATTCACTTCTTTTCCATTTTTAGAAAAATACACGAGGTTGTATGTTCTGAACAGCTGTTAAACACAAAGTAAATGACGACACTTGCTCGAAATTTAATAGTAGTCTATTAACAGGTGGTAATTGATGGGAATAGTGTTGCATTTCATATAATTGTGAGGGAAGTTCAAAAAGTCACGGACTTATTGATCCGTCTTCGTATCGCCTGAAGAAGCATCCGTGGAAATTGACCTCACATGGTACTTGCCACATTTTGTTATTGCGAACGTTAATAAGGGTAACAAAAAACTACTTGTGTTCTATGCAGCTGCGACTGTGGACGGTGAATCACTTAACTCAAGATTGCTTAAGTGTCCTGGCAGTTATCAACCAAAACCACTTCTTTCAATTTTATTTAAATTTCGCTAACAGGAAATAGGAGTTTGTAGGGACATACGTTAAATGTCCCAACGGGAATGTATATGCGAAGAAGATCAAACAGCTCAGAGATTCTTATGGCGGTCAGATATAAGTGATAATGAGCCAGACGTATATGTGAAGCAGGCAATGATTTTCAGTTTGGATTCGTTTCGAATTCACATGAATTTTGTCATGCTATAGAAACAACAGGGTTTACCGATCAGTCAGGATTGAAAAATCTCAGTATAAGTGGATCAAGTGGGTTCCTGGATCACAAAACCCCGCAGATGACGCTACAAGGCCACAATACTTTTCAAGGAATGTCTATGGGTCTGATGATGAAAATAACTGGCCAAAGTTAAATGGTGAGGCTGATAAACTGTTGTGTGATTCTGAAGTGAGATCAAAGTTCTTGTTGTCTATAACGGAGGTTTATTCCTTAATACCATACGGAGAAAATTCAAAGTATTATAAGTTATTGAGAATTACAATTTTTAAGTGTTTTTTTCTGCAGATGGAAGCAAATCAGCCTTGAATTTTAAACCATATATTATTCCTCAGGAAATCGAAGACGCTGAAATTTTTTGGTGTGGAATAGCTCAGCGAGAAATTTTTGGAAGGGAATATGATATTTTAGAGTCTGGCTAATGTGGGTCCAAAAAGAGTAATATTTATAAATTGAGCATGCCTTAAAGATGGATTAATAAGCATTTCAGGTCGTATACGTAAGGCAACATGTGTTGACCGATGTACCACCACATAATTACGAGATTTATAGTGAAACGTTATATACATAAAAATCAAGAGGCAATATGTGCCGCAATTCGAACTAAGTTTTGTATTCCCAGTTTGAGGCAGTTGGTAAGAAGTGCGTTGAAAAATTGTCAGGTATGCAAGAATAGAAGCATGGAACCTAAACCACCCTTAATGAGACAACTGTCAATAGATCATATTACGCCATTTGTGAGATCTTTCACTTATACTGGCATTGACTACAGTATCAATTGGTCGTAGGTATGAAAAACGAACGGATTTATCAACGAATGCTGTAGTTTTATGCATTAGAAACTTCATTAACAGGAGAGACGCGCCGGTTCGAATTAGGAGTGACAAAAGTACTAATTTTGTTGGGGCTAGTAAGGAAGTATGAGTAAGGGTTGAGGCAAAAATAGGCGATGAGTCTACGCAACGAGGCATAGAATGGGTATTTAATACACGGACGACCCTTCTACAGGTGGTGTGTGGGAAAGGATTTTTTGTTCCATCAAAAATCTATTCTCATTTACTTTAAAAGAACTTTCGCCGCAACTCGATACCCTGAATAGTTTTCTGATTGAAGCAGAAAATCTGGTAAACTCCCGTCCTTTAACACATTTGTCTATTGACAGCCTATGTTGTGAACCACTTACAAACTCCTGTAGTTAACGAAAAAGTTGGCCTGGATGAGGTCCTAATCTGAATTAAAAAGGTTTCCTAGACTGTTGGTCATCAGCCGACTTTCAAACACTGGCTTCACTAAATCAAAGTTTTTCTGAATAAAATGACTAATTGCATCGAATGGATTTTATGACATTTTTCTCTTGTACAATATGACACTTTCAAAAGTATCATTACGTCCTTGGATACTATGACACTTTTTTTCGTGTCAAAGTCCACTACATTATGACATGCACTCATATTATATAATAGAGCTTATTCAAATATATTTTCAAATAATTTAAAAAATAATTAAATTTTTTATTTCTTGTATGTACTTTGTATTCCCCTATAATAAACAAATTGTATTTTTATTTTTTTAACATTGAGGCAGTCAATATGAGAAAAATAAAAATTAAAACTTTATTTTAAATTAACGTTAAGAATTACAGTCGTCTCAATATACTAGATGCAATACATCATAAAACTTCACTATTTAAGTTTCAATTTCCACAAAAAAAGAAAAGAAAAACGCCCACTTTGTTTAAATAATTTAATTCAAAAACATAACAAAGAGAAATAATATAATAAAAAAAAACATTCCTTATAAATTTCAAATGATTAGGAGGTATTGTGGTTTTATGTGACGAAACCGAGGAACGCGGAAAATGGAAACGTGATGTGGTAGAAGAGATTTTCACAGCAACTGATATACAGGTCCGTTCGGCAGTTGTAAGAACATCACTTGGAAATTTAAGACGTTCTGCATCAAAACTAGCAGTACTAGATGTGGTTAGAGAGTTTTCTTGACCAACTCACGGGCGGTGGAATGTAACGGAGCAAATTTAATTTATCGAACTTTATATTTTATAACTTAATTTTTGAATTTTGCGTTTGAAAATAACTCTACGTTAAAAAGTGTTTAGAATAGTAATGTCAACTTTCGAATACCAATATAAATTGACTTCATTGTTTAAATGTATAATGTATTGTTTGTTTACACGTCTAGTGTTACCGCTTAAATAGTTTAACTTAAGTTATTATTGTATCTTTCGTTGGAAATAATATAATTTTTTTAAGCAACGATTCGACAACAAAAATATTCTAGAAAATACGCGAGTTAAATATAATTGTAAACACATCCCGATACGAAAATATCAATTCCTAAATTATATTTATTTGGCATATTAATTATAATTCTGATTCTAAGTGCTACAGCCTTAACACAAAAAAGAAAAAAGTTGCAGCCGCAATAGACCTATTGTAGGTTATAGCTTCTCTCTGATATGCATTTTATTCACCACTATAGTTTTTTGTTGAACATTTTTGAAAATTAATTTTCACTCAATGCATATTTTGGAGCCTAGATCAAATTGAGTGAATTGTTCCTGGGTCAGACCCATAGACTAACGTACATATGAACCTCAAAAAACGCTCAGTTGCGTTAAAAAGCAGACGTATTAGAATTGTTTTTGTTTTGAATGTAATTGTTTGTTTGTTTGCGACTCTTTCACGGTAAAACTGCTGAACCGGATTACATGAAATTTGGCACACAGATAGTCCGTTTCGCGGAAGTAACTTAAGGCTATACTAGATCACGATTTTATGTTAAGCCAACTTTTCGTAAAATGTATATTTTAATTAATTTTTGACCCATTCCTGAATCGTTTCCCATAAAATTTGGCACACGTATAGCTCAGAGGAAACTAAGTCATTCAAGATCTGTTTATTCGATGCCACGCCTCTTTTTATGCCTACTTTTTATAACAAATTTGCTTACGAATTTGTGGAAATTTTTAATTTTATTTGAACTTTTATTCTATTATTTTACTTCATTTTTCTCATATTTTGATCCATCCGCTGAGTTAATATACATAAAATATAGCACACGAATAGTTCAGAAAAAACTATGGCTTATGCGCCTAATTTATTGAATAATGTGGCCCTTTTTACGCACATTTTTTCGAACAAATTATTTGACTCGATTTTTCTTTTTTTAGTACATAAAATTTGGCACACATATATTTCGGAGCGAACAAAGCCTTATGTGACCTATTTATTGGATATCACGTAACTTTCCACGACCTCTATTTTCGAATTTTCTATTTTTTTACTCAACCACTGAATCGGTTTATGTAAAGTTTTACACACGTATGTTACGGAAGCAACTAATGATGAAACCGCTCATTTGCTGCATCAACATCATAACTCCAAAAATTTATTTTTTCAGGGGACACATTTTTAGTTTTTAACTTGATATGTATTTTTAAAACAATTTGAATGAAAATAATGTTGTGGTCAATTTTTATCTCTTTTCTAGATAACTTTACGATGTTGACTACACAATATCCGACGCACAAATAAAATAATACGTTGTTGCATGCATGTAATACGCAATAGATTATGTAATTTAGACAAAATGCTTTTATCGAGACCCTGCGAAATATAAAAAATCGTACATATGACTTTGTCAGCTAATAAAACACATTATTTACTATGCATTAATGATGGTGCCTTTTGAAGTTTTTGATTTTTTGCCACATTTGTGATGAAATCATTTCAAAAATACTATGCCGATGCACATAATATTTGGCACAAAAATAGTAAATTCCCCAAAAGGGAGTTTAAGCTATATCTACATTAATTTTTATAACTTTTGGCTCTCCAATATATTCCTAACACAAATAGTAGATTTTCTGATTGATTTCCCGAACAGGCTCAATGCTTCTTTTATACTCCATTTTGTGCACACTTTTTATGCAAACTAGATTAATTTGAAACCTTGAGTCGGCTCAGCTGTTTAAGCCGGTACAAGGCAATGGTGGCATCGGCTTGGGTATCTAGCACCAAATTAAATTTTATGAATTTGGTACTATTTTTCTACATAATATGGTAACATTGTTCTCATGTATCAGATCAATATGTAAAATTTCCTGAACGCGTTTCAACAACAAACATTTTCATAAAATGTATTTTCTTTAATAATTTATGAAATTTATGGAATAATTAATAAACATTATTCCTTCATTTTAATTATTTACCATTATATTCATTTATATTACTATTTTTTTTTATTAAAATCACTAGAACGAACTATTTTATGCAATTTTCCGATCTTCAATAGTGTTTAAAAGGGAGTCCTAGTCTCCTAGCGTGCGCATCAGTAAATCATTGCCCAATAACAATGCCTACAAGTGTTCGTAAATGACGCGATGGCATTTCCAGAAAAAAGTTCGATCGTGATTGATCATACTGGAGCTATATAGATGCTTCGCACTGTCCGGTACCTTCAACAGCATTTAGGCAAGGGAGTGGAAAAGATGGAATTTTGTATCTCCTTGAACAGAGAACTAGTTTCGTTTTTCCTGGATTCACGCTAAGGCAACTATTTGTACTCAGTTTACTGAGTCGGCCTAGGGCAGTTTGAGTTAGATGGGATATGGTATCTAAATATTCTCCAGATACAGCCACCGTAACACTGTTCGCATACGCGACGGTTTTGAACCTCAGGGAGTCAAGTTCCCTGAGCATTGAGTTAACGGTAACATTTCAAAGAAGTGGAGATAGAACATCCCCTGAGGAGTGCCTCTATTTACTACTCTATATATGGTAGCAGATCCCATAGTGAATATTATAAACCTGTTGGTTAGAAGTCTCCATATGATGCTAATAATCGACTGATGTATGTTCAGTCTTTCCATTAGCCATTCTAATTACTTCCCGGGGCCACATTATTAAAGGCACCTTCTATATCAAGAAAGGCCATATACCCTGCAGGCTATATACCCTGCAAGCGAGTGCAATGCCGTCTCAGATGATTTGCCTTTCATATAGGCATGTTGAGTTAGGAATGTTTTGTAGACACGTAGTGTACCACACAAGTCTGCGTGCATAAGAAACAAATACTAATTGTATATATATCGAATTACAACTCACATTGTTCGATACGTAATGCAGATTACTCATACATGTAATTGAGTGACACATTTATAATTGAGTGCACTTCGAGTATGAAGGTAGTAGAAAGGTAGTATATAAGCACTAACAGTATGTAAATAAATTAAACTTGCAAATTAAACATAGACTGGCATATTTGCCTTATTTTATTTGAAGTCTCCTTTTTTGGCGGTTCCTTTGAACGCATAATAATCTAACTGATCCCCACACAGCTGTATAAATATAGAACTAGGCTATAAGCAAAAACATCATCCCATAATATACATGACGATCCTGCCCACTCGGACCATTAAATAAATATAGTAGGATCTTTCTAAAGAACATACACATGGCAGAAAAAATAGACAAGATCTTCAAGAAGTGGGAAAAATATCTTGAACAAGAATACCAGCCAAAACCCGTTCCTAAAGATATACCCATATACAATCCTACAATCTCCACAGCACGGCCAAAACCCATAACAATCGAAGAATACAGGAAAGGAACAAAAAAGGCGTAATAGACAAAACCCAAGAGAAAGAAGAAACGTGTAGAAAAAAATCCAAAACAGAAAACAGCTAGCCATACTGTATTAACAAGTAACTCTGACAACAACAGAGGAGAAAATAATAATAAAACATAAAACCTAAACTTTAAAACTGCATTAAATATTAATTATATTATTTTATAGGTATCCATTAGCCTTCCAAATTCCTTCCTACACCCCAGCGCTAACCTGGACCTGACGAAGTAACCATAAGTGCTGTCCGACTATCCACATAGATAGTTATCTCAGTGTCCCTCTCAACATTCTTCTCCAGTAATCCTAAGGCCTTGTACCTGGAAAACGCTGCAACTATCAGACAATCTAAAAGATCGTTTGATATCTGTTCCCATGACATTCCGGAGGAGACAGCTACGCTTGGAATGAACCTGATTAAGTTCAACTTGCAAGTAATTTTTTAGATTAAACTATTCCTCATTACATTATTTTGAGGCAAAAATGGGGAATGACAGGATATTGAAAATATTATTGGACACTAGCATTAACAGAAACTATATTAACCCTAAAATTATTACAAATCCTAAGAATATTACCAGAGTTGGAAATATTTGATGCAATATTAGGAAATGATAGTCTGAAGGAACGTTCAGCTGTCATTTATACATCGGAGGATTATTTTATCATTGACAGAAGGGAAGAAAATCCAGATAAAACAACTTATTTCCCAAAATGTCAATAATATTGAGATTTGAACGAAATAATTTTCACAGAGTTGGGAAACAGCGCTAGAAGGCATCGTCAATCGCTATAGGAATCTTTTTACACCACTAGAGTCGTGGGAGAGATACTAACATCAACCGATAATCCTGTATATTCGAGAAATTATCCTCTAAGGGGTATAGTTGACGAGGAAATCTCTAAATTACTGAGGGACCAAATAATCCGACCATCGCGTTCCCCTTATAACTCCCCGATTTGGATAGTTTCAAAAAAAAAAAAAAAAAAAAAAAACTATAGAGTTGTGGTGGATTTTAGGAAACTCAATACGATAACTATTCCAGATAAATGCCCCATCCCAAAAATAAATGACGTTCTTTTTCATCTTGGGGTAAATAATTACTTTACAGTTATTGACTTAAAGAGTGGGTTTCACCAAATACCCCTCAGAATGGAGGACATAGAAAAAACAGCTTTCTCAGTCAACAATGGAAAGTAGGAATTTTTACGACTACCATTTGTACTTAAAAATGCTCTATCGATATTCCAGCGCGCCATTGATGACATTCTAAGGGAACACATCGGTAGTAGATGTTTCGTTTATATATATGACATCATTATTTTCAGCAAAGATGAAGATTCATCTGGATGCCATTTTCGAAACTCTGAATGTTGAATTCCTTATCATCATAACGGGATAAAACGGGATAAAAGCTAACTTATCATCATAACGGGATAAAAGCTAATCCTATGAAAGTTCAGGCAACCACCCTACTGTATTTGGTCGGACGTGCTTTTTAAACCGCTCTGCATAAAATCATAAAATTATTGGTTTTTATCTACATTAAGAGTGAATCAAATATTAATAGTGAATCAAATTGTATATACATCAGCGAATAACCCATGGCACTAAAAAGAAAACAATAAAAATAACTCCTGTGTGATAATAAAATGTTGTGAAAAAATATAAATAAAGAATTTTTTTATTTTTGTGGTCAACAAAATATAGTTACTTTATATTTACAACTGTGTAACACCTACTCATCATACTTTAATTATCATCTGAACTTGGTTTGTATATTTGCTACAATTACTGTTAAGCGCCATCTACTTGTTGCTATTCAATTACATATTAATAGATTTAATCCTAAGCCTTGTTCAGATCGGCGCATGCCGAAATTACGAATGAAATCTAGAACGTTCATAATGGCTAGATGACATTTCGTGAACAGCTGATACTTATTGTTTACATTATAAATTGTTATAGGGGTAAATAAAGTATTTTGAAATGGAAACAAATAAGAAACAATTACTTACTAAATTGGAAATTATTAATTTGCAACAATTAAAAATGTAAAAAGGATAGGTTTCATTTTGCAAAATCACTTTAATAATTAATTTTAAGATTTGTGTTTAAATTTAAGATCAGCTGTGAATTGTTTTTTTTTCTTCTCACGGTTGAAACATGCAGTACATGGTTGAAAAAAGTATTTTTTTCCAACCATGTACAGAGTTGCACGGAAATGGGCATCGTAATTTCAATGTAATTTCGCCGAAATTACACAAAATTATGTAATTTTGCAAGTTTCAAAATGTATATGAAATTACGTAATTTCAACTTGATTTCGGCCGAAATCACGAAAGTACGTAATTTCGCGTCGGTCTGAATGCCCTACTAGATAATATTTGAATTGGTGTGTGTCCTAAATAATAGTTCGATATGGACTGTATGAATAAAAACTGCAGTATTTCCGGAGAAGAACGCATGATTTCCTGTTGGTTGTGTTTGGAAATTATCACTTAAAATGTAGTGGCCTCAAAGCTCGTGATGCTGATGCTTTATCTGACAATGCTATAAAACTTGCAGTAGACTTGTCGAAATTGCAGAGTAATTGTCATAGAATTTTACAATTTCTTCAAAAGTTACAAAGCTGATTTCGATGGAATTAAAAAATAATTTTCTTCTCTTCAAGAAAAACTATCTAAACACGGTGAACTTTTTTCTAAATTCACAAATTTAGATAGTTATGCTGCCTCTCTGAAACCAAAACGTAAAAGAACTGTTAAGTCATCATCAACACCCCGTTGCATTCCTAAAAATATAGTGGTTGTTACTAATGATTCAATCTCGTTACCAATCGCAAATCCAAGTAATTGTTATGCTCATGTTGTAACTCCTAATTCAAATAATTTTGTTCCAACTCATCATGCTTCAAATGCTTGCAATTATAATGTAACTCCATCATAGTTGACTTTAGTTACTCCTACGGTATCTAATTTGACAAACCTGCCCATGATTCCAAATCCTGCTACCAGTAAGCCTCCAGAACTTATTTTATTAACTCCCTGATCGTCAAACATCTCGACTAATTTAGATGTTGTCAACAATCAACTTATAAATCCGTTTACAACAGTAACCCCAAAGCCTTTAAAAATTTTAGCTCCAAAGAAAACTATATTTGCTAGCCGTTTTTCAGTAGATACAACAATAAATGATGTTGAATTCTATATAAAAACGAACCTTGGCATTGAAGATTATAATGATGTCCATATAATGATGTCCAAATTTACAAGATTAATCCGCGCAATAGAGCTTCATTTAAGATAATTGTCCCAGAAAGTATTTTTGATCGTCTTGTTAATCCACAATTTTGGCAAAAAAATATAATTGTTCGACAACTTATTTATCATGATGACAATAACGTAATTCTTCCAAGGGCTACCGATCCAAATCTAAAAAACTAGTTGAATTAAATAATCCATTAAATATTAATATTTGTCCAAAAAATTAGTATAACTCCTCAGCTATCTCAATTGCATAACAAAATGTTAGAGGTATGAACACAAAGTTAAAATCACTTTATTTAGAGAGGTTTGATATAGAGCATAATATCATTGTACTCACTGAAACGTGGCTCCGAAATAAATCTGATAAAGAAATTCATAATTCTGAAATAATGTGTAGTAGATTTCAAATTTATAGACGTGATAGAGTGGATAAAGAAGGTGGGGAGTTTTGATTTCTGTATCAACTCTTTTTCCATCGGAAGAAATAATTCTTAACAATGATCAAAATATTGAATTTATGTGTTAAAGCCAAATTCAGAAGAATTCTTATAACTTGCTCTTATATTCCTCCTGCGTCAAACATTCAAATTTATGAAAAACATGCAAACACGGTAAAATTTGTAGCTAATCAATCCAAACCTGGTGACTCCGTAATTGTTCCTGGTGATTTTAACATTCCAAACATTAAATGGTGCTAAACTACTGATTCATACTTTTTAAGCCCATCAATAAGATCGGAAACATCTAATGAATTGCTGGATGCTATTGCTGATTTAGGACTCTTCCAAATAAATAACATAGTAAACAAGCTTGGAAAATTACTTGATCTCGTATTTGTTGATCAATCTGAAGAATTTAACATTCTTCGAATTAATCCATTATTAACACCTGAAGATGCTTATCACCCCACTCTTGAAACAAATCTATCATTATAATCCAATGTAAATGAGATGGTTTTTGATTTTAGCAAAGCTGATTATTCGAATTTAAATCACCTACTTTGTTCTGAAGAATATTCCTTACAATAAAGTATGTCCTCGTAATATTGACATTATTTTGAATAAATTCTGTGATGGCTTATTTAAATGTTTTAAGAAATCAACCCCAATGACGAGAAAAAGAATTGCACATAGACCGCCTTGGAATACAAAACAGCTCAATGGTTTGAAAAATTTGAAAAACAAATATTATAGAAAATACAAGAAGTTCGGTTTATCTATTGATTATATGAGATACTCCATATCAAGATCAGTTTATAATTCAGAAAATATCCAATGTTATAATAATTATCTTTTTAAAGTGAAAAGGAACTATAAAAATAATCCAAAATATTTTTACCAGTTTGTAAATTCTAAGCGTCGAGTCTCTGGATATCCGTCCATGATGAAATTTGGAGATAAAGAATCCTCAAATGATGCAGATATTTGCGATATGTTTGCTTCTTTCTTCTCATCTGCTTATTCTAATAGAGAATTACATCAACTTTCCAATTATCCATATCAAATTCCTGATGCAACCCTAATAAATTGTCCAACATTAGATAAATCGATGGTGCTGACAGCTATACATAATGTAAAATATTCTGATAAATGTGGACCGGACAGTGTACTAAGTTGTGTTCTTAAGAAATTTTTGTATTCTCTTATATCTCCAATAACCTACTTATTCAACATACCTTTGCTTAAATCCGGAAGCAGATCCAACATTTCCAATTATAGAGGTATTGCCAAATTAAGTGTTATTCCAAAACTCTTCGAAAAGGTAGTTACTGAAATCCTTTCGCATCAAGTTGTTTGTTATCTTTCCCCATTTCAGCATGGATTTAAAAAAGGATGTTCACAACCTCAGTTATAACTGCATTTGATTCCTGTTTGCAGACAGACACAATATATACAGATTTCAGTAAAGCTTTCGAGAAAGTAAATCACGATCTCCTATTGTTCAAATTGGATAAACTCGGATTTTCTTCTGTTTTCCTCAAATGGATTTCTACATATTTTAAAAATAGATACCAATGTGTATTATTTTATCCGGGGAAGAGAGTTTAACGATCCTTACGTTTTCAAGCAATTATTCACATCTCTCGTAAGGCCAATCCTTGAATATGCTTCCGTGGTCTGGGATCCTCAATATGAAGTTCATGTACAGAAAATTGAATCGGTTCAGAAACAATTTCTCTTCTTTTGCCTTCGTAATCTTCCATGAAATTCTATTATTAAATTACCATCATGTGAAAGTCGACTACAGCTTATTGATCTTCCTACTCTTAAAAGTAGGAGAAAATATATGAATATTTCATTTGTAATTAATTTAGTGAACGATTCAATTAACTCCGAGTTCCTACTTCGTAAGATCGAATTCGTAATCCCAAATCGTCCGACTAGAAATTATACTCCTTTAAAAATAAAATATTTTCGAACCAATTATCTATCAATTCAACAGTTTTTATCCACATATTGACTTCTATAATATGTATGCTAGCCTGCAAGAAATTGTAATTTCATTGGCTATTAAAGAAATAAATAAATAAATTGTGGAATTCCCTAACCCTAATAATGTAAAGGAACTGCGATCGTTCCTTGGTCTTTCGGGATACTACAGAAGATTCATTAAAGGGTATACAGACATCGCCAAACCATTGACGAAACTCTTACGAGGAGATGGTGGTCTGATATCTAAGAAAGAATCAAGCAAGAGGACAATTCAGTTAGATAACGAAGTGAGACAGGCTGTCGACAATTTAAAAAATGCTTTAATATCAAAATCCTGATTTCCAGAAAGAATTCCAGCTAAGTACAGATGCTTCCAATGTCGCTATAGGAGCGGTACTAAGCCAGGACATTAGGCAAATTTCTTTCATTTCGAGCTAATGAAAAAGAAATGTTGGCTATAATCTGGGCTCCGACAAATTTGAAGAATTACCTATACGGATCTGCTAGAGTCATCCATCCGATAACTTATGCTCTTAGCAGTAAGAACAATAACGCAAAAATGAAAAGATGGAAGGCGATATTGGTAGAGTATAATTATGAAATCCGATATAAACCATGTAGAAGTAATGTTGTGGTTGATGCACTTTCCAGACACCCTGGAACAAACATTAATTCACTAACAGGAACAGTGCATAGTGGCGACAGCTCTCCAGATGAACTCATATCTAGTGTGGAAGCGCCCATATACGCATTTAAAAATTAAATATTGATACAAATCGACAATACGCCAACATATCAGTTCCGAATAATATTTCCGGGATATCATAGACATTTAGTAACAGAAAGAGACTATGATACTGAAAAAATTTATTTCGACGTTAAAAAAGTACTTGAATCCATCTGTCATAAATTGTATTAAAATACCAGAGTTTATTATGGGAAAGATTCAGGAAATTTATCTACATTATTTTAAAAATTTTAAAATTCGATTCACTCAGAATCTTGTAGAAGAAATTTTATCAAAATCTTATCAGGAAACCTTAATCATAGAAACATACAATCGAGTACATAGGAATGCTATAGAAAACAAGACAAAATATTGGAAAAATATTATTTTCCCAGCATGCTTTCCAAAATTAAAAGAATAGTAAAGCTTTGTTCCATATGTAAAAAAAAGTATGAGAGACACCCCGATGAACCAAAATATAATGCCGCTCCAGTACCAAACTACCCGGGTCAAGTTATCTACCAAGATATTTTTCAATAGATAGGAAATTAGTATTGACAGCCTTAGATAAGTTCTCAAAGTATGCCCAAACGAGAATTCTACAGGGAAAGTCAATAGAAGATATCAGGAGGCCATTGAGGGATATTCTATTTTTCTAATTGTTGTCATAAATAACGAAAAATTACTGAACTCTGCCAACATACTTTTCATGATGAAAGATGAACTGGGAATAGAGGTATTTACAACACCAACTTACAGAAGTGAAGCCAACGGTCAAATCGAGAGATTTCATTCAACATTGGCCGAAATTTTAAGATGTCTCAAAGATGAAGGTTTTTGCAGAAATTTCGAGGAACTATTGGAGCGATCCGTCAACGAATATAATCACTCCATACTTTCCACGATAGATAGGAAACCAGTGGATTTGTTTTTCGGGAGGACTGTAGACTTTCACCTGGGAGTTCTGAAAGAACCAGGGAAAATAATATCGCGATGCTGGAAAAGAAACAGGCAAAAGATTTGGACTATCACAACAAGGAAAGGAAGGAAGTTAAACAATACACACCAGGGCAAGTGATTTTTGTTAGAGTAAATAAAAGGCTTGGTATCAAATTAATCGAAAAGTTCAAATGTGAATTATTAAAAGAAAATAGACACTCCACAGTAGTGACCGAAAGTGTTCACAAAAAACATACAAGGAACTAAATTTTTATTGAATTTACTTACAGGTTGTTTTTATGTTTGGTTCTTCTAGGGCTGAGTTCCAGATAATAGACTACTCTCATTCTAGACTAGTTGCGATCAGTGCGGGTTCGGCGAAGGTTCAGATCATTGTGTTCAAACTTGTCCATACAATTGACTTGGGAGAATACGAAGACTTAATTGGAAAATTGGAGGAGGGAATTTACCTACACAACAATACTGACAACTCACTATTACCCTACCTATCCTATACCATATCCCAGATGAAATTCCGTTTATCCAGATTAAGATCCAAGACGAGGACATGGAGGTCACTTGACTTCATTAGAAGTGCTTGAAAATGGTTATCCGGTAGTTCGGATCACCATGATTTCCAGATAATAGGGAATAAAATGAATAATGTTTTAGTCAACAATCTCATGTGGAGTTGACAGACCTGCCATCGAGCGCGTCCCCAGGCGGCGAATAGGGGGCGTTTTGTCATTATTGAGGGTTGACATAATATACTGTCAGATCTAAGTAATGACACGAGCTCAGGCCATGTCTAGTCACTGCCCACGGACCAAAACTGTCACTACTTGTAAGGTTAAGGTGGCTGGTAGCTGTGCCGAGAACCTGAATGACTAGTTAGTGGTTAAAGAAGACTAGTCGCTAACAACCCCCCTCCGACGCAAGGGCACTGGTCGGTTGTAAATGTTGAGTAGCCCATGTACGCCGTCAATTCATGAATGGTCCAACCCATTACGAGCACACTCGTGGAAATAAAAATTGAATGGATGATAAAAATATAAAAAATAAAAATATGATTAAATACGAGGAAGATGAAAAGAAAACAGCAGGAGGTGGCAAGTCCATCAAATGCGCAAAACCGACTTCCAATTCTGGCAGCAGAAGAAGCGAGGTGCCTTTGCGTTTCGCACCAAGCACCTCAAAAGCTGCTTTGGCCCGCGCCAGCATAAGACTGCTTCGGGGACTACAGGCGGTAGCAACCCCAGTGCCAACTGTAACCAAGGGAGTTGCGAACAAGTTTTTGGGCTCCCAAGCGTTACCTCCCCCCGCCAGTGAAAGGAATGCGAATCAGCTTTCGGTTTCTGGAACTGAGCCTCCTACCCGTTCCAAAAACCTTTTTAAGACGGCGCACCGCTGAAAGATTTACCTGTTGGGTAAAAAGACTGCCGAGTCTCTTACTCCCGAGGAACTTCTTTCCCTCAACTGGGCCAAATCACTGTTGGCCGAATTGCAGCGTAACCCTTCCCTCACGTCGAAGGACGGACCTTAACGGCAACGTTCGGAGGAGGAGGCTCAGCTGCAAAATCAACAGCCTGGGGCCAAGCGTCCAAAGCCCTACAATTCGATGAACAGGTCGTATAGTGAAGTTGCCAAAGGCCATCTTATACGACCTGTCATCGATAGGAGCGATCTAGATTGTGCTATATCCCACACAAACTGGGATATAGTGAGTAAGAAGCTGATGGGACTCTTCTGGAAGGTTCTGAAAGAGAACCCCGAACTCCCCAGCAGTGTGATGATGCGGGATGGTACCGCAACTGTGTCAAGTAAATGGCCTGCCCAAACGAGCGATTGGCACTGCTCCTATATCAGGCGATCGCTCTTTTGGATGACCTATGGGAAGGTGCTAGACTGGACGTGGTTTCCATTGAAAAGATCTAACGTCGGCCTTATGGGAATGTTCCCATTACCATAAGATGTGATATCTAAATCTGTACAGACAGTCAGGCCGCAATCAAAACTCTCTCGGGTGTCTTTTCCACATCCAGATTGGTACATGAATGCCGGACATCTCTGAACAAGATGGCGAGACATTCTAACCTGGAGCTGGTCTGGATTAAGGGTCATTCAAGAACCCCGGGTAATTTTATTGAGAATGCACTAGCCAGAGATGGATCCCTTTTTCCAGATGAAGATATGGACTAACTGGCTGGAGTACCGCTTTCAGCCTGCAGATCTATAATTCTGCGGAACTTATCGATGATTGCACAGGTTAGGTGGACAAATGAATCCACATGTTCAACCTCGAGGCAAATATGGCCCCATTATGATGAATGTCGATCTAACTTCATCATGTGACTATCGAGGCTTCGGTTGAGAACTCTGGTAGCCACAGGGCATTCGATTGCTGGTGCGGATGCTAGGAGACTAGGGCTCCCTTTTAACGACTTTTGTATAAGTTGTCGGGATGAGGAAGGGGAGGAGACGGTGAATCATTTTTTATGTCACGGTCCCACTCTTGTCGGCATCAGGACTTCCAATTTTGATATTGATGACAGATGGATCAGTTCTTTTATACATGCGTCGGTTTGGTATGTTTCGAACGTTGGTATGGACATGTGAGGTAGAAATTCATGATCCCTCAGGGTTTCACAACGGGACCAAATTGGAACCAAGTGTGCTGTCTCTCGTTAACTGGACAGCTGCCTTAATAACCTAACCTAGTCAACAATAATAATCAGATAATAATCAATTAACAATAGATAAAGTAAACCAACTCACAGCAGTAACCAATAATATTTCTAAGCTATTAGAGAAAAAAGGTAAGAAAGAAAGTCTGTTAGATTTTAAGTATAAACTGGAAATTGTTAAAGAAGAATTGTCTAATATAGAATATTCCATTCATTGGGCTAAATCAAACATTGTAAATTTTTCCTAATACTGAAGTTAATATTTTGAGAGATATTTTTTATAATGATAATATTCCATTTGGCAATATGGATGAATTACTAAATTTTTCAAACATTAAAGTTGCTTCTAATAATAAAGAAATTATCTACATCTCTAACATCCCAACATCTAATAGTGAGAGTTGCGACAATCTGTTAATTAAACCTGTAAGAAAAAATAACAGAGTAGTTAAGACAAACTTTAAAAATGTTTTGAAATGTAACCATAAGAAATTTGGTACAATCATAACAACAACTACAGTGGGTAACAGCATACAAAATGTGCCAACATTAAATCTGCTATCAAATTGCTCAATTATAAATTCCTAGACGAAATTTAAATTTACACACGCAAATGCATGAATGTTTGAATTGTGGGAAAAACAACATCAGCAATTTTATTAGTTAAGTTAGACTCCTATCTTAACTTAATAATTTTAATTGTAAACTCTGTGCAGTCGGTTTTATAACATCAATTAATAAAGTTGGGTTTGTTAACTTTAAAAAGTTAACAAATCAAAAAGAAAAAAAAAATTTTTTTTAAATCCAACTTTTATATTTTTAATTTATTTGCATCAATAGGAGGAAAAATTGTTTTGCATTTTATGAAATTGAAAACCAATGAATTTATTTTGTATAATAATATGTACGTAATTATGTTAAAAGTGAATACAAACAATTTAACAGGGAGAAAATTTTTTTATTTTTTTGCACTTTTAATTGTGATGAAATTACTTGTATAAATAGCGTTTGAGTATTTTTGGTTTATTCTTCTACATATTTTTATATGGTTATTTTTGTTCTTGTAAGGTGGAAAATAAACTTGAGAATTGGTTTGTTTATATGGAAAAAATAACATTGTGTAAGGTTTTTGACATTAAATAAGATATATTTTATGTTGTTGAGTATGGTCATGATCAATTTTGAATATTCTAATAACAAATTAAGAGGGACTATATTTTATTTACATAATTAGTATATAACTAAATATTTCTACATGAAACTTAAATTATTTTTCTCTTTTTAAAATATTAAAGAGAAATACTCAAAGCATTCAATTTAAAACTTGAGAATTGTTTTGTTTATATGAAAACAATAACCTTGTGTAAGGTTTTTGACATTAAAGATGATACATTTTATTTTTTTGAAAATGCTCATGATCAAATTTGAATATTTTAATAACAAATTAAGAGGGAGTGTATTTTATTTACATAATTAGTATATAACTCAATATTTCTATATGAAACATAAATTAATATTTTTCTCTGTTTTAAATATTAAGGAGAAATACTCAGAGTATTCAATTTACTTATTTAAATATAAAATAAATTGACATAAAAAGAGGAATCACATCACATTTGTTACCATTGATTTGAGGATTACTTCAAAGTATAGTTAACAGAATGGTAAGCTATCACTATTGGAAAATACATTTAAGTTCACGTATTTATAAATTTCTTATCTTTATTTTTTAGATGTAGGAACAAATTATTAAATTGGCTCTTGGTATTCAAATCTTCAAATGAGCTTGCAATATTTGAACATAGTTATAGCTAAAATTTTATAAATAAAACAGTTTTTTATTTTTATTTTTTTAAAAAATAATTTCATTTTTATCGATTAATAAAAAAAATGTCACGCGAGCTTTTTTAAATTTGGTACCTATATTTTTTATAGAAATAGATTTAGAATGATTTAACACTAAACTTCTTCCCGCCCGGCGAAAAACGAATGCAGGAGTGGAGATTTTATGTTAAAAGTCAGTTTTTTTAACGACTATTTTTAAAAGCATATTAAAAGCATATTAGCATAATATTTTTAATATTATTTCTTATGTAATGTATAAAACACAAATCAAGCTTTCATTCCTAAAAAAATCAATAAAATAGCTCCAATAACCTATTTTTGGTAATTTTTCAAAAATAAATTTTTTTTTTAAATAACTGAAAATCCAAAAAAATTTAATTTTTTTAATACAACTCCACTAGTTTTGCAAATACTTTAAAAATATTAAAAGAATATAAAAATAGACTTATTTACCAATTCAACGATATATAAAATGTTGATATAGGTCATTTAATAATAGTAATATAATGGCCTCAAATCTACCAAGTCACGTCAAAAGTTGCAAAATTCACTATTTTGTTCCGTATTTCCATATATGTGTATACGTAACATTTTAGTTTTCTAATGTATTATGTAGGTATATATTTCTTATTATAAAGTAGTAAATTCTTTATTTGAGTAATGTTTATTTAATTTGTTTTACATATTATTTACATACTTATTATACATATATCCCGTATATTTATTTTGTTAAGAATATATTATCGAAGATATTATTAGAGATTTTCTTGAAAATAATCAGAAACATCAAACGTTAGCAAATTTTTAACTTCCTTAGCTTCCGAATCCTCTTTTTCTATTTCAAGAGTGATTTTTGGTAGCCATCGTGTTCTAATAGAATATATAACTGGATCTGATGATATTAATAAATATTCCATTAAGTCCATATTTTGCGCTATTTTCGAACATTTTCGGGTATTGAAGAGTCGGAAATGTTTAACATCTTTATTTCGGGCTTCTTGTGCTTCCTCTGTTAGCTCTCCCAATGGCAAAATACTATTTTCTATTATTTCTTTACCATGAGCCAATACTTTGTGAATTGTTGGAGTCATAGATTTCCAGGGGTATGTAATGTTAAGTAGCTCTTTAGTTTCGTAAGCAAAAATTTTAAATTTGTCCGCATTAATTTGTTTTTTGATATTAATGGCTGCCAATAGAATCTTAAAACGAATATTTAAGTCAATGCCTGTGATTGAAGATGTGAGTTCCGGATTTTCAAAGAAACGTCTTGCTGTATTTCCATCATTTGAGCTTCCATAGCCATGTAGAGATTTATCAATTATTAATCCGAGTTGTTCTTTGAATTCTAATTGAATTCTTTTCTTCTCCTCTTTTCGTAATTCGTGAAGTTCCAAATTGTTTTTTACTGTAGCATTTTCCTGCACGGGAATATTTCTGTACTTCATATCATATGCAAGATGTAAGCAGAACTCCAAAAATCTTATCCTTGCGTGGAGTGGTGATATTCCAAATTTTAAAGAAATTTTATTAACAAGGACTTCAGAATTATCCTGAAATTGTGAACTTATTTTTCCACATATATTACATTTCCATGTAGATGTTAAATCTGTTATAGCGTTTGCAACTTTTCCATCAATCATCGTTAATTGTTGTTGAAATGTAACTTTAATAGTTCTGTTTGATACTTTTACATATATTGGGGGCAATGCTTTAATTTCTTCTTCCAATTGGTTGACAATGCTGTTTATTGTAACCGTGGTTTCTTTTGTGTAATCAAAAAGGATTGGACGGCACAAAAATTTGGAACCTGGAGTTAAATTTATCCATATATCATCAAAAAGCGAGTCATTTCTAGTCGATGAGGAAGGCTTATTTAAGCGCATTCGAAGTGGTTCCAGAGACGCTATAAACAGCGAGGAATAATTATTTCCAGAATTACTTCCATCCAGTTGTTTGTATTCCGAAAATCCTGATGTTCCATCGCAGCCCCATTTGAATATTAAAATAAGTTCAGAGTCTTTGCATTTTTCAATGTTATCATTGCTGAAGGTAGATATAATTCTAGAGGCAGTATTTTCAAGTAATTGCAATATATTAACTTTAGCACTTTTAACAGAAGCATTAACCGGGTGCTCCATAGGCTGTAAAATATTACTTTTCGCTTCTCTCACTGATTTGCTACTGGGAAAGATATCATATCCTTTTTCGCTAACAGATTTCCTCAAAATCTCGTATTGGTTTCTTGATAATCCTAAATTTAATATTAGAGCTAAAGCATCTTCAGAGGTAAAGGACGATGTTGATTTCGGTGTCACTATGCTTTGGATTATCCGATGTAATCGATTGGGAGAAGCTGTTGGTAACACATCTGTAACTTTTTCTACTTCCTTTGGTTGCGTACGTATTACTAAAGCTTTAAATGTATCTTTTATTTCGACATTCGTATGTGAATTTAGAATAGATTCCTGTTTGGTCCTCTTTGTTCTTAGCTGAACTTCATCGTAACTTCTTTTTGGTCGACCCTTTTTCTGCTTTCCGATGAAAATTGGTATTTCTCCCTCCAACCACTCTTCATTTTTCTTCTTGAACTTTGGTATTGACCAATCTGAAGCTTGCATCCTTTTTTCGTATGATTTATAAAAATTTTCGAGCTTTAAACTGTCTTTTGCAGTAAGAGTTAAACCAAAAGATACTACTGTATCAATGAGTTTTCTTATTTTTTCTGGACGATTTATAATATCAGATAGATTATCCCAGATTACTTTGCAAATAGAAAAGTGTTTTAATGTAATCTCCATAATGGCAAATTCACTAATAAATCTGCATATTTATAAGGATACTTATATATAGAAAAAGAATATTTATATCAGGTAAATGGTGACAGGCAAAAATGAATTAAAAAATTTAAATTTTTGCTCAAAACCCCCAATTTCATTCAGTTTATTTTTATGACGTGTAGTGTTAAACAGGTACGTCAAAAAATGTACCTATGCGATTGTAAAAAAAATCATTTTTGTTATAATACATTAATTAAGTAGCTATTTATTATTTAAAAACTTAAAAAAGTGTAATAAAAAACGAAGGAAAATATACTTATTTATGTACTTAGGTAATTTTAAAAACCTTTTCAGTAGAAAAAAATTATGAACACTAAATAAATTCATTAATAAATATTATTATCTCGTAACAAAAATAAGCAATGCAGTTGAGTGTTACGTATACACACATATGGAAATACGGAACAAAATAGTGAATTTTGCAACTTTTGACGTGACTTGGTAGTTTTGAGGCCATTATATTACTATTATTAAATGACCTATATCAACATTTTATATATTGTTGAATTGGTAAATATGCAAAATTAGTGGAGTTGTATTAAAAAAATTAAATTTTTTTGATTTTCAGCTATTTAAAAAAAAAAATTATATTTGAAAAATTACCAAAAATAGGTTATTGGAGCTATTTTATTGATTTTTTTAGGAATGAAAGCTTGATTTGTGTTTTATACATTACATAAGAAATAATATTAAAAATATTATGCTAATATGCTTTTAATATGCTTTTAAAAATAGTCGTTAAAAAAACTGACTTTTAACATAAAATCTCCACTCCTGCATTCGTTTTTGCTGGATGTAGGGTGCAAACTTAAATCAATTCAAAATTTCTATATTAACCATTTATGAAGCCTTATCTTTTGAAATTAATAAGGAAAAATTTTTTTTATTAACGGAACTTTGAGAAAAAAGTGAATGAATTGTACTATATTTTTGTAAAAATATAGCCATTTTTCATGCCAATTTCAGAGTGCTGACTTTGAATATTTTTCACGTCTAGACGAATTGAGATAATCCAAAAATTCTTTCAGCATATTATTTTGAAATATGTAGCAAATTACAGAATATTTTTAAAAAATTTTTGCCTCATATATCTCCGGACTTATTCCCGAAAAACGAAAGAAAGTCGAGCCAAAAAATCAAAAATTCAAGCGTAAATATCTTTTTAACTGTAAGTGATAACTTAGATGAGTAAGCTTATTTTTTCCTTATCTTGCCAAGCACTTTCCAGAAATATAAAAATCTTTAAAATCGGACTTCATTTGTACAAGTTACGATTTTTTTTAATTTTTACATACTCGAGGTAGTCAACTTTGACACCCTGTAGCTTATCTCGTGTTATCACAGGGTGACTACAAGATGATTTTTCTGAAAGCTTTGGTCGTCCTCTACAACTCTTCCATACATTTCAATTTGATCCGACCAGTAGTTTAGGAGATTCAGATTTATTACCAAAAAATTTGCGTTTGACCCCACTGTGCCTCGTCTGCTTTGTTCACTGTCCAGCACCAAAAGAGAAAAGAAAGAGAGACTAATTTTAACTTTTTGCTGGTTTATATATGTTTTTTAAAACTAATATTATTGCAGTTTTCCTGCACTTTGTTCGAACCGACAGCGGTTGTTGCGTCGAACTCTTTTTTCTTTTGTCTCCTTTATGTTCGCTGCTATAACAGTTTCGTTGATCTGTATGTGAGTGTCTGTGTTTGTGGCTTCTTGTTTGTTTACTTTGTCTCCTTCTTGCTTGCTGTATTTAAATCTTTCCTCTGCTTCTCTGCTCTCTGTTATCTTATACTCCTGTGTGTTTCTCCTTGCTGCTTTTCCTCTCTGCTGTTGTGTTTTCACTTCTACCTCCGTGATTCGTCTGTTCTGCTACTCACCTGCTCAGCTGTGACGATGTAGGCATTGACGTCTTCAATCTTCTGCCTGCTGCGTTTTCACGTGATTAACTCTTAAATGGCTAGCATGGTCATTTAAGGTCAAAACCCTCCAACTGTGTACCCCATCGACCTCCTGAACACCTGAAATTAAAAGAGTTACATAGGCGAATGTAATTCGCCCCAAATCTACATGGATGTAATCCATCTCCCGACCAGTAAAACGCCAATGTATCCTTTATTTTATTCTTGTGTTTACATTTGAAATAGTTATTCAAAATTCCAAGAATTTTGATCCTCACATTTTCTCCTTTCTTTCCGGAAGATGACATACCTGTATCTTCATATCCACCTTCTCATTAAACGTTCTTGAAAATATATACATATATTTTTTTTCTTACTATATATATATATTTTTTTTTAATTGACCCTTATTTTGTTCACCTTGTTTTATTTTTTTACTCACGTTAATTTCTTAATATTATTAACTCACTGTTTTATATTGAAATTATTTTTATAATATTAAATTCACTTGTTATATATTTTTTTCTTTAATTTTAAATTACACACATGCACTTTATTATGTATATTTTTTTTCTCACTGCTCGTTTGTTTAATTAGTTTTTGCATTCGAGTAAATGTTTTCTGTTTTCTTTTACTTCGACCTTCCCGCTTTGATAGAATCGCGACTTCACCCACGCACTGCTTTTAATAAACTAAATGTGTTGTGTGTAATGTGTATGCGTAGAGAGTATGTTATTATGTTGTTTTCTTCTATCAAACCGCCTATGTTCGATCGAACCTTCGAACCATGTTGCCCATTTTAGTGTTTTTTAAGCTAATTTTTTTCTAGCGTTTTTTTATTATTTATTATTATTATTTCTTTTTTCTAATTTTTTTTTTAATTAATGCAGTTCTTATTATTTTGTATTCACTTCACTAGTTATTACTCTTGTTAATATTATTATTTTTATTATTATTATTATTATTATTATTATTATTATTATTATTATTGTTATTATTTTGGCACTCATTTTGTCCAGGTGATACCTCATGGAATACTTTCAGTTTACCGCCGCGCTGCACAAACGAGTTTTCCAGGTCTCGGTTTCCAATTTCTACGGCGTAAATTATAATAACGACCTTGATCCTTGGAAGCTTTCACAAGATTCTTTTTTACGAGACTAAAATTTTGTTTTAAAGTTTCTGCTTTTTCCTGCGGGTTACGTATTTGCGTTCCCATGTCAGGTGTTACCTCGTCATATAAGGCATTGGGAAGTCTAGGTTCTCTTCCTTGTATCAGAAATGCTGCGCTGTACTGTGTGGTATCTGATTTCGCGCTATTAAGTGCCAGTTGAACCTCCGGTAAAACTTCATCCCGGGTTTTTTGATTTGCTATAGCGTATTGTGCGATCATTGTTTTTACTGTGCGATTTACCCGCTCTGTAGGGTTTTCCTGGTGCGAATGAATTTGTCGGACCGGTCTGTCATCCTTCAGAATATTTTTGTGTTCGGCTAGGACCTTTAACATGTGTGTATTTTTCTAACTCCTCTTCCAGAAACTTTCTTATAACTTCTTCTACGCTGGGCTTGTTCTTACGCGTCATTTCAACTACCTTCTTATTTACAGCTATTATCGTCTGATGCGTAATAGGCCTAAATTTCACATTCTGGTCACCACACTGTATCTCAACCTCCGCCGCTCTCAGAAAATTTAACCCCAGTAGAACATCGTCTATGTATAACCCCTACCTCCAGATTACAGCTTTTACTACCTAAACGCACCTCTACACCAAGAACCTCCCTCACGTCCACTGTTGCTCCATTTGCTAAACTAATTCTGTTCTCCACTGGAATCATCACGCTGCATTCTCTTAGCTGCTCTCTCACACTCTCACTCACGTAACTTCTTGAAGCCCCTGTATCTATAGTCGCCTCCTTTTGCTGGTTCCCTATTGTAATATTAGCCAGTAATCTCGTCTCGGTCTGTCGGAACGCGCTCACTGATGCATTCTCCCCTTGCTGTTGATGCGGTCCTCTGGAGTTTCCCACATTTCTTCGGCAACACTCTCTCTCTCTAATACCTCTCCTACCACACTGCCAACAGAATAGCACTCTTTCGTTCTGGCAGAATCGATAGCCGTTACCCTCTTGTCCGCATCTTTTGCAGGCGGTCGTGGGATTAATGGACACCTCATATTCTACTGGAACTAGCTGATGCATCCTGTCATTTCGTTGCTGTGTAAGCCGCGTGTTCTGGTGATCATAACTTACTTTAGGGTGGTTTGTGCGGATAACCTCGAAGTCTTCCGCCATTTGAATGTGTTCTTCCAGGGAGTTAAAATCCTTTCTACGGATATAGATTTAATAATCTACCAGGCAGTTTCTAAATATTCTGTCCACTTGTTGCTCTGAACTATACCCTGCGTGTCTTATCATGTTTTGAAGCATGACGAATTCCTTAATGCTCTCTCGTGGCTTTTGCTGCCGTCTGCGAATTTCATTGTCCAGACCTTCAAAATAGCGAGGAGGATGGAAAAATTTTAAGAAATCATCACGGAAACCCTTCCAAGTTTGCCACTGACGGTTGTTGTTTCTGTACCACAATAAAGCCGTTTCCTTCAATAGCTCTGGCATTGTCCGTGGTAGTATATTTTTGTCTAGACCATAGACTTCAGCTAACTCCTCCACACGTTCTATAAATGAAATTGGGTCTTTCCGCCGTCATAACGGAATGACCACTTCCTGACTATATCAATAACCGTCCAATATGCTAGTTGTGATTGGTTTTGTGCCACATTTTCTTGTTGAAGGGTTGAGTACAACAGGTGGCCTGTGACTGCCTACTGCAACGTTCTACACGAAACATTTGAAACACTTGGTACTTCCAGTTGTACCTGTATACCTGGCGTTGTGAGTGTGGGAAAACGTCCATGTTTGCTTTCTAGCTCCTGCAGCCTGGTTAGAACTTTGTCCTTGTGTTCAGAAGATATAAATGTTGAAAATCTTCTTCTCATCTCTTCTACTGTACCACTGACATCTAGGTTGAACTCTTCTAAATATTTCAATTCATCTTTTCGGAGGGTATAAGCCCACGTTCGCATCATGTTTTACTAGTCACTTTGCGCTTACTTATTTCAAAAACAGGTTCCTGCTCGGGCGTCAATGTAAGGAACCTTCGGTTACCCGGGTTTGCAGCTGGGGCAAACTCAGTAGTGTCCAATGTTCTTACATAAAATAACAACACTTATTTGTTTTAATTTATTTTTCCTTTGATTCTTTATTTCTTATATTTTTCCACAAACTTCTTTTCTGTGGAGACAGTGCTGTTTTTCTTGAAGCCTCCGTGTCGCCTAGCCGGTTCTACACCTCCTATTTTCTACCTCCTATTGAATATTAAATCTTGGATGTAATCCGAGATTTTATTTAGTCCCTATATTTTCCTAGTGAAAACTTCCAAGAAAATATTCTACCACTTATCCCTGAGCAGTGCTTATCTCCTACCTCTTCAACCAGATTGTAAACCTTGTTGAAGCTTTTAATCTTACTGATTGTAAATTAGTATACCCTACATTGAATTGATATAATCAATTCAACCAACTTTATTTATTTTTTTTCATAACACTGCTCTGTTAGTTCTTAATTTTTTTTTATTAACCGGCTACTCACCACGTCTGCTATATGTTTCTTAAAACTAATATTATTGCAGTTTTCCTGCACTTTGTTCGAACCGATAGCGGTTGTTGCGTCAAACTTTCTTTTCTTTTATCTCCTTTATGTTCGCTGCTATAACAGTTTCGTTGATCTGTATGTGAGTGTCTGTGTTTGTGGCTTCTTGTCTACTTTGTCTCCTTCTTGCTTGCTGTATTTAAATCTTTCTGTGTATTTCTCCTTGCTGCTTTTCCTCTCTGCTGTTGTGTTTTCACTTCTACCTCCGTGATTCGTCAGTTCTGCTACTCGCCTGCTCAGCTGGGACGATGTAGGCATTGACGTCTTCACTCGGCTTTTCTCCCTGCTGCTTTCTACTGCTACTTCTGCCTGCTGCGTTTTTACGTGATTAACTCTTAAATGGCTAGCATGGCTATTTAAGGTCAAAACCCTCCACCTGCCCCTGTCCTGAATGCTTTGCCTCCTGTGTACCCCATCAACATCTCCTGAACACCTGAAATTAAAAGAGTTACATAGGCGAATGTAATTCACCCCCAAATCTAGATGGATGTAATCC
Source organism: Protocalliphora azurea (assembly GCA_932274085.1). NCBI lineage: Eukaryota > Metazoa > Arthropoda > Insecta > Diptera > Calliphoridae > Protocalliphora > Protocalliphora azurea. The sequence goes on along the minus strand of OW026520.1, from coordinate 65,157,655 downwards.
ATCTCCCGACCAGTAAAACGCCAATGTATCTTTTATTTTATTCTTGTGTTTACATTTCAAACAGTTATTCTTTAATGATTATGTGGGTCAAAATTCCAAGAATTTTAATCCTCACATGTAGCAAATAGATTTGTGAATTGTAATGGATTTGTAAATAGTCAAATACATGAGGAGAAAATATGTGTGGAAAATCAACTGTTAAATTTTAAAAAAACTAGAATTTCCAATGAAATTAAAATATATAAAAATATTTGAAACTAAGATTGAAAATATTATTATTAATTTATTTAGCTGCGAAGGTAATACTATAGTTGGACCATATTACCTCACATCTACGGTAAAGAATCATCACGTAAATCTTCTTCTTCTTCTTATGGACGAAGAATGTTATCACTAAGTTTTTTCAATATTTAACTTGCCAAGTATACCTATAAAACTCAATAGCTCTGGTTGATGTATATAATAACTGTATGCAACAGGCTCATGGTTATTTATTGATTGATCTCACTCAAGAAATACACAACGCAATAAGATTTAGAACGGATATTTTCAATAAATTTTAATATTTGAAAATATAAATTTGAAATTAACTCCTTCATCGTCAAACATCCCAACTAATTTAAATGTGGTCAACAATCCTCTTGTAAATCCGTTTACAACAGTAACTCCAAAGCCTCTAAAAATTATTGCTCCAAGGAAAACCATATTTGCTAGCCGTTTTTCAGTAGATACAACAATAAATGATGTTGAATTCTATATTAAAACGAACCTTGGCATCGAAGATTATAATAATGTCCAAATTTACAAGATAAATGCGCGCAATAGAGCTTCATTTAAAATAATTGTCCCAGAAAGTATTTTTGATCGTCTCGTTAATCCACAATTTTGGCCAAAAAATACAATTGTTCGACAATTTATTTATCGTGATGATAACAACGTAATTCTTCCCAGGGCTTCTGATCCAAATCCAAAAAACTAATTGAATTAAATAATCCGTTAAATATTAATATTTGTCCAAAAAATGATTACAACTTCTCAGCTATCTCCATCGCATACCAAAATGTTAGAGGTATGAACACAAAGTTAAAATCCCTTTATTTAGAGAGTTTTGATATTGAGCATAATATCATTGTACTCACTGAAACATGGCTCCGAAATAAATCTGATAAAGAAATTCATAATTCTGAAATAATGTGCAGTAAATTTCAAATCTATAGTCGTGATAGAGTGGGCAAAGAAGGTGGGGGAGTTTTGATTTCTGTCTCAACTCTTTTTCCTTCAGAAGAAATATTTTTTAACAATGATCAAAATATTGAATTTATCGCCGTATGTGTTAAAGCTAAATTTAGAACAATTTTTATAACTTGCTCTTATATTCCTCCTGCGTCAAACATTCAAATTTATGAACAACATGCAAACGCGATAAAATTTGCTAATCAATCCAAACCTGGAGACTCCATAATTGTTCTTGGTGACTTTAATATTCCAAATATTAAATGGTGCGAAACTCCTGATTCATGCTTTTTAAGCCCATCAACAAGATCGGAAACATCTATTGAATTACTGGATGCTATTGCTGATTTGGGACCTTTCCAAATAAACAACATAGTAAACAAGCTTAGAAAACTACTTGATCTTGTATTTGTTGATCAACCTGAAGAAATTAATATTCTTCGCATTAATCCATTATTAACACCCGAAGATGCGTATCACCCCACTCTTGAAATAAGCGTATACGTCGAAACAAAAATATCATTACAATCCAATGTAAATAATGAGATCGTTTTTGATTTTAGCAAATCTGATTATTCCAAATTAAATCACCTACTTTGTTCTGAAAACTGGTTTGAAAATATTCCTTACAATAAAGTATGCCCTCGTAATATTGACATCATTTTGAATAAATTCTATGATGGCTTATTTAAATGTTTTAAGAAATCAATACCAATAACGAGAAAAAAAATTGCACATGGACCGCCTTGGACTACAAAGCAGCTCAATGGCTTAAAAAATTTGAAAAACAAACATTATAGAAAATACAAAAAATCCGGTTTATCTATTGATTATATGAGGTACTCCATATCAAGATCAGTTTACAATTCGGAAAATATCAAATGTTACAATAATTATCTTTTTAGGGTGAAAAGAAACTTTAAAAATAATCCAAAATATTTTTACCAGTTCGTAAATTCTAAGCGTCGAGTCTCTGGATATCCGTCCATGATGAAATTTGGAGATAAAGAATCCTCAAACGATGCAGATATTTGCGATATGTTTGCTGCTTTCTTCTCATCCGCCTATTCTGATAAAGATTCACATGAACTTTCCAATTATCCATATCCAATTCCAGCTGCAACCCTTATAAATTGTCCAACATTAGATAAATCGTTGGTACTGAGAGCTGTACAGAATCTAAAATATTCTGATAAATGTGGACCTGATGGTGTTCCAAGCTGTGTTCTTATAAAATGTTTACATTCTCTTATATCTCCAATAACATACTTATTCAACATATCAATATTTAGTGGTTACTTTCCTGAAGTTTGGAGGAAATCTTATATTATACCTTTGTTTAAATCCGGTAGCAGATCCAACATTTCCAATTATAGAGGTATTGCTAAATTAAGTGTTATTCCAAAACTTTTCGAAAAGATAGTTACTGAAATCCTTTCGCATCAAGTTGTATGTTATCTTTCGCCATTTCAGCATGGATTTAAAAAAGGATGTTCCATTACTACTAACCTTTTGGAGTTCACAACCTCAGTTATAACCGCATTTGATTCCGGTTTACAGACAGACGTAACATACACAGATTTCAGTAAAGCCTTCGATAAAGTAAATCACGATCTCCTACTGTTCAAATTGGATAAACTCGGATTTTCTCCTGTTTTCCTTAAATGGATTTCCACATATCTTAAAAATAGATGCCAATGTGTATTATTCAGAGAATGTACATCAAAAACCATTCCTGTTTTATCTGGTGTTCCACAAGGTAGTCATCTCGGCCCCTTATTATTCCTAATATTTATAAATGATTTACCAGCTTGCATTAGGAATTCTAGAATATTAATGTATGCTGATGATGTAAAGCTGTTCCTTAGCTTTAACTATTCCTATCAATGTTCCTTACTCCAATCAGATCTTGACAATCTTTATGATTGGTGTATGATGAATCTAATGGAAGAATTTCTTGATCTGGATGTGTTGCTTGATTGTAAACTAGCCTTTAACTCCCACGTTTCACAAATCGTTAATAAGGCAAAAGGAGTTCTAGGTTTCCTCAAGCGCTGGGGAAGAGAGTTTAATGATCCTTACGTTTCCAAGCAATTATTCATATCTCTTGTAAGACTAATCCTGGAATATGCTTCCGTGGTCTGGGATCCTCAATACGAAGTTCATATAAAGAAAATTGAATCGGTCCAGAAACAATTTCTCTTATTTTGTCTTCGTAATCTTCCATGGAATCCTAATATTAATTTACCATCATATGAAAGTCGATTACAGCTTATTGATCTCCCTACACTTGAAAGTAGGAGAAAATATATGAATATTTCATTTGTAATTAATTTAGTAAACGGTTCAATTAATTCTGAGTTCCTGGTTCGTAAGATCGAATTCGTAATCCCAAATCGTCCAACTAGAAATTATACTCCTTTAAAAATAAAATATTTTCGAACCAATTATGCCAACTTTGATCCCATGAGACGTATATGCAATCAATTCAATAGTGATTTCTCATTAAATCCAATCCGCATTAAGAGGAATATTTTTAACTTAGTTAAATAATAAGTTTTTGTTATTAAATGATTATGAAAATATTTTATTGTAATTTCATTGGCTATTAAATAAATAAATAAGTAAATAAAAATATTCTGATTCTAATTTTCTGCATCGAAAACTTATACCAATATATGGTTCATACACACTAAAATATATTAATAAGATATATTAAACATGAATTAGCCAAAAATTTAATTGGAAGCCAAACTAAAAGTTCTAAATTGAGTAACCTACGTGATAATGAAACACAAACTAGGAAAATATATAAGAAACATATTGAAACTCAAACAATGCAACCAAAGTCACGTATTGTAGGAACACAATCTAATATAAATTTACCTGAAGAAATTTACACTAATGAAAATTATGATGAAATTGATATGGATACAACAGTACAAAAACTTAATCTTACTTCTACCTCTTCAGAAGTAGGATTTAACATTTTTCAAATAATGGAACACCAAAAATAAGAATATTGTCAAAGGATGAAAATCACAAAAATTTGGATCAATCAACTTTACCATATCAATATTCTCCTCGAAAGTTAGGTTACGAAATAGAAAATGTACAGTGGAAAAATATTTAAAAAATAAAACACACAAAACACATATATTTAGTAATGTTTCATTGTTATAACAAAAATATATTTTAATAATATCTTAAGGAGTTAACTCTATTCAATAGAAAAATATACATATACAAAATATACAGTTCTACTTATGTAAACTTTAAATAAAATTAGAAAATACGAAAGTATTTAAATTATTAAATATACAACAGCATTTATACATTCATTAAATATTCATCGTCTGATTCAGTCGTCTATAATATATAATTGATAAAAATAAATTTATTTATTTATTTATCTATTTAATAGCCAATGAAATTACAATTTCTTACACGTTAGCATATATATTATTCTTAAAGCTATTTACAATAAAATATTTTAATAATCATTCAATAACAAAAATACTCCTCTTAATGCGGATTGGATTTAATGAGAAATCAATATATGGATAGAAACTGTTGAACTGATTGCATATACGTCTTATGGGATCAAAGTTGGCATAATTGGTTCGAAAATATTTTATTTTTAAAGGAGTATAATTTCTTGTTGGATGATTTGGGATTACGAATTCGATATTACGAAGCAGGAACTCAGAATTAATTGAACTGTTTACTAAATTAATTACAAATGAAATATTCATATATTTTCCCCTACTTTCAAGAGTAGGGAGATCAATAAGCTGTAATCGACTTTCATATGATGGTAAATTAATATTAGGATTCCATGGAAGATTACGAAGACAAAATAAGAGAAATTGTTTCTGAACCGATTCAATTTTCTTTATATGAACTTCGTATTGAGGATCCCAGACCACGGAAGCATATTCCAGGATTGGTCTTACAAGAGATATGAATAATTGCTTGGAAACGATATAAATTGTATTTTTATGTTTAATGGTTTAGAAGATACATATGGTGGCAAGGAAGTACCAAAATAGAGTTTTTACCCGTTTTCTCTCTAAAAGGGCCGATTTTCAAAAAAGTGTCTGACACATTGTGATTATTTTTTAAATAAATAACGATAGGTACTAAATTTTTTGTGTGCCTATATTAGTTTAGGAGATATAAGTTTACCGATTTTACTTGTTTTTACCCCCTAAACATTCCAATTTAAAAATCGCGTCTTAGTGGATTTACTTGGCGGGACACCAGCCTTCTTTCCAAATTTCATCACTATAGCTTCAGGCATTTGGGCTGTGCAATAATGAATCAGTCAATCAGTAACGTTACTCTTTTATTAAACACTTGACACAGTTACACTCAAACCACACCAATTTCTTTGTCTGCCAGTTTGAGTGCGTATTGATGAGTATTTTTGTGTTTTTGTTATTAGTTGGTATTGTTATTCTCTTCAGTAGATTAGGTGTGAATAAATAAAGAGCGGATAAGAGTAACATATTTGTTTTACTATTATTCGCTGAAATAAATAAAGTAGATATAGAAGCTTGTACTATAAGTACTTATTGTATGTTGATGAAAACGTATGAATACGTATTATGAAAATGCAGATGTTAAAATGATTATTTTATTAAATTAAGACATAAAACATTTTTTTATTGATTTAAATAAACTTAAAGTTTTTTAGTTAACAAAATAATTCAGTCAATTTAATCATTAGTATATATATATAGATATAAATAAAAAAATTAAAATTTAAAACAGTCTTTTTAGTTAAAAAAAATAATAATAAAAACAGAAAAACAAAATAGGGATTTAATTCTTAGTATATTGAATAAAGAATTTAAAATATGAATTCATAAATATATTATTCATTCTGTAAAGGATTTCGATAACATATAACTTTTTTTAACTTTGCGCATTCTAACTCAAGAGCAAAAACTATAAAACTTTTCGGAACTTGGTGGAAAAAGTAAGCTCGAATTCGAATAACGCAGATTAGAAAATTTTTTTCTGCGGTACGCAATATTTTTGTTTATTCGGATACATGTTAATATGATGTACAAAGCTCACAAATAATTTTCTTAAATTGTATCGGTTTCTCGCTTTAAATAGTTATTTGAAAAATTAACGAGGTTGCACCAAATATTAAAGCATAAAAAGGACTTGTCAGATTTGGTTCAGAAAAATATCAATAGGTTAAAGTTACTTCCAAGTTTTAGACAATAATTTTTTTAATAATCTCAAAAGTTATGGAAATATTAAGCCCATTTAATGAAAAAACTTAAATTTGGTACAAAATATCCAAAGATTATTAAAAAATCATACAAATTTAAGTTCTTCCTTCAAAATGGGCTTAATATTTCCTTCCATAACTGTTACTCGTATTAAAAAATAATATAGTTGGAAGCAATCTTAATTAAATATTTTATTGAAACAAATCCGACAAGTCGTTTTCGAGATATGCTTCAACATATGGTGTTACGTCGTTGATATTACCAATAGCGATTTATCGCGAGAACCAGAATTAATTAAAAAAAAGTGATTTATAGACTCAATAATTGATACTAACATGTATCTGAATTGACTGATTTTGATTAAAAACTTACTTTTTCCACTAATTCAAAACATTAATAATAAAATCAATGTTACCTTGTGTAATCTATTAAAATTACTGATTGCACGTATTTTTGAAATAGCTAAAAAAGTTTAGATGTTGTTGCTTCACTGGATGGATTAACAATATTTATTTCGTCTGAATAAGGAAGCAGCAAAGATTTGCATTTGTTTATTATTTCTGTTTGGTCATCTAAACTAAATTTAATTAAATAATTAGCAGGCGGAAATGAAAATATTGGTAACTTGTGATAAATTGTAATCTTACCCTCTACTAAGGAAGCAGCAAAGATTTGCATTTGTTTATTATTTCTGTTTGTTCATCTAAACTAAATTGAATTAAATAATTAGCAGGCGGAAATGAAAATATTGGTAACTTGTGATAAATTGTAATCTTACCCTCTACTAAGGAAGGGAGTATTACATATTGTTTTTAAATTTTGAATATATGGATAAACTAAAAGAAAAGTTACGTAGGAGCTGCCCTCAAGTTCTTTCGAAGCATCAGCGAAAAGTTTTAAAATTGTTATCAAGTATATATAATATTCTTTTTCTATTTTTTCTATTAGATTTTTCTCATATAATACCTTTTGAATATCTGTAAAATTAGATTTTATGGATAGTAGTTTAAAATAAATAGTATTCCATCTTTCATCACTTTGTGGTGATGTTTTAATATATTATTCCACAATATTGCGAATCAATATTTTCACAATCTTTTAAAGCCCCTTTGCTGCTAAATCGAAGCAATAAAATTCGTTCATTCAAAAATGTAAGAAATGTGTACAAAATTAGTGAAAAAGGGATGGATATATATATATATATATATATATATATATATATATATATATATATATATATATATATATATATATATATGCCATCAATTGCGGCACGGGTAGTTCAGAAATGTGAAGACCACAAAATGTGTCGTTGAAGCAGGTTCCAAGTCAACCTGAGGCTACCAAAAATAAAACTCAAGAACACAGGGGTTTAGTATGACGATAAATTATGCTTTTTTCTTTATTTCTGTTTTTCTGTTATAAAGTTTTACAAATTTCAATTTTTATTATTATTTTAAATTCACGAACAATATAAAATTAATTTAAATACAAACATTTTTCAAAAACGAATTAAACTCGACTTATTTCACGATAATTCAATCAATGCCATTAGTTCGCCAACAACAATAAAACTTCAAAAGTTGACATCCTAAATTTAGCATAAGTCGAATATATGTCAATATAACGCCCTCTGGATGTCAATTTCGGTATTACAGATAATGATAATAAAGTCACCAGATCTATCAAATATGCCAATGCCGGCAATCTTCATTCCAACTTGAACATCCCGGCCCCCTGGCAGTACTGCAACAAAAAAAAAAAAAAAAAAAAAAAAAAAATTATAAGAAAAAAATTAAATATACATTTTCTATTAAATTATAATATTTAACAAATATAAGGAGTTATCTCCATCAGATATTTTCCTTTTTTTTTCAAAATATGTAAAATGATGAGAAAATTTTACAACATTAGACGATGTGTCATGATCTATTTATTCATCAATGTCTCTGTAATATTTTAGTAAACCAGTTGGAGTTAGAGTTTGAGACGAACGTGGCCTCTCACTTACCAGACCATTAGACGAACTAGGTCTTCTAGCGGAGACTTAAAACGAACGTGGTTCCTTGCTCTGTTAGCGTCAGGATGAACTAGGCCTGTTGCTGAGACTTGAAGCGATGTAGGCTCATTGTTATTTGGCAGATAGTTCGTCCATCTCATGTGATCCATATCACCACGTCGTTTCACTTTGCCATTATACACCAGATATGGTAGTGGATTTAGTAGCTCACCAATCCATTCAATTCATAGCATTTTGTACACCAACGGGAGATTATGATACTGCAAAATTAAAAGATTAATAAGTGGAAAAGACTATAATATTCTCCAATGGTACTGTTGAAAGTCCACATTCTGTTTTCTACTCGGCCATTTCAATTAATAATATCGTCATCTATTCCCGTAGAAAAGTTATCAAAGTTTGAAACCTAAAATGTCCTCGCGCGTAAGTTTTTATTTGGTCAGAAACAATAATTCTCTTATCATCAGCATAACTCAAGACAACTATTAAGAAAAAACGTAATAGTTATTAAGAAATTAAATTAATTAATTTATAATTTAAAAAAATGCACGCGGTGAAAAGAACGCAAATAATAAAAACACTTTATTTACTTTTATGTTTTATAAAAGCCTACTTTTTAAATATATAATGCTTTCAGTAAACCCTGAGACTTGAAGCGATGTAGGCTCATTGTTATTTGGCAGATGGACGAACTAGGTCTTTTACAAACGTTAATTTATATTTCTGATAACGGACGAGGTCGACAAATATTATGTGATCCATATCACCACGTCGTTTCACTTTGCCATTATACACCAGATATGGTAATGGATTTAGTAGCTTACCAATCCATTCAATTCAAAGCATTTTGTACACCAACGGGAGATTATGATACTGCAAAATTAAAAGATTAATAAGTGAGAAAGACTATAATATTCTCCACTGGTACTGTTGAAAGTCCACATTCTGTTTTCTACTCGGCCATTTCAATTAATACTATCGTCATCTATTCCCGTAGAAAAGTTATCAAAGTTTGAAATCTAAAATGTCCTCGCGCGTAAGTATTTATTTGGTCAGAAGCAATAATTCTCTTATCATCAGCATAACTCAAGACAACTATTAAGGAAAAACATAATTGTTATTAAGAAATTAAATTAATTAATTTATAATTAAAAAAAATGCACGCGGTAAAAAGAACGCAAATAATAAAAACACTTTATTTACTTTTATGTTTTAGAAAAGCCTACTTTTTAAATATATAATGCTTTCAGCAAACCCCGTTACTTTTAACATTAAAAGCAACAGGGTTTCCTACTATGGTTCGTATTATAAGGTAAGTATTTGTATTATTATTATTATTATTATTATTATTATTATTATTATTATTATTATTATTATTATTGTTATTATTTATTATTATAAAAAAAAGAAAAAAATAATAAATTAAAAATTCAAAATTTTAAATAAAAAATAAAAAAAGTGGCCAAACATTCCGGCCCCAGTGAAGGACTAAAGACTTCACTCATCAGGTAGTGTAGCCAGTTTATGGATTGGACGTCTAACTATGCCTCTTGTGGTCTTGACATCAGCCAATTTTGCGGCGGGTCATTGTCTTCGTGGATTATTACCACTTTACCGACTCTGAGGTTGGGCTTGGCCTCGTGCCACTTGGCTTTGTCTTGAAGACCCAGAATGTTGTCTCGGGACCAGGTTTGCCAGTATGTCTGTTTGAGACCGTAAAGCAGACGCCAACGCTTCCATAACTTCACCTCATCCTAACAAGAGGTGCGCTGGAGGTAGCACTTTCCCGTCGTTCGGGTCTGGAGACGGCAGTGCTACCGGACGGCTGTTGAGCACCGCCTCTACTTCTGTGATCATGGTTACCATCTCTTCTTGCCTACGACTCGCAGAAGTAGGAACTTCGCTTGCTTGACTGCGGCTTCCCACAGTCCTCCGAAGTGGGGCGCCCGGGGTGGAATGAAGCTGCACCTCACCCCGAATGACACTGCGTACGACTCTACGACCTTGCGACTCCTGTCGAACACTTCTTGAAGTTCTTTCAAGACTCGGCTGGCTTCGACGAAATTTGTCGCGTTGTCGCAAAACATCGTCGGTGCAATTCTTCTCTTGGCAGCGAACATTTTAAAAGAAAGAAGAAAGGAATCAGTAGACAGATCCGATACTAATTCTAAATGTACCGCCTTAGAAGTGAAACACACAAAACCGCTATATACATTTTTAATGGGGGTCTACCACGAATTCTTAAGGAAACGTTAACGGGACCACAAAAGAGAACCGACAGTTAAAAACGGTCGAGAAGCCCTCACTCTATTAGTGGGCAAATCTCCCATTATTTGGGACGTAAGTTTAAGTTTATAGTGGAAGCAATGTAAACACTTGCGAACTATTTTGCTGCACTTTTCTTTCGCATTAATAAGCCAAATGTTCTCTCGCGAAAAAGCCATTAAAGTTTTTGTACCAGAATGACAATTATCAAGATGAAGATTTCGCAAATATAGTGTGACAAAGCTGTTTCTTTTCGGTAATAAAAGTGGGAATTTGGTATTATAGTCCAAATTTGCATTTAGCAATCTCCCACCTACCCTCATTAGTGAAAATTATCTACTTTCTTCAATAAACGAATGAATAAATGGCGTTAATTTTTGTATATTTGACGGCAAGACTTGAGATTTTTGTATTTTAGTTATCTCCTCAGAAAAGTTATATTTCTGAACAGTCCCTACAAGTCGATAAAATGACCATTTAAATTCCTTGGCTGTAGGTATAGAAGTTTTCTCAATTTTTCGCTTTTTCAGAATATCAACAAATTTGAGTACGAAAGCAGTTACACGTAGCAACTTCTTATATGAAGAATATTTTTATTTCAGATCAAGCAAACAGTTTTGTTGATCCTCTACTGTCAGAACAATATTAGTTTTTATCTTTTATAGTATTTGTTGGTTCTCCGTTAACTCAAAATGTTCGTTAACAGGCCATTTTGAACTATCACTGACATCAGATCCTCTTGACACAGTGCACAGTGGGGCAGAATCGAAATTTTTTGGAAATAAATCTGTAACTAAATCTGATCGGCCGGTTCGATTTGCATGAAATTTGGTATAAGTGTAGCTAAGGAGCGTACAATGTTGTGCTTGGAAGAGGGGCATAACAATCCCCCTAGGGGCGGAGCTAAGGGGGCTCAAAGTTAGGTACCTCTGACATAAAAAATTTTTAATCGCTTGCAAAATTTTTGTTTCTCATCCGATTTCAAATATTGTTGTCGGTCCTGATAAGACCTATAAAAACATGCTTACATGTCCTATTTATCTCTTATAGTTTTCGAGTTATTTGCGTTTGAATTTTTAAGCACCATAATTTTGCATGCTCTTGGTCCAGTTTCTTCCATATATATCATAGTATTTCCGACCGATTTTATTAGTTTTTTTCTTAACTAGTTAAAGAACAAAATTATCTATTGAATAATAAAAAATTTGAAGTCGATATCTTTACCGAGTCCAAAAATAAACGATTTTGAATTTGAAAATTGCAAAAAAGACAACTTTTTGTGTTTTTTTTAGACGAAAAAGTATCTACACTCTTTTATATCTAAAATAAAATTTTCTAATTTTCTTTAGCAACATATAATAATTTTGCACTTTTCTGAAAGGTAACTTCACAGAGATGACTTTAAGATAAAAAACAAGCGAAATAACTCAATTGGTCATGGTACATACCCACCCGAATTCGATCCATTTTATATGAAAGTTTTGGTTTTAGACCAAATATATTTTAAGAATCTTCAATATGTTGTTAAAAGTTTTAAATCAAAATCTAAGGGACTTCGGAAAAATGTGGATTCTATAGCCAAAAATGTAAAAAATTCCATTTTTGGGAATTTTGATTAGTTTATTTGGGAATTCAGGAAAACCCTACCCCTGATTGAAATTTGGTTACCGCGCTTTTATTTATATTAACAAGATCCTGCAAATTTCATTAAGATATCTTTTTAAAAAAATGTGTTATTACAATTAAAAAATTTGTATTTTCTCCAAAAACCCCAAATTGGGCCTATTGTTTGGTTTATTTCTAAAAAGCGAAAGAAATTTTAAAAATATGTATTCAAAATTAAGCTTATCCTTCAGCATATATAATTTCCTATCTTTTACAAAAAGATTGAAGTCAATATCATGCCTCATTTCAGAAACATACGCCTTTAAACTTTTATATTTCCAATTTATTGTATATATGACTATATTTTTACAAACTTGCAACTTTTGCCTTTAGATTTGCATGAATTATTACTTCGAAAATTATGAATATTTCTGTATACTTTTAATAATATCTATACACAAAATATTTATATAAAAATAATTAATAAATATTTTTTATTTTTAATAGGGTGGCCACATTTCCCAAATTTAAGTAAATCTTTATCCTTTTCTAAGCATTCATATATTTCTATTAATGAATTTAAAATAACAAAACAAACAAAAATGTCTATTTTAACATAATCAATAAGTATTTTATTAGTTTACATTTATGGTGTTTACCTAAATTTAACAAATGTATAGAAAAGACTGGCCCATAAGCTTTCTATAATTTCGAATGAAGAAGTTTCTGATACATTCAAAGAAATGTTAAAAAAGGAGAAGCAACCTAAGAGTGCAATTAATATTGCTGAAATACTGCCAACTACATCACCAAAACGTCTTATACGGATTGCCGAAAGTGTACCTACTCCAACAACACAATCCAATTTTACAGAGGAAGAAACAAATGCTTTAATGCTTGAACTGGAACTCAGCCGAAACAAATATAAAATTTTAAGAAAAGCTCTGCTTGAAAGGGGACACTCAATTCTACCATCATACAAGGATATTCAAGAAAAAAAGCAAGATATTTTACCATCTATTTCGATTACCGAAAATGAAGCATGTGTAGAGCTATCTTCTTTGCTTGAGAATACAGCTACTAGGATAGTTGCAGATTTTTCTGCAGATCAGTTGGAAAAAGTAAATAACAGAGACGTTGTATTAATCTGTAAGTGGGGATGTGACGGACTATCAGACCTTCCATAATACAAGCATGCTAGTGGAAGTAAGAAAATGGCGGATTATAAAAGCGTATTTATAGCATCTTTGGTGCCATTAAGAATGCGATCATATTCCTTAAAGCAATCTTCATCAAAGTGTAAAAACTCATTAGGATATATATGGCTTAACACCACTCCAGGATCAAAACATTTTTGCAAATATATTTGGTTCGAATACACAAGGGAGTCGAAGACAACAACAAAGAATTTAGTGGAATACATTAAAGATGAAATAAATGATTTACAACATCTTTCAATAACTATAAACCAATACACATTCGACATATCCTTTCAACTTAGTCTAACAATAATTAATGGAAAGGTTAGTAATACCATTACTGAAACATCTTTTTTTGGAAATGCTCACTATGTGATGAGACGAAATCACAATTTTCGGATGTTGGTAAAGGAAGGAGTATTAATAAAGAATTTCTGTTGTTCGTAATATCTCCACTTCACGCCAGAATACGGTTCATGGAGCATTTTCTGCACATAGCATAGGATTTAATTCAGAGAAGAGACGGGACTAAACATCGACAAACCTCTGCCGACTGGTGGTAGTACAAATGATGGAAACACAGCAAGAAAGTTTTTCGGAAATTTCGAAGCTACATCAAAAATAACTGGTATTAATAAAGAGTTACTTGAAAGGACTAACATACCATTAATGGCAATTAATAGTAAGCACAAAATTAACTCTGCTCGATTTGGAGAATATGCAACAGGAATATGTAAACTACTTGCTTCTCTATATGCATGGAAAGAAATGACACCAACAGTACATAAAGTATTGTGCGAAGTTATAATGGAACGAAATATTCTTCCACTTAGAGAGCTTACAGAAGCAGGAAATAGAGATTTTAAGCACGTTCAATTATTCAGCTCCAGGAAATGCTCCAGAACGTCACAAAACCTATTGTTATCATCAGACCCTGTACTATCATAAATGAGAAAACGTTTGATTTATTATCAGCCTTTCTCAACTCAAAATACTGAAGACTTGAAGGACCTTTATTATCTTTTAGATATGTATACAGATACAACAGATTATTTTATAGTAAATAAGTAGTATAAGTTTAAAATATTAGAAAAATTGTCTACATAAATTTAATGTAAATAAGTAATAAAAAATCGTATTAGAAATAGAATATTTATTAAGGAAGGTGATAAATACTAAAACTAATAATATTAATTAAGTTAAAATAGACAATTTTTGTATGTTTTGTTATTTTAAATTCATTAATAGAAATATATGAATACTTAGAAAAGGATAAAGATTTACTTAAATTTGGGAAATTGTGGCAACCCTATTAAAAATAAAAAATATTTATTAATTATTTTTATAAAAATATTTTGTGTATAGATATTAGTAAAAGTATACGGAAATATTCATAATTTTCTAAGTAATTATTCACGCAAAACTAATGGCAAAAGTTGCAAGTTTGTAAAAATATAGTCATATATACAATAAATTGGAAATATAAAAGTTTAAAGGCGCATATTTCTGAAATGAGGCATGATATTGACTTGAGTCTTTTTGCAAAAGATCGGAAATTATATATGCCAAAGGATAAGCTTAATCTTGAATACATATTCCTTTCGCTATTTAGAAATAAATCAAACAACAGGTTCAATTTGGGGTTTTTGGAGAAAATACAAATTTTTTAATTGTAAGAACATATTTGTTTATAAAAATATCGCAATGAAATTTGCAGGAAATGTGGATCTTATTAATATAAATAAAAGCGCGTTAACGAAATTTTAATCAAGGGTTTTCCTGAATTCCCAAATAAACTAATCAAAATTCCCAAAAATGGGATTTTTTACATTTTTGGCCATAGAATCCACATTTTTCCGAAGTACCGTAGATTTTGATTTGCAACCTTTAACAACATATTGAAGATTCTTAAAATATTTTCCGCTTCTCGATTCGTGCTTTGGGATTTGAGGAAATATGGTCTAAAATCAAAACTTTCATAAGAAATGGATCGAATTCGGGAGGGTATGTACCATGACCGATTGAGTTATTTCAATTGTTTTTTATCTTAAAGTCATCTCTCTGAAGTTACCTTTCAGAAAATTGCAAAACTATTATATGTTGCTAAAGAAAATTTTATTTTATATAAAAAACACAAAAAGTCGTCTTTTTTGTAATTTTCAAATTCAAAATCGTTTACTTTTGGACTCGGTAAAGATATCGACTTCAATTTTTTATTATTCAATAGATAATTTTGTTCTTTAATTAATTAAGAAAAAAAAATAAAATCGGTCGGAAATACTAGGACATATGTGAAAAAAACTGGACCAAGAACATGCAAAATTATGGTGCTTAAAAATTCAAACGCAAATAACACGAAAACTATAAATAGGACAGGTGAGCACGTTTTTTATAGGTCTTATCAGGGCCTACAACAGCATAGAATATTTGAAATCGGATAAGAAACAAAAATTTTGCAAGCGATTAAAAATTTTTTATGTCAGAGGTACCTAACTTTGAGCCCCCTTAGCTCCGCCCCTGGGGGGATTGTTGTGCCCTACAAACATTACATTGCACGCTCCACAGTGGGGTCAAACGCAAATTTTTTGGTAATAAATCTGAATCTCCTGAACTACTGGTCGGATCAAATTGAAATGTATGGAAGAGTTGTAGAGGAGGACATAAGCTTTCAGAAAAATCATCTTGTAGTCACCCTGTGATAACACGAGATAAGCTACAGGGTGTCAAAGTTGACTACCTCGAGTATGTAAAAGTTAAAAAAATCGTAACTTGTACAAATGAAGTCCGATTTTAAAGAATTTTATATTTCTGGAAAGTGCTTGGCAAGATAAGGAAAAATTAAGCTTACTCATCTAAGTTATCCCTTACAGTTAAAAAGATATTTACGCTTGAATTTTTGATTTTTTGGCTCGACTTTCTTTCGTTTTTCGGAAATAAGTCCGGAGATATATGAGGCAAAAATTTTTTAAAAATATTCTGTAATTTGCTACATATTTCAAAATAATATGCTGAAAGAATTTTTGGATTATCTCAATTCGTCTAGACGTGAAAAATATTCAAAGTCAGCACTCTGAAATTGGCATGAAAAATGGCTATTTTTTTACAAAATTATAGTACAATTCATTCACTTTTTTCTCAAAGTTCCGTTAATAAAAAAATTTTTTCCTTATTAATTTCAAAAGATAAGGCTTCATAAATGGTTAATAAAGAAATTTTGAATTGATTTAAGTTTGCACCCTACATCCAGCATTGGCCGAAAATTGTCAATTTTAAAAAATAGTTTCATTTTTATCGATTAATAAAAAAAATGTCACGCGAGCTTTTTTAAATTTGGTACCCATATTTTTTATAGAAATAGATTTAGAATGATTTAACACTAAACTGCTTCCCGCCCGGCCAAAAACGAATGCAGGAGTGGAGATTTTATGTTAAAAGTCAGTTTTTTAACGACTATTTTTAAAAGCATATTAAAAGCATATTAGCATAATACTTTGAATATTATTTCTTATGTAATGTATAAAACGCAAATCAAGCTTTCATTTCTAAAAAAAATCAATAAAATAGCTCCAATAACCTATTTTTGGTAATTTTTCAAAAATAAATTTTTTTTAAAAAAATAGCTGAAAATCCAAAAAAAAAATAACTTTTTTAATGCAACTCCACTAATTTTGCAAATACTTTAAAAATGTTAAAAGAATATAAAAAATAGACTTATTTACCAATTCAACGATATATAAAATGTTGATATAGGTCATTTAATAATAGTAATATAATGGCCTCAAATCTACCAAGTCACGTCAAAAGTTGCAAAATTCACTATTTTGTTCCGTATTTCCATATGTGTGTATACGTAACACTCAACTGCATTGCTTATTTTTGTTACGAGATAATAATATTTATTAATGAATTTATTTAAAGTGTTCATAATTTTTTTCTACTGAAAAGGTTTTTAAAATTACCTAAGTACATAAATAAGTATATTTTCCTTCGTTTTTTATTACATTTTTTTAAGTTTTTAAATAATTTATCTAGCTACTTAATTAATGTATTATAATAAAAATTATTTTTTTACAATCGCATTGGTACATTTTTTGACGTACCTGTTTAACACTACAGGTCATAAAAATAAACTGAATGAAATTGGAGGTTTTGAGCAAAAATTTAAATTTTTTAATTCATTTTTGCCTGTCACCATTTACCTGATATAAATATTCTTTTTCTATATATAAGTATCCTTATAAATATGCAGATTTATTAGCGAATTTGCCATTATGGAGATTACATTAAAACACTTTTCTATTTGCAAAGTAATCTGGGATAATCTATCTGATATTATAAATCGTCCAGAAAAAATAAGAAAACTCATTGATACAGTAGTATCTTTTGGTTTAACTCTTACTGCAGAAGACAGTTTAAAGCTCGAAAATTTTTATAAATCATACGAAAAAAGGATGCAAGCTTCAGATTGGTCAATACCAAAGTTCAAGAAGAAAAATGAAGAGTGGTTGGAGGGAGAAATACCAATTTTCATCGGAAAGCAGAAAAAGGGTCGACCAAAAAGAAGTTACGATGAAGTTCAGCTAAGAACAAAGAGGACCAAACAGGAATCTATTCTAAATTCACATACGAATGTCGAAATAAAAGATACATTTAAAGCTTTAGTAACACGTACGCAACCAAAGGAAGTAGAAAAAGTTATAGATGTGTTACCAACAGCTTCTCCCAATCGATTACATCGGATAATCGAAAGCATAGTGACACCGAAATCAACATCGTCCTTTACCTCTGAAGATGCTTTAGCTCTAATATTAAATTTAGGATTATCAAGAAACCAATACGAGATTTTGAGGAAATCTGTTAGCGAAAAAGGATATGATATCTTTCCCAGTAGCAAATCAGTGAGAGAAGCGAAAAGTAATATTTTACAGCCTATGGAGCACCCGGTTAATGCTTCTGTTAAAAGTGCTAAAGTTAATATATTGCAATTACTTGAAAATACTGCCTCTAGAATTATATCTACCTTCAGCAATGATAACATTGAAAAATGCAAAGACTCTGAACTTATTTTAATATTCAAAAGGTAGTAATTCTGGAAATAATTATTCCTCGCTGTTTATAGCGTCTCTGGAACCACTTCGAATGCGCTTAAATAAGCCTTCCTCATCGACTAGAAATGACTCGCTTTTTGATGATATATGGATAAATTTAACTCCAGGTTCCAAATTTTTGTGCCGTCCAATCCTTTTTGATTACACAAAAGAAACCACGGTTACAATAAACAGCATTGTCAACCAATTGGAAGAAGAAATTAAAGCATTGCCCCCAATATATGTAAAAGTATCAAACAGAACTATTAAAGTTACATTTCAACAACAATTAACGATGATTGATGGAAAAGTTGCAAACGCTATAACAGATTTAACATCTACATGGAAATGTAATATATGTGGAAAAATAAGTTCACAATTTCAGGATAATTCTGAAGTCCTTGTTAATAAAATTTCTTTAAAATTTGGAATATCACCACTCCACGCAAGGATAAGATTTTTGGAGTTCTGCTTACATCTTGCATATGATATGAAGTACAGAAATATTCCCGTGCAGGAAAATGCTACAGTAAAAAACAATTTGGAACTTCACGAATTACGAAAAGAGGAGAAGAAAAGAATTCAATTAGAATTCAAAGAACAACTCGGATTAATAATTGATAAATCTCTACATGGCTATGGAAGCTCAAATGATGGAAATACAGCAAGACGTTTCTTTGAAAATCCGGAACTCACATTTTTAATCACAGGCATTGACTTAAATATTTTGAAGCGTTTTAAGATTATATTGGCAGCCATTAATAGCAAAAAACAAATTAATGCGGACAAATTTAAAATTTTTGCTTACGAAACTAAAGAACTACTTAACATTACATACCCCTGGAAATCAATGACTCCAATAATTCACAAAGTATTGGCTCATGGTAAAGAAATAATAGAAAATAGTATTTTGCCATTGGAAGAGCTAACAGAGGAAGTACAGTAAGCCCGAAATAAAGATGTTAAACATTTCCGACTCTTCAATACCCGAAAATGTTCGAAAATAGCGCAAAATATGGACTTAATGGAATATTTATTAATATCATCAGATCCAGTTATATATTCTATAAGAACACGATGGCTACCAAAAATCACTCTTGAAATAGAAAAAGAGGATTCCGAAGCTAAGGAAGTTAAAAATTTGCTAACGTTTGATGTTTCTGATTATTTTCAAGAAAATATCTAATAATATCTTCGATAATATATTCTTAATAAAATAAATATACGGGATTTATGTATAATAAGTATGTAAATCTGTAGAACAAATTAAATAAACATTACTCAAATAAAGAATTTACTACTTTATAATAACAAATATATACCTACATAATACATTAGAAAACTAAAATGTTACGTATACACACATATGGAAATACGGAACAAAATAGTGAATTTTGCAACTTTTGACGTGACTTGGTAGTTTTGAGGCCATTATATTACTATTATTAAATGACCTATATCAACATTTTATATATCGTTGAATTGGTAAATAAGTCTATTTTTGTATTCTTTTAACATTTTTAAAGTATTTGCAAAATTAGTGGAGTTGTATTAAAAAAATTAAATTTTTTTGGATTTTCAGCTATTTTTGGAAAAAAAATTTATTTTTGAAAAATTACCAAAAATAGGTTATTGGAGCTATTTTATTGATTTTTTTAGGAATGAAAGCTTGATTTGTGTTTTATACATTACATAAGAAATAATATTAAAAATATTATGGTAATATGCTTGTAATATGCTTTTAAAAATAGTCGTTAAAAAAACTGACTTTTAACATAAAATCTCCACTCCTGAATTCGCTTTTGGCCGGGCGGGAAGCAGTTTAGTGTTAAATCATTCTAAATCTATTTCTATAAAAAATATGGGTACCAAATTTAAAAAAGCTCGCGTGACATTTTTTTTATTAATCGATAAAAATGAAACTATTTTTTAAAATTGACAATTTTCGGCCAATGCTGGATGTAGGGTGCAAACTTAAATCAATTCAAAATTTCTTTATTAACCATTTATGAAGCCTTATCTTTTGAAATTAATAAGGAAAAAATTTTTTTATTAACGGAACTTTGAGAAAAAAGTGAATGAATTGTACTATAATTTTGTAAAAAAATAGCCATTTTTCATGCCAATTTCAGAGTGCTGACTTTGAATATTTTTCACGTCTAGACGAATTGAGATAAT
This sequence comes from Protocalliphora azurea, assembly GCA_932274085.1. Taxonomy (NCBI): domain Eukaryota; kingdom Metazoa; phylum Arthropoda; class Insecta; order Diptera; family Calliphoridae; genus Protocalliphora; species Protocalliphora azurea. The sequence goes on along the minus strand of OW026520.1, from coordinate 65,136,819 downwards.
CCAAAAATTCTTTCAGCATATTATTTTGAAATATGTAGCAAATTACAGAATATTTTTAAAAAATGTTTGCCTCATATATCTCCGGACTTATTCCCGAAAAACGAAAGAAAGTCGAGCCAAAAAATCAAAAATTCAAAATTCAAGCGTAAATATCTTTTTAACTGTAAGAGATAACTTAGATGAGTAAGCTTATTTTTTCTTTATCTTGCCAAGCACTTTCCAGAAATATAAAAATCTTTAAAATCGGACTTCATTTGTACAAGTTACGATTTTTTTTAACTTTTACATACTCGAGGTAGTCAACTTTGACACCCTGTAGCTTATCTCTTGTTATCACAGGGTGACTACAAGATGATTTTTCTGAAAGCTTAGGTCCTCCTCTACAACTCTT
>OW026520.1:64858069-65130569 GCA_932274085.1 Protocalliphora azurea | reverse complement strand
TAACGGTGACTGTCTAAAGTGGCGGCAATTCTATGAACTGTTCTTAGAGATGGTGGACAAGCAGGCTCTCCCAAACGTACAAAAGATGTGGCATCTCAAAACCAACTTATCGGGAGAGGCTGGCAAACTCATAAGCCATCTAGCTCTAACAGAAGACAACTACAAAACGGCATGGACACTTCTTCAGGAGCGTTATAACAACAAAAGGATTCTGGTAGCCACGCTTGTCGAAAGGATCCTGAACCAACCGAAGGGCACGTCATCAACTGCCTCACTTAAGGCTCTGCATGATACAACAAAAGAGTGCATGTTGGCACTCAACAATCTACATATCGACACATCTACTTGGGATGCCATTCTCATTCAGGTACTCCTGAAAAAATTGGAGCACACTCTTTACATTCGGTTCATGCAATCACTATTGAACCCTAAAGAGGTGCCGACCATTAAAGAACTATTTGACTTTTTAGAGAAACAATTTGAATCGATGGAGTCAATTGGTAAAACATCAAGCACCCTTCAAAATTCAAGCAAGGCTGTTTTTTCTATAGCAGCAGTAGAAAATAGCCACTGCAAGTTATGTCACAATGGTAAACACCGCATTTATCAGTGCAAGCAATTCCTGGCAATGACAGAACCTGAACGACTCAAATGGGTACAACAGCAGAACCTGTGTGTGAACTGCTTCAAGTCGGATCATCTAGACAAAACTTGTACTTATGGCACCTGCACGAAGTGTAACAACAAGCAACTACAACTACATATACAAAAGAGGTCCGACGGTACCTCAACACCATCAAAGAATTCGTCTGCGAAGTCGCCTGCTCAAAAACACGATGGAGTTCCAACCAATACAACTGCAGTCTCGTCAGCCTCAGCAGCATCAGAACCAAACAAACAGAACTATGTGATGCTAGCTACAGCCAAGGTCACAGTCAAGGCGTCAAATGGCAGTTCAACTGAATTCAGGGCCGTAATAGATTCCGGTTCTCAAGTCAACGTAGTGACTGAACGGCTGATACAAAGACTGTCGCTATCAACGACAGAAGCATCGCTGTGCATTGAAGGTATCGGAAGGACCCAGAAGAGGGCGCACCGCCGTGTAAACCTGCAACTGATGTCCCGGAGTCATGGCTGCTTGACCAACTTGGAAGCCTTTATATTACCAACCATAATCTATGCTCAGCCTAGTCGTATCATCGATGTCTCCACTTGGGACATCCCAAAGGACATTCACCTGGCAGACCCCAACACTTGGCTGGATTATAGGCGGCTTAGTAAAGCAGCACATTGAACCTGGCTCATCCTCATCTTTAGCATGCGCAATCCTCACCAAGGAATTTTCACTGAAAGAAGCGATCGAACAGCTGTGGAAACTCGATGAAATAGACTCAACTGAAAGAACCATGTCTCCAGCCGAAAACCTTTATGAGGCCCATTTCAATCAGTATGTTCAGAGTGATCCTAGCGACCGTTTCATTGTCAGGATTCCATTTAAGGAAAATCCTACTGCATTAGGACAATCGCATCAGACAACGTACAACAGGTTCATCAGCTTGGAGAAGCGACTTCAGAAAAATTAAAAAATGCGAGATGAGTACATCAAGTTCATGAGAGAATATGAACGATTGGGTCACATGGATAAGGTCAATATCAGTGAGATCCCTAACCCAAGGTACTTCATTCCGCATCATTGTGTTCTGAGGCCAGACAGCACCTCAACAAAACTTCGAGTAGTATTTTACGCATCATCAAAGACGTCAACAGGATATTCACTAAATGACATAATGCATACCGGTCCAACTGTCCAAAGCGAATTATTTTCTATCTTACTACGTTTTCGACTGCCAAAATTTGTTTTCACCACAGACATCGAAAAAATGTACCGGCAAATATTAATTAATCCTGGAGACCATCAATATCAGCTTATCATCTGGAGAGAGGATCCTGCTTCACCAATTAACTACTACAAACTGAACACTGTAACGTAAGGCTCCATACTTGGCTACCAGATGCTTAAACCAGATAGCAGAAGAAAATAACGAAAGGTACCCTCTTGGAGCTAAAATGTTAAGACAAAATTTCGATGTCGATGATAGGCTGGGTGGTTCAGAAAGTCTACACTTGGCCAAAGAAACACAACAAGAGCTCAAACTTATCTTAGCAGCACGTGGATTTCACTTAAAAAAATGGTGCTCAAATCATCCAAAACTTCTAGAAGACATACCACATGATGACCGAATCATAAATTTGGATCTCAGTGAAGGCACTCACAAACCAATAAAAACATTGGGATTACATTGGGTCCCTCAGACAGACAATTTTTGCATCAAGGTAAATCTCACTGAGCGCACAACAGCTTCAAAACGTACATTAACTTCAGAGCTCGCAAAACCATTTGACCCTCTTGGTCCTTAGCACCTGTCGTTGTCCAAGCAAAGATCTTCATTCTCTTGGTCCTTAGCACCTGTCGTTGTCCAAGCAAAGATCTTCATTCAACACCTGTGGCAGAATACCTTAGACTGGGATGAACCATTGCCTAAGGAGCTTTGTATGAAGTGGAACGACTTCCGCAGTGGCTTGAAGACATTGCTATGTGCAAAATCACGAGTTTCTCCCCTAAAACAACAAACTCTACCTCAGTTAGAGCTATGTGCGGCAGTTGTCGCAGCGCAACTCGCCCATAAGGTCAATGTTGATTTGAATCGTACAAATCAACCGACATTCTTATGGACTGACTCCGAAATTGTCCTGTCTTGGATCAACTCACAGTCATCTTCGTATAAAACATTTGTTGCAAACAGAGTATCTACAATACAATCCCTTACACTAGCAGGACAGTGGCGTCATGTAAGGTCAAACGATAACCCAGCTGACATATTATCCCGCGGACTTCAGCCATCCAAGCTGCTGACAAACGCATTACGGTTACACGGGCCAATGTTTCTTCATGGAAGCGAGTCTTTGTGGCCATCATGCTTCTCACCTCAGCCACTCAAGGCAGATCACCCTGAACTAAAAAACGTCGTTATGACTGCAACCTCAACACAGAACTACGATCTCATATATACAATTAATCATAAAAATTCGTTTGGAACCTTGCAACGAATTACGGCGTATGTTCTACGATTCACAAGGAACTTGAGAATACCTGCTCGAGATAGACCAACGTATATTTAACTTACACCGAAGGAGCTAGACGATTCTCTGCATCTGATTGTGCGCGCAATCCAATGTTCGGACTTTGCAGAAGACATATGGCAACTACGAAGGAATCAGACAATTGATAAAAAAAAGCTCACTTAATAGTCTCTCACCAATCTTGGATAAGGAAGGTGTTGTTCGAGTAGGAGGACGATTAAAAAATTCGGAGTTATCACAGGACACAATGCATCCCATTATCTTACCTTATAACGATTCCTTAGCAAGGCTCCTATTGATCATGCTACATAAGAACAATAAACACTGCGGCCCACAAGCTCTTTTAACCATAATGCGACAACGGTTTTGGCCAATCAAAGGGAAGATCACAGCGCGTTCAGTGGTCCAAAAATGCGTCAGATGCACTCGAGCGTCATCAACAAATCATGGGCAACTTACCACAACCCAGAGTCGTGCCTTCCCGGCCCTTTATCAACTCCGGTGTAGACTATTGTGGTTCATTCTGGATACACTACAAGATCAGGGGCAAAAAGCCAACGAAGGCTTACATAGCCGTATTCTGCTGTTTTGCTACCAAAGCAGTTCATCTAGAATTGGTGTCTGATTTGTCAACAGAGTCATTCATCGGGGATCTGAAACGCTTTATAGCTCGCCGCGGCCACTGCCAAAATATCTTTTGTGACAATGCGACAAATTTTGTCGGTGCAAAAAATCTGCTGGAACTATCTGAAAGTATACACTCAGAAAAAGCACAAGAAGCCATCATCACTGCTTCAAGCGCTAAAGGAATAAATTTTAGTTTCATCCCGGAAAGGAATAAATTTAGTTTTGAAAAGGCGAAGAACGGTGTTAGGGCCTCTATAGCTGCACTAAATAAGTTGGCTAGGAAGGACCCATCGCTGTTAGACGGGCGGGATAGGCATGTTCGCAGGAAATACCGAAAGAGCATCTACAGGTTTGAACGGACCTATGGCTCCATCGGTGACATCCTGGGATTGTCTTATCCCGATGGTTTTAAAGTGGAGGTAGAGGAAGATCCGCAAATTGCTCGCAAGGGTAAAGAGTCCGTGTCTACCAACACTTTGGAACCACAAGTCGACGCTGGTACACAGTGTGGTGCTCACAAGCCATCCAGCAGTCCTGTAGGTTCTCTCAAGGGAAGTGACAGGTCAGCAAGGATTGGTAGTGGGAAAAAACACATTGAGAAGAGAGTAGAGAGGGTAAACCAAGCTCTTGCGAGCCCCCCTAAAGGATCTCAAATGAGGTCAATTAGGAGAGCTCTGCCTAGAGATGATTTACCCTCTACCTCCAAAAAAGCAGGTCATGTTCCGCATAACTCTTTTATGGGTCCTCCTAAGGGGACCATAAAAAGAGTGAGGTCGGGGGATGACCAGCAGATTCCATCTACGAAGAAGGTTGGTAATGCACCAAATGGTCCGCTTAAAAACTCTCATAATGGAGTAGTGAAGCGGGTAGTATCTGGTGACGTACAACCTTCATCGTCCAAAAAGGGGAAGGATTCGTCCAAGTCGGATATTCTTCAAGCAGCAGTCATTGACCGTGCTGATCCAGATGGGAGAATCAGTACGGAAATGTGGCGCCTGATTGAGGACAAACTTATGGACGAAATCTTCCAGGCAAGGCACAGGCCGGGTGAAATAGCCTTCATGGGTGCAGACTGGACAAGGGGCATCAAGACTGTTGGTTGCGGTAACAAAGGAACTTTTGAGTTCCTGAAAGCCGCGATTGACAGATGTGGCAATCTCTGTCCAGAAGCGCAACTGAAGGTTATACCAGCGTCGGAATTGCCTCTGCGGCCAATAGTCACGGTATGGATTCCACCACCCATTAAGCCGGTGGAAGTCATACTGGGAATATTGGAAGGACAAAATAGGGGGATCAATACAAGTCAATGGAAACTTGTCTCTTCATTGACTTAGAACCAGGGAAAAGATTTCCGATTCGCAGTGGATCGAGAATCTATTAAGAAATTGGACTCATTGGGGGGGGGGGGGGGGTTGTTACGTTCGGGCTTGGCTACATCAAATTTCGCTACGCGAAAAATGATAAAGCCAAAGAAGTTGCGGATGGTGCAGATAAATCTGCACCATTGTGAAGCGACCTCGACCGAATTAATAACCTACCTCAGTGAGACCAATGTGGACGTGGCCCTAATCCAGGAGCCTTGGCTAAATAATAACCAGGTCTGTGGTTTAAGGGCCAAAGGATACAAATTGTTCAAGCCGTCCACTGAGGTCGTTCAAGGAGAGGCATTGGGAGGCGGCAAACTGGCCTTGGCCTCGGTGTACATGCCCTATGAGGAGCTGGAACCACCAGATGACAGGGTGTGGGCCTTAGCCGAGTACGCAAGACGGAATGGAATACGTCTATTGCTCGGTTGCGATGCTAATGTGTGCAACAGTCAATGGGGTAGCAGGGATACCAATAGGAGAGGTGAGTCAACATTTGATTTTATTATTGCGAATGATCTTTTAATCTGTAATAGGGGTAATACTTCTACGTTCAGGACGAAGGACAGAAATTCGGTAATAGACATCACATTGACTAACTCTAGGGACCTAGTTGAGGACTGGAGGGTGGCCATGGGGTGCACTTTCTCTGACCATGGTAGGATAACCTTTAGTCTGAACTTCCTAGGTTCCGAGGGGAAACCTTTTAGGAATCCTAGGAGGACGGATTGGGACGCCTTCGGACGGGATCTGTAGTGCTATTCAGTAACTTATTTTAACGATAATCGAATCGTTAAAATTAGTAAACAAGAAAATTGTCGATTTAGTTATTCTCTAACACTTTTAACGATATTTGTTTGCGTTAACTTAAAGACAAAAATTTTTGTGTTGTTAATATATTGACAAAAATTATCCAAAAAGTCAACCCAATGATTCAGTCGTTGTTTTGTGGTTGTAGTCTGTGCTTCCACGTTACAGATGGTGCTTCTACGTTTCCGAATCTTCTTCTAGGAGTAGTGGTCATTTTGAAGAAAACCATTAAAAGAAACACATCTTAATCAATATCAAATACATAATTTAATCAATCACGGTCTTAAAATTGTTAAACAAATTTCGATTTGTTTCAAATTTATTTGTTTTTCTTTTTTATTTGGTTTTGAACCTTACTTTTATTTCGGCATTTCCTTGTGGAGAGCTGCCACACGAAATAATAGTTATATACAATCGTTTAAGAGAACTTAGTGAATCACACAATCGTTACTGCAAACAACAATTGCTATTGACAAGTTTTGCGATTGTCGAATCGTTAAAAGTTACTGAATCGCACTACTGGGGTCAAGATTGACTGGAACTCCGATGGAGTTCTTGTCGAGGGAAAATCTTGACGAAGTGGTAGGGAAGGTAACGGGGTCTATTAACAGAAGCTATGAGCTTAACTGCCCGGTGAGCTATCCGGGTAAGAGGAAACAGCCGGTCTGGTGGTCGGAAGAGTTGAAGGCTCAACGGACCACAGTTGGCAGGCTGTACAACAAAACCCATAGGTCTGGTAGGGACGAGGACTGGGGCACCTATAGAGTGTGTTTCAATAAGTACAAAAAGGACATTAGAAGAGCTAGAAGAGCCTCGTGGATTAAGTTTAGCGAGGCCATTGACTCGGTCAATGAACTTTCTAGATTCAGGAAGATACTGTCAAAGGACCCTAGTGTTCCTGGGAGTATCCAGAGATCAGATGGTTCATGGACGGAGTCTAGTTCTGAGTCACTTAATGTGCTTCTGGAAACCCACTTTTCGGGTTGCAGGGATCCATTGGTGGAGGAATCTGGTGAGGGAGAGCACTTCTTCACGGAGTCCACCAGTGGGATAATTGGGACAGTGGTAAGAGACCTAATAACGGTGGAGAAGGGCACATGGGCGGTGAATTCATTCGAGCCTTATAAGTCACCAGGCCCGGATGGTATTTTTCCGGCCATGTTGCAGAATGCACCGTTGGTGGTTCGTCTACTACTGGTTGAGATTTTTAAGGGGTGTCTGATACATAGACATATTCCAAGGGGGTGGAGAGAGGTAAGGGTCATATTCATACCGAAGGGTGGAAGGACCTGTCACTTGAAACCCAAGGATTATAGACCTATCAGCCTATCGTCTTTCCTTTTGAAGACTTTAGAGAGACTGATAGATCTATATTTGAGATCGTCTGGTAGCTCCAGCATCATGAGTAGTGCTCAACATGCTTACCTTAAGGGTAAATCTGTGGAGAGTGCGCTGAGTGATGTGGTGGGTTATATAGAACAGGGACTTCGGTATAAGGAATACACCATGGCCGCGTTCTTGGATATCGAGGGAGCGTTCAACAATATTGAGATTGACGCTATCAAGCAGGCGCTGGTGGATCTTAAGGTACATGACTTCTTGATCGAATGGATAATCCTCATGCTAAGCAGCAGGATTGTCAATTCAAGCTTGGGTGCAGTATGCTTAAGAAAACTAGTGACTAGGGGGACTCCGCAAGGGGGAGCACTCTCACTCCTGCTGTGGCTAATAGCTGTCGATGTGATTTTGCGTCAATTCGACAGCAGAGGGCGGAAGATCGTGGCTTATGCTGATGATGTGGTCATACTGGTAAAGGGAAAATTTCTTCCCACAATCAGTGAGATCATGCAGTCTGCGCTGGGTGAGCTGTCCTCGTGGGCCGCTGATAAGGGGTTGGGAGTGAACCCAGAAAAGACAGAGTTGGTTCTGTTTACTAGGAGGTACAAGGTAGAGAATTTCAGACTACCTGTACTGTGTGGAACTGAACTGAGGCTTTCAGACTCAGCGAAATATCTGGGGGTATTCCTTGATAGCAAACTGACCTGGAAGAGGAATGTTCAGGAAAGACTCAAGCGTGGCCCCAATGCATACTACACCTGTAGAAACTCCATAGGTAAGAGTTGGGGACTCAAACCAAAAGTTGTATATTGGATTTACACTTCGGTGGTGAGACCAATCCTTTCTTATGGTTGTTCTGTTTGGTGGCAGGCAATGGAACGTAAGAGTAATAGGAACCTTTTGTCGAAGGCACAAAGGTGTGCTTCGATTGGCATTACGGGTGCAATGAGAAGCACACCACAAGCGGCTCTGGATGTCATACTTCATCTCATAACCATTTAAGAGTTTGTGAGGGGTATGGCAGCAAAGAGTTTGCTGAGACTTAAGGAATTGGAACTATTAGGCTCATCAAGAGCAGGTCACTCCAGGGTCATTTACGAGATCAGTTACGCTGAGGTTAATCTGAACTCCATAGGGGCATCAGATTACATGGCCGCTGAATCAGACTTTGGAGTAAATCCTGTCGTGGTGATACCTGATAGGGGGATCTGGTCCGGCACTGAGAGACTATATGAAGGTTGTGCAGTGTTCACGGACGGATCAAAGTTGGACGAAGGTACCGGGGCGGGGGTCTATATTATGGGCACGGTTATGAAGGGCTCTTTTAGACTCCCTGATGAGTGCAGCGTTTTTCAGGCTGAGATTCTCGGCATCCTGAAGGCCGCGGAGATAATCAGACAAAACGTTGCGAGAGGTACCGAGGTCACTCTCTATGTGGACTGTCAGGCGGCTCTGAAGGCCTTGGGGACACATTTGGTGAGATCCAGGCTAGTAGCTGCCTGTAAGAGGACACTGAGAGAGCTGATGGAGGACTACACGGTGAAACTCTGCTGGGTGCCTGGCCACTGCAATATTTCAGGCAATGAATTGGCTGATGAACTGGCAAGGCAAGGTGCGGCAGGTAACGTCTCGGAGAGGGAGACATATGTGAAACCACCACTAAGTTTCATCTATGGGAAGATCAATGATTGGATCTTGGTCAGGACCAATTCGGCTTGGGAGAGTAGAGACGACTGCAGAGTGTCGAGGGCGATATGGCCGGTATTGGACAGGGCAGGCACTACCACTCTCCTGGGCATTAATAGGAAGAGCTTGAGGATCATGATAGGGGCCATAACGGGTCACTGTTTGATAGGAAAGATGAGGTCTAGATTGGACGCTAACAATTCCGATTTTTGTAGAATGTGTGAAGACGTCGACGAGACCGAGTCTATTGAGCACATTGTGTGCCATTGTCCACGATTGCAGCATCGTAGGATGAAGTGGCTGGGTAGCCAGTTCCTCGACGGGCTGAGTGACGTTCGGGACGCAGATCTTGTTGACGTCATAGGCTTCGTCATGGGAATCGGCTGCTTGAGGGAGAATCAGGGGTATAACCCTAGGGGGATTGGTAACATTGCTGGTCCCCCTATATGATTCGTCACATTTCTATTCCTTTTTATCTTTTACTCTACTTTTTCTGTACTCTCTGTATTTTCTGTTTTCTATACTCTTTATTTCGCAGCTATTCTATTGAAGGGACTCACAATGGACCGAGATCGCTCTCTGGGTGGAGATGGGGTACTATCTTGTATCACATCTACCTTCTCTATCTATCTATCTATCTATCTATCTATCATCCCGCCAAGAGCACCCCACTTCGGAGGCTTATGGGAAGCCGCCGTAAAGTCTGCAAAGCATTTACTGATACGCAGTGTGTCAACCGAATCTTTAACTTACGAAGAGTTGGAAACCATCATCATAGATATTGAAGCCACCTTAAACTCACGTCCGTTGATCCCACTATCAAACGACCCAACTTGTCTAGAAGCGCTTACTCCTGGCCATTTTCTTATCGGTGAAGCTCTTACCTCACAACTGGATAGCAGAGCCAAAAACCTTAAGGTATCAGGCATATCGCATTTTAACCTTGTATCTCAAGTAAAACAACAGTTTTGAAAAAGATAGTCCACGGAATACTTGAGCGAGCTTCAACATCGCTATAAATGGAAATTCAAGTCCAGCAATTTTAAAACAGAAGACATGGTGATTATTAAAGACGACAACCTACCGATCATGAAATGGCCATTAGGAAGAATTCTCAATGTCTATCCAGGTGACGACGGTACCGTCAGAGTTGTAGAAGTAAAAACACTGAATGGAGTGTTTAAGCGACCAGTCCATCGATTGGCTCCGTTGTGCTCTGAAGATGAAAAAGAACCGTTAGAACAAAAAAGGTCAAGAGACGACGAACGCAACCAGATTCCACAAAAACGCATTAAGACTCTAGACAAGCCGATATTGCTTACCTTAGTAATATCACTTCTACTCATCCCTGTAGTTTTATTCAATAACATAGCGGTCACACAATTTCAGGAAGATCCAGGACTGTACTTTGAGGGAATGGGAACAGTAAAACTCATCACGGCAGAATGGAAATTAATGGTTTACTATGATCTTACGCCCTTCATATCTGAAATAAACTCCTTGGCGTCAGGTTTGCAGACGCTGCAGCGACTGTGTCCCACAATAAAAAGACATTCGATGTGCAGTATTTTGTCAAACAACTTAAATCTAATCAAAAATAAATTACTCCAAGAAGAAGAACTAATCATAAAGAGACGCGTCAAAAGAGCTCCGTTTAACATTGTCGAAAACATTGCGCGATCACTATTTGGGGTTCTGGATTCCGAGTACGCCAATGAGATGTCACAAACCATTAATAAAGCAAAACTAGAACACGGTCATCTGGCAAGTCTCTTGAGGAACCAAACATCGATAATTGATTCAACCATCAACATAATCAAACTAGATGAGATTAACACGCAGCAGAGGCTAACTAAAATCACACAAAAGATCGAGCAAAACCAGAATGAACTCTTTAAAGAATCCGCTGAAATTAGCAACTCACAACTTGTTGGATTGCTGTCAACCCATCTTACGTTAACAGCAATAACTTTGCAAAAAATAGAGACGGAAATCATAGCTGTTCTTACGGATGTTCATAATGGAAAAATAAGCCCGATGTTGCTCTCACCACAACAATTAAAAAATGAAATTACGACAATTAAGGCTCATTTCCCAATGTCACACATGCTTCCGACAGAAGACGAGAACTTGATTGCACTATATCAACTCATGAACGCAAAGGGAGCTGTCACAAAAAATGAGGTAATATTTGAAGTAAAAATACCCCTTGTTAACCAGCAATCCTTGGAGCTTTTCAATATAGTGCCAATTCCAACGGTAAAAAACAAATCCCTAATTGCTATCAACCCAAACAAAGCATATCTCGCAACCAACTCACATACAGATGAATACGTACTGTTTAAGTCAGATGACATGTCTAGTTGCATAAAAGCGAAAGATGACGAATACCTGTGCCCAAACCAACAACCGAGACTTCGACGAAATAATAACAACGATCCTTGTGAGATCAGTATGTTCAATAACCAATCAACCACCAATTGCAATGTCCACAAAATACCAACTCCGATGTTTTACTCCCAACTGAAGCATAAAAATAAATGGATCTTCGCCACTACCTCTGAAATCGAGACATCAACAGTATGCGGCACGGAGACCACACTCATAGGTACCGGATTGATGGAAATAGGCCCAAACTGTGTATTAAAAAACAGTTTAATAACCATACAAGGACATTTTGTCATGTCAACCAGCAACCATACCTCACTCATAAGACAAAAACAGCTCAAGTCAATCAGTAAGCCGCCGGAATCAGACGGTCTGCCCACTCATGCAACACACCTCCAACAACGAATGCAATTAGAACAACTAACAGCCCTACAACAACAATTTAATGAATCCACCCTAACACACTTACCTCAACTAATCAACTCAAACAGTCAACATCATTATGCAGTTAGCTACACCGCATTAATTCTGTGCACTTTGGTCATCTTGACTCTGCTAGTTTGGAAATTCCGCTCAAGACATTCTAAACCAATTCCTACACTAGCAGTCAGATCCCAACTGTCCACAATCAACATTCCTGAACCTGATTCAAGCCCCAATCACTTTTCGAACTGTGTTCAAGGTGGCGGAGAATGTTAAAACATACATGCATTAATTTTATTATTTCCGGTAATCAATAAGAACATACATTCGTACATATTCTAGTGTCATAATTTAGTAATCAATAAGAACATACATTCGTACATAATTTTAGCGCATTAACTTTCTTATACAATATTTATTTTCAATTTATAAACTGCATACACCGCATTTTTATGTTCTGTAATTTGTTTATTAATTTGGTGTCAAATAAACCATTCATAATTAGGTCATTTGTTTTGTGCAACTTAAACATTTTTACTTCCTCATCCATTTATTATTATTTAAGCTAAGCATTTTATTATTAAGTCATTTTTTATATAAAAGAAAGTAAAAAATAAAGATAATGGAGTCGTGTTTTTAGTGATCATACGTGTGTTTTACTTTAATACGGCTTCCTTCAGCTTTCAAGTGCTTGTAAGGAAAATTGTTATAAAGTTAGCGTCAATCTGAATTTATGTGTTTAGATTGAGTCACGTTAACGACACAAACATAAACATCCATTGATTATATTAGATACTCCATATCAAGATCAGAAAATATCCAATGTTACAATAATTATCTTTTTAAGGTGAAAAGAAACTTTAAAAATAATCCAAAATATTTCTACAAGTTTGTAAATTCTAAGCGTCGAGTCTCATCCATGATGAAATTTGGAGATAAACAAGCCTCAAATGTTGCAGATATTTGCAATATGTTTGCAGCTTTCTTCTCATCCGCCTATTCTGATAAAGAATTACATCAACTTTTCAATTATCCTGTTGCAACCTTAATAAATTGTCCAACATATAAATCGATGGTACTGAGAGCTGTATGGAATCTAAAATATTCTTATAAATGTGGACCTGAGGGTGTTAAAAGATAAATTAAGTGTTATTCCAAAACTTTTCGAAAAGATAGTTACTGAAATCCTTTCGCATCAAGTTGTTTGTTATCTTTCGCCATTTCAGCATGGATTTAGAAAAGGATGCTCTACTACTACTAAACTTTTGGAGTTCCCAACCTCAGTTATAACTGCATTTGATTCCGGTTTACAGACAGACACAATATACACAGATTTCAGTAAAGCTTTCGAGAAAGTAAATCACGATCTCCTATTGTTCAAATTGGATAAACTCGGATTTTCTTCTGTTTTCCCCAAATGGATTTCTACATATCTTAAAAATAGATACCAATATGTGTTATGTATGTAATGTATATCAAAAACAATTCCTGTTTTATCTGGTGCTCCGCAAGGTAGTCATCTTGGCCCCTTATTATTCCTAATATTTATAAATGATTTACCAGCTTGAATTAAGAATTCTAGAATATAAATGTATGCTGATGATGTAAAGCTGTTACATAGGTTTAATTTTTCCTATCAATGTTCCTTACTCCAATCAGATCTTGGCAATCTTTATGATTGGTGTATGATGAATCTAATGGATCTGAATTTAAAAAAGTGTAAACACATGATGTTCTACAGAAGAAGTAATCTGTAGATATACGATAAATGAATATCAACTTGATCTAGTCGAAGAATTTTTTGTTCTGGGTGTGTTGCTTGATTGTAAACTATCCTTTAATTCCCACGTTTCGCAAATTGTTAATAAGGCAAAAGTATTTCTAGGTTTCCTCAAGCGCTGGGGAAGAAATTTTATTGATCCTTACATTTCCAAGCAATTATTCATATCTCTCGTACGTATATGCATTCAATTTAACAGTTTTTATCCATATATTGATTTCTCAGTAAATCCAATCCGCATTAAGAGGAGTATTTTTAACTTAGTTAAATAATAAGACTTTGTTATTGAATGATTATGGAAAACATAAAATTAAAATTCAAAATTTTAAATAAAAAAATAAAAAGTGGCCAAACATTCTGGCTCCAGTACTCAGTCCTTCACTGGAGCCAGAATGTTTGGCCACTTTTTATTTTTTTGGAGCCAGTTCTTGGATTGCGCCTTGTGGTCATTACCTCCGCCACCCTGATCTTGCTGTCTTCGCCTTCGACGACGCCGACGACGCTCCCAATTCTGCGGTGGGTAATTGCTTTCGTGGATTATTACTACTTGACCAACTGTGAGGTTGGACTTGGCCTCGTGCCATCTCAAGACCAGACTTGCCAGAATGTCTGCCAACGCTTCCATAACTTCGCCTCTTTGCCTCTCACGTCTTCTATGGATTCTATGGGCAGCGAACGCAGACCGTCTCCTAACAACAAGTGCGCTGGAATTAGCGCTTCCCCGTCATTAGGGTCTGTTGACGGCGGTGCTAGCGGACGGCTGTTGAGCACCGCCTCTACTTCTGCGAGCATGATTGCAGAACTTCACCTGCTTGACCGTGGCTTCCTGTTGAACGCTTGTTGAAGGTCTTTCAGGACTCGGCTGGCTCCGACGAAATTCGTCATGTTTTCGCGTCTGTGGAAGTCCTCTCCTGGCAGCGAACCTTTAAAAAGAAAGAAGAAAGGAATCAGTAGACTGATGGGATAATAATTCTAAATGTACCGCCTTTGAAGTGAAACACGAGGAGGTTTACCACGAATTCTTAACGAAACATTACCGGAACCAAAAAAGTCTACACTGACAGTTAAAAACGGTCGAGTAGCTCTCAATCTATAAGTGGGAAAATTTCCCATTATTTGGGACATAGGTTTGGGTTTATAGCGGAAGCAATGTACACACTTGCGAACTATTATGCTGCATTCTTCTTTCGCATTAATAAGCCAAATGTTCTCTCGCGAAAGAGTTATTAAAGCTTTTGTACCAGCATGACAACTATCAAGATGAAGATTTCGCAAATATAGTGTGACAAAAGCTGTCACACTGTTTGAGAACCATTTTGTTAGTTTAAAACCAGCTGAACTTAAAACTTCAGTGACCTGGTTGCGAATTATATTTAGATCTTGGTAGCTTTCAGCTCCAATTAACAAATTATCCACGTACAAATCACTGCGAACAACTTTTGAATCGATAGGTAAAATCTCTTTGAATAAGTCGCTTAAATGAATCAAACATCTGATGGCTAAAAATGGCGCAGACGCCGTGCCATATGTTACAGTGTTTAATCGAAACACTCAAATTTTCAGATGGATCCTGAATCCAAAGAATTAATTGATAAATTCTATCATTTTCGATAATTAAAACTTGACTATACATTTTTTCAATATCGGCAGTGATGCATATTTATGTAATCGAAAACGGATCAATGAAGGATACAATTCCTCTTGTATTGTAGGACCAACCATTAACAAACCTCTGAAGACAAGAAGCATCAAAAACTACTCGAAGTTTCATATTTGTACTCTGAGGTCGCAAAACTCATTGGTGTGGAATAAAATAGTGAGGAAAATCTTGTATATTATCTAATATTGTCATATGACCTAAGTCAAAATACTCCTTCATGAAATCATGATACATTTCTTTCATAATATTATCTTTGGGAATTTTTCGTTCCAGTGACAGAAATCGTCTTTTAGCGATTTCGAAAGATGAACCTAACGTTTTCGCATCAGATTTAAAAGGCAAAGAGTACTGAATTTCTAAAGATATCTTCACATTGTTGATATTCCTCAGAATATATTTTTTCTGATTCTTTCGGAATTTCTTCCAATCCCCAGAATTTTCTAACAATTGAATCTATATTGCTTTCGTTTTCTATTGAAGTATTTAAATGACAAACTTGGTTGTTATTCAAGCCCTTTGATTTATTATACTTTCCAGTAACAATCCAGCCAAGCGAAATTTTCTGTTAAATAGGGAGGCTCGGATTAGACTTTATTTGTTCTACACAAATTAAATCAAAAAATACTTCTACACCTATAAGCAAATTTATTTTTCGAGGTCTATGAAAGCTAGGATCGGCTAATTCTATTTTTTAGGAACTTTAAAGCTAGTTGTACTTATTATCTTATCAGATTGTAAATTCGTTATAGAACTCAATACCTAAAACTTCGAAGTAAAGTGAGTAGTGCTTACCCTCGACGTGACAGTTAAATTTACACAAGATTTCAAAAATGAATTTGTTTGACTAATATCATTTAAATTCAATATGCGTTCTTCTCCTTTTAATCGTAGTAGCTGTGCAAGTTCCGGAATATAAAAGAGCTCTGGCTAGTATGAAATTACCTGAACTATTTATTACTTTGACTTCAGCCGTCGCTAAAATAATTTTTTCATCCGAAGATGAACAATTCACGGAAGCATGAGAAGTTGGTTGGTTCGGAGTAGTTGTTTAATTGATTATTATTGTTACTAGGACTTGTATTGTATCTGTATAGTAGTGAATTTTGAGATCCACTACAAATTCTACACTTAGATGATGTACATCTGGCTACTGTATGACCACAGATTTTATAAAATCAAATCTTGGAATTACAGGCTCAGCAGTAAAAGAAGGGCATTAATAATTGCCCGCTGATTTGATTTACAAAACATTTATCAGCAGATTGTTTAGATTTTGTAACATTTACTGATGTTTTATTATTTTTCTTAGTAGAATTATTTTCAGTTTTATTCTTATTAAACCTAGGCCTTGAACTTGAAGACTTATCAGCAGCAATATGCTGATATCGTTTGTTCAAGGTGGCTCCACAGTCAGACCATAGTAGCACTTTTTCGAAGTCCAGCCTTTCTTCCCACTTAGATTTTGTGGCTGGATCTACTTTTGACATCACTAAATGTATTAAAATAGCATTTGTTATTTTTATCTATAGGCGACAATAGGGCATATAGGTAAAAGCGAATCATATATTGCCAAAAGTGTATCAATCATGCTTCGCAAAGCAGAAGCCAAAGGGTTTGTGATCTCTGGAAGTTTGGCGATATTGTCGAAAAATATCAAGCACTCATTACCATATACCTTCTTTGAACTGGATAATGCTTTCGGGTAATTATCTTCTGAAATCTGAAAAGCTTTAACTATATATCTACATCAAATGATTAATTTTTCTATGTCTGTCAACCTAGGATCATTGTGGACCAAGTTCTCAAATAAGCTCATAAAATTTTTATAATCGGAATATTTTCCACTGAATTTAGGGACCTTCATATTTGGTAGTCTTAACTGATGTGACTGAACACTAAAAGATGTTTCAGGAACACTTGTTTTTCTATTTTTAGCTAAAAGACTCAAAAACAACGATTTTGTGGTCACACAAATATCATCTAAATTATCCACTTCTGACTGAAGCTTCATTGATTGCTCAATATAATTTGTAAAAATGTCCAAACAACATTCTAATTCAATTGGATTAAATGAAATCGTTTTTTTGAAAGGAGAATCTTGGCGCCTTTTACCAGTTATTATTAATTATCAAAAACAAAATTCCTCAAAGCAAAATTCAACAACACCAAATTAATTAATTAGTAAAATATATTTAATTGCTTTCTGCTTTGGTATTAAGAATTATTAAAAAAAATATATATTTAATCTCAACTTCAAAATTATTTTCTCGTCGGTTACACAATATTGGAATATTTCTTTGATTTATTCCTTTATTCAAATTTATCGTTAAAGTTCAATTTATTCCAATTGAAAATAATTTATTTAATTTTCCAAAAAAATCCACTTTAATTAGCCTTTGGTAAAATAAAATATATTTAATGCTATTTATTTACCAAGAAAAATCGATATTTATTTATTAAAATTTCATACAAATTGTATTTAAAATTATTATTTAAAGTATGAACACACTAACTTTTTAATATTTTATAATTATATTCAATAAAAATTTTTTGATGTTAGTGTGAATGCACTTTCAACTTAATATTTTTAATTTGTATGAAAATATACTTTTCGATGCTAGTGTAAATGCAAAACACTGTTAACAGTTGATGTTAGTAAATTAATGTGAGTGGTATAGGAACAAGTGGAATTGAACTGAACAAGTTGACGAACAACGAATAAAAGAATAAAGCACAAAAGAAAATAGTGAAACAATAATTTAATTATGTTATAAAAAATAAAAATTAACACTCGCGGATATTGTGTATTTATTTTAAATATATTATAAAAAAATTTTTTAGCAAACGATTGCAATACCGATGGCAAAACAAGAAATAATTTATTAAATTGTTCCTCGATATAAATGAGAATTTATACGTGTGCGTGTGTGTGTTTATTTATTATAAATAAAAGAACGTTTCACTTTTAAGGGTGGTTTTTTGTTTATATAAAATATAAAACAAATAAAATATCTCAAAGAGAAGTGTAAAAAATATTTTTTGTATACGATTTGCAAAGAGTGATCAATTTTTGAATAATTTACAAAAATCTCTTATATTTGATAAACTACAAATTTAAGGTTTTTACACAAATTATTTTTAAAATTTTTACCTCTATTTGGGAATCAGAATTACTCCCCTGGTTATTCTCAGCTCTATAAATGATACAGCGGCAATGACGGGGCATCTGGACAATCAACAATGGATGATGGCAGCAACGATGATGATGATGATCAGTTGTTGTTGTTGATGTTTTTAATTTTTTATGTGTTTATATTGTTTTGTTTAAGATTATTCTTATGTGCTTTTCTTGTGTTTGTTTTATTTTTTTAATAAAAATAAAATTTTTAAACAATTAACTTTTTATTTTTAATTTAAGTAAAATATTTTTCAAAGTACTTTTTTATATTTCAATTACTTTACTTTTTATTCTTTACTTTTTATTCTTTTAACTTTTTATTTTTAGTTTAAGTAAAATATTTTTCAAAGCACTTTTTTATATTTCAATCACTACTTTTTATTCTTTTTACTAGTCCCTGCTCCGGCGCCAAAAAGTTTTTTTCTTAATAGTTTTTAAAAATGAAAAAATAAAATAAAGTAATTTATAATTTTAAAAAATGGACACTGCGAAAAGACCGAAAATAAAAGCACGACCAAAAGGTTTGTTATATGGTTTGTGAGCAAGTTCTTAATTTTCTTTTATATATAATGAAACCCTACTTTTTAAAATATATTTTTTCAGCAAAACTCGTTACTTTTAACATTATAAACAATATATTATTATTACTATTATTATTATTATTATTACTATTTTAATTATTATTATTATTATTATTATTATTATTATTATTATTATTATTATTATCATTATTATTATTATTATTATTATTATTATTAGAATTTATTTTATTTATTATTATTAAAAAAAGGAAAAACAAAAAATAAAATTAAAATTCAAAATTTTAAATAAAAAAATAAAAAGTGGCCAAATAGATGGCTTAATATGGAAAAATCGATTTCAATTTTTTCGAAATCTATCTCTCAAATACTACTCCTTTAAAAAAAAGAAGTAATGTATTATTACAAATATTGAATTATTAAAAACACTAAAATATTTTAATTGTTTTCAAGAATGTTAGAGGTGTTACAAGAAAAATAACTGTTTCCATTGATATGCGTATTTCATCCGAGATGACACCGTGCAACAGTTTTACACACATGAAGAAATCGATATACATATGCATGAAACTAGAGAATATACGCAGTAAAACTACTTACTCAGTTTTTCTGAAGTATGTCAAATTTCCTATCAAAAGGATTTCAAAGTTTCGAGGGATACACTTTAAAAAGATTAAAACTATTTATTATATCAACCCAATATGCGTGTCAAATATTATGTAATTAAATGGCAACACTGCGGATAATTAGCAAGGACACTAATTATAATATTGATCTTAATAATAGAGAACAGAGTGGTAATATTAAGGAAAATATAAAACGGAGTTGACATGTTTACAAAGTTGACAAATAGAATTATAAAATATGTATGTCAATGAAAATACAAAAACAACTTCATGCAAAAATAAGTCTTAAAGTACATATTATATTATTGTAGTTGTTCAAAACAATAACTAAAACAAATTTAATTAAGACTTAATTATAAATCCAAATCAATGAATTTCAATATTCCCTAATTAAGATATATATGTGGAATACTTATCTTAAATAAAATAACCAGAAAAGACAATTATTAATGGTGTTTTAACTTGAAAATTTTTTATAAAATCGCAACACAAGAATTTTCACAGCCGAAATTTACAAGGTTAAATAAAAACTTTCATTATATTGCACAGATTGCATCTTTTCATTTGAAATCCATATTGGGTTGATATACCGATTATTTTATTTTTTTTTTTAATTTCAGTTTAACCTTAAACTATATTTATAAAACATAACAAGAAATTGACTTTATGAATAAAAATCAGTTAACAGATTTTTCATAAATATCCACTCAAATATAAATACTTAGTATACATGTTTTTGAAATAAAATGTTATTTTTAAAACCTGCTTTTTTGTTAAAAAAAAAAAAAAAACGGTTGATTCGACATTCGAAAAATTAACATTTTGAGAAAACCGAAAGTACTTAAACAGAAAAAACCGGTTGGATACAAATATTTCAGTATTCACTAATATTGATTTTGAACATTTACATAACGAGCGATTCGCAACAACACTGTAGTTTATTTTCCTTGTAAAATAACCAAAGAACAGGGTAATGAATGTTCAAAAACATATGATACGTTTAATTTTCTCATTTTTCCTTCACTAATTTTTTCTTCATATCATTTTGACATTTTGTGCGGTGGTTTTACTCCAACTAGTGAATGGTATGAAAAGTAATTAATCGATTTTCGATTTTTTATAGTGGATTAATCGAACCCCATAATGGATTTTTTAATCGATTATTGTTAGTAAAATTAGTAAAAAATTAATTACTTGGGCACTTGTTTCGGAAAATATAGACTGTCGACTTTAATTTGAATGGTAATGCCGCGATTAAATCACGGAATTCATAAGTTCTGAAGTCGTTGTGTCTACTCAACTGCAGTGAATCACTATCTATACTTCCCAGTCTAGTCTTGGTAACAGGGTATTCGTGGGATCAAAATGGCAAATGAATGCTAAAGAAATTGGTCGCTTACGGTTGTAACACAGACGGATAATCATATTCCTCTGGTCGAATTGTCAAATAGGGGCTTGAGAAAAGTATGACTTATTTTATTGAGGACTAGAACATTCATGTGCGGGAAGTAATGAAGATTTTATATAATACTCAAATTGTAATTAATAATTATTTCTTGAATTGTATTTTTATTGATTTTTTCTTTTAAAAAATTGTCCCAACATTTATTTTTTAGAAAGTTTAAAATTCTGCTTTGCAATTCTTGCAATTTATTTTTACAAATAGTACTTCACTGTACAGGGTTGATTTTCCGATTAATCGAAGCCTAATAGTCGATTTCGGTATGAAGTTGGCTGGTAAGAATCGACTACAAAGTAATCGTTTTTTGACAAAGGGAATCGATTTTCGACCATAATCGAAATCGATTTACCAGTCACTAACACCAACGAAATACAAGATATTGTTGTTTTTATAGATGATCGGTCACTTTATAATCATATTATGGCCGTACGCTTTATTTGCAATTAGCTTCACTAATCACGGTTAGTTTTCGTGAGTTACTTACTAACTTACAAATAAAATATTAACTCACTGTTTATACGGCAAAATTTTCATTCCACAATATTTTTAATTGCGAGTACTTATATATACTTAGTTTATGCACACTTCTTATTTACAAATAAAGTTACTTGTGAATACCATAGTGTCTACATTAGAAAATTTTTTATCAAGACAAACGTCAAATTAACACGAATTTATGGAAGTTGGCAACAGTTGCACAAAAACAACAATATGCCGTATTCCTTATTGTTTTTTGTATATGCACTTTGACAACTGTAACAACCAAAATAATAATCTGCTGTTTAACTAAGGTTGCCTTGTATATATTCGCACTAATTTTGACGTTTGTTTTGATAAAAATTTGCCTAATGTAGACACTAGGTACTGAACGCACTGTTTATACGCAGATAATATTGTTTCTTCTGTAAATAATTCCTTTTATAATTATTTTTAAATAGTGTCTTTATCAGGAATTGTTTTCGTGAATTAGTAAGTTACAATAACGGCAACGCTTTACACTTTTATTTGCAAATAAAGGCTGTGTATAAACGTAATATATAAATTCAAAATTTGAAGTGTATAAGTGCTACATATTGAAAGGGCCTTCCATTGATACCCATATTCTTCATATTTATTAAATATGACAGCAAAAAATTAATTTTATCATAATTTTAGGTCGCTATAACTTGTAAACTAACAGAGAGCGGAAACAAATTTTGCGTTATTTTTTTACCAAAGGTAGTGCTTTTATCTAAAAAATAAAGAAATATATAAAATAAAAAATAAAATAAATATTTCCGCAATTTTAATTTGTTTTACTTAATATCAGTTGTAGAAGCGGTGTTATTCCTTTTTAGGAAATTTTTGAGTTACCCTGTTGCAATTATTGATCGATGCTGGCAACGTTGTTGAAATACTATTTAATAACATTTTACAAACATTGTCTTAAGTCGAATCCGTGTTTTGGAGCAAAAAGTTTACATGAAAGTATATTTAAAGTACAAATAATATTTGATTGTTTTGATACAAATTGACAACGATTCATAGTTTTAGAATATCATTGTATAGATGGAATTCGAGAAAAAGAGGTATACACAATTTGAAATCAGTGGCCTTGAAAAACAAAAAAAATATAGTTATTTATAATACATTTTATGTAAATAAACATTAAAAAATTGCAAAAATAACGACCCAAACGTTAAAATTGTAATTTTTTGAGTTATTCCCAAACACATTCAACGGAATGGATTAATACTTGTTTAAAATTTTAGAGCAATAACAAAACCTTAGTTTGATATATTAATGGCAATTTGAAAAAGTGTATGATACTATTGTTCCAGTACTCATAAGCGTATTAGAGTTACAATTGATGGGGAAGTTGTCCCGTACCAATATATATATATATATATATATATATATATATATATATATATATATATATATATATATATATATATATATATATATATATATTGTATACATATTATTGTATCGCTGTATAAGTTAATTCTTTGCCATCCTTGAGTCATAATTTTGATCTAAAACCTGCTCATTAAGGAATCATAATTTATCCATTATTTTTTCATAGAAAATAACTTTATGTGAAATTGATTTTTTCACTTAGTGACAGTTATAAAGTTCACAGTTTTAACTGTTTAACCAATTAAAGATAAAATTGCATTTAATTGGAGAATAGTTAGTACGTTTAGAAATTAATAAGGGAAATTTTTTATTTTATAGTTAAAATTATTATAGCAAAAAATGTGCCAATAGTTACAGAACTTTCGGAGAAGGTGCTGAAATAATTTAAGTATGACTGATTATTTATGAAAAACTCTTCAAAATAGTATTTGCAGAAAAGACATATAATATACTGTTGCAAATTTTTAAAAAATGCTGGCTGTGTTTCTAAGAAACGTAATCAATAATCAACTGCTGGGCAGCGAGACTTAGTGATTACAACGTGAGTTACAAAAAATAATGGACAAGTTATGATTCTTTAATGAGGAGGTTTTAGATCAAAATTATGACTCAAGGGTGGCAAAGAATTAACTTATACAGCGATACAAAAATGCACACTCGACATATTATATATGTTTTTTTTTTTTTTTTTTTTTTGTTAAAATCTTCAACAACATCATGAGCTCATTTGCATGAGAAATAAATGATATTAAATGTAAGGACATGTTTCAAGCGTGTTAATAGTTGCGAATACCTCGTAATGTATGCCAACTTTAGCTATAAAGAAAAGTTGGAAGTATTTATTGAACCTAGAAAAATGAATTTCAGAGGGTTCTGAGCTATATGATAATATTCGCAGCTTAAATTTATTATGTATAAGTATATGAAAAACATCACCATATCATCAACAACACGCTTCCGTGTTTGACATTCTTTGTGGTGTAGGAAATACTCTATTGATAGGGCGTCGTACATATGATTTTACGTCAGATCCAATCAAATTAACCTTTTTTTCCAATTTTGTCGATTGATGTGTTGTCTGGCAAATTGCAACTTTTTTTGTATGTAGAAGTGGTACCTTTCTGGGACTATGTCACTTTAGTTCAGTTTCCTTTTTTGAACACTTCATTATTTGTGCATTTTTTTGAATTAATAACCCATCCTCTTTCAGTTTATGAATAACAATTCTATAACTATCAGTGCAATGTACTACACAACCCATTCTGAAACACCCTTACCGAAAATACACAACTCGAAATATCACTTAAGCTTACTTTTCAACACTAAAATATTTAGAGCAAAAAGTTAATTCAAAGTAATTTTAACGAAATTTTACACAGTGTCCCTGTTATATTTTCTAGGTGATTTATCTACTTTTCTCAATTTTTGTATATAATTTTTGTAAATATTACTAAGGTATATTGTCCCTTCTATTTTTTTCGAATACTATATATACAATCATATATTTACACTTTTTAAATTTTTTTTTTTTTTTTTAGAATTTGGAAAAGAAGTCAAATATTTGTGTTATAAAATATTTTGAAATAATTGTTTTGTTGTTGTAAAGCGTGAAATATGTACAGTAGATTGTGCTAATTTCTTACGCTTAACATTGTCAAAGATGATTCAAAATATTGTCTTTAAGATAGTATAGTATAAAATCTTAAGATTCAAACACAACTTTAATAGGTCGCTAAAATATAAAATTGGTGGCAAAAATGATGAAAAAACCTATCTGAGCCAAGTTGAGATTTAAACGAATGTTTAAAAAGGACATCGTCCTGTCAGAAAAATTTAACATGGCTTAGAACATTGGTGTATTTGGATATTTTTTCAATATTTTTGCCTATATTTTTAAAATTAACGTTTAAAATAAACGTTGCATAATTTTAATGATACTTTGATTATCTTCATTTATGATAATAGGTTTGTTGATTTGTTCCCCAAAATCTTTTAAGTCATTCAACCAAAGTGCCTCTTTTGATGCTTCTGCAAGTGCTACGAACTCCGCTTCCGTAGAAGAAAGGGACACACAAGTTTGTTCACGTCAAACTCACGATTCAACAGCTCCAAAAGCCTTAAATATATAACTGCTACTCGTATTTCATTTTCTACTGGTTCATTCTTCACCTTAATTTGCATCAGAATAACTATAAAGAACTTCAAATCAATAGTCTCCTCTAAATATCTTGCAACTCTTTTAAGTTCCGCCCAGTTTTCTTCGTTATGTTTGTGTTTTTTTTTTACTGCGATCTGACCTGATTAAAATATTAACTTATATCTAATATTGAATTTAAAGCTATATATAATAAACTTATTATAAGCCTTTGATAATTTTTGTTATTATTTAAAAATGTTTGTTCTACACCATATTTTCGGTAGGAAACTGCCATGATTTTGAATCTTGAAGGCAATTCTCTTTTAATACCTTTTCTATGAGAAACTGAATAGAAGCCATCTTTTGGTCGATATACTAGCAAGCCTAGATCATTTTTAATATAATTTGAGAAACTCATGTTTTGAGCTAATGAGAATATCGACGTAGATCAACACAAATGTCAATTTTACCACTTCTAAAACATATCAGCATGGAACCATATTACTTTGCTTAAAACTCGAGTTTACCAAGACGTTATGAATTGTTTGTTTCCATGATCTGGCGGATTCTTTTGAACCATATACTGATTTCTTAAGTAAAAATACCTTATTTTCGCAATTTTTGTCAATAAATCCTTGCAATTAAAAATAGTGTCCTTAACGTTGTGTTTGAAATGACTGGCGCAAAAACCTCATAATCGATGGCAGACTGTTGAAAAAATCTACGTGCAATTAATCTTGCTTTGTATTATACTTCTTTGTCGCACTGCTTTTTTTAAATCCACCTGCATCCGATTATTTTTTTTTTTTTTTTATTATAATTTATTTATTTATTTAGTAGTATTTTAAATATTTTTGAGACTATAATACATTAAATTTCTTACTCAATTTTACATTTTTCAAATGCTCTGATAAACACCACTTTATATGAATTACACAATTTCTTTTAAAAGCTTTAATATTTGTTTCATTATTGACATAATTTGGGAGTTGGTTAAATGATTGCAGTCCTTTATACACCAAACATCTCTTCATTTTGTTAGTTGCTACTCTATGTATTCCGAAATCGTTTCCATTCCTCAAGTTATATGGCTGGATTTCATTCACATATGATAGTTATTGAATCAAGTATTCCGGCGCATATCAAAGGCCTGGAGCCTTTGATATTTATCCATTTCAATGTATCAAGTATCGAAGCATTGTGAAGACTATTGGTATCTACAGGATAAGGCTCTGTTGGGTTCCTGATCACTGCGACATTCTCGGCAATGAAATAGCCAATGAACTAGCTCCCAAAGGCTCAGAGCTGGACAGGTCTTTTATGGAGGTATCGGATAGGATTCCACTTGGGTCATATTTCATGGGTATAAGGGACTGGACTTTAGGAAGAACGAATCATGCTTGGTGGAATAGAACGGACTGCAAGGTATCTAGGGCGTTATGCCCTAGTCTTAAACTAGCAGATTCGAAACATCTTTTGGGTATGAGTCGTGGGAATCTAAGGGTCATTGTGGGTATAATTACTGGTCATTTCGCAATAGGGAATATGACTAGTAAGTGAGACATTGTCACGTCAGACTTTTGGAGGACGTGCGGTGATGTGGAAGAGCTAAAGACATTAGAGCATTTATTCTGTCATTGTGTAGGGCTTCAACGTGGTAGACTGAAGTGGTTTGGAAGCCAGATGCTACACGAACTAGAGGAGCTTCCACATTTTCTTTTTTTATTCTATTTCCTTATCTTACTAAGGTCTCTCTTTTTTCTCTTAGCCTTTCTTTGGTCTTTATAAAGGGATCACAATGGACCGAATGGTCTCTGGGTGGACTAGTGAAGACGCCGCCCTTTTTACCCTAACCTACTACATTTTAAAATTTATCGCATAGCTTTATTTTGCAGTTTTTGTAACCTTTCTATTTGTCTTACAAATATTTTTAAATTCTATTATTGGAATTTCTTTGAATTTAAATCTAGAGTTTATCACAATTATTTGTTTTATATATTGCACATATTCTATAATTTATTATAATATAATAATAATTATAATTTTTTTTTATACTATTTACAAAATATTTATTAAATTGATTTGCTATTTTATAACCGGTCTTATATTCTACATTTGTAAATATCACATATTTTATTACATTTTTTGCTTTCTTTTGTACTAATTCTTTGATGTTATTAGACTTATGCACCTTTGATCTTTGTTATTACTTATTGTTGTATTTATTTATTTTCTCATTAATTTTTTTATATATAAATTTCTGGCTTTTTTATATTCATTATATATATGTTGCATTGTTATTTATTGTTTCCGCAGTATTATATTTTAATATTTTTCTCTTTTTAAAACTTGCAAGTGCCTGTTAAATTATTTACATACAATATTTTTTTTTCATTTATTTTCTTTTTTATTGAGAGATCCTCAATTGTTCTTTCGATAGCCATACCAAAACAACTAACGTTATAATTCAACTCTTGATTTTCATTGCGACTTCATATATATTGTCTACTTTAATTTGTATTACTTCATTATCCGATATTTTATTTCTATTGCTTATGTTTGAACTGATATATATATATGTTTACATGCCAGTCCTTATTAACATATAATATTACTCCTCCGGTTCAATGGAGTTGAAAATTGACAATATACTTCTAATAGTATTTCATCAATTCTGAACTTTATCTCGTCAATATTAGCAACTGCTTCAATTTGATTAAAGTTCAATATTCATAATATATCGGTCCATATGAACCCATATGGGTCCATGTAAATCTGTGTGAATTAGTTCAAATGTTTTTCCAAATGATTTAATATTTAAGCTTGTTGCCAGTTGTTCGAGTCTATAACTTTAATAGCGTATGTATGCCGATGGCCTAAGACATTCTGCCAATAATGAATGCAATTATTGCTGCATTCATTTCAAATATACAAATGCTTTCAGTAGGTTGTTTTACGGATATTATGTTGGTATTTACACTCGGAGCATATAAAACGTTTTTAAGGTTGTTGTATCCATTATCATTTCTTATCCAGTTAGTTGCATCCTTCCCTGGTTTTTCTGCATTTAAAACTCCCCAAACTCCCTTCTTAATTAGCAGCATCTCTACGTTGAATTACCATGGGAAACAATTTTTGTCATATAATTTGGCCACTGATATTTTAATTACATTTGTCATTTTCCTTTTTTTTTTTTTGATTAATTAATATATTTTAATTAGTGTGTCTAGGCTCATAACCTATACAAAAATACTGGGATGTTAAGTTTTAATTCAGAATATAATTCAGTATTTTATTAGAATAAATTGTTTATACAAAATAATAAACGGGGAAGAATGATAAAAAGGAGTAAAGTAAAATTAGATTGTAATAAAAGTCAAAACAAAAACATATGATTACAGCATAACAATTTCGAATATGTATTTCTAAATAGGTTGTCATTTGAATACTTCAACACTATTATCAATAAACTCATCATAAGTAAGTACCACTGTTATGCAACCGAAATAAGAAAAATGTTATATGGTAAAATGAAACCGAAGTAATTTGTTTGCTACTGACGGTAAAACCTACGTCTGAATGTCCCCCGAACTCGTTCCATTACCAAAGTTCATGAAGATTATATATATATATATATATATATATATATATATATATATATATATATATGTATATATATATATGTATATATATATAATCCGACTAGTACTGCAACAGAGCATATGCTTGTACATTAAACCTACTCACTGGAAAAATTGTGCTACCCCCTGAAAACTTTTAGCTTTTGGAAAATTTTTGAATTATTTAAAGCGCTACACAGTGGGTTTTTCATAATAAATTACTCATTATTACAATAATGTGTAATCAACATCTAATATCTTGGCTCAACTGTAAGTCGCCGTTTTAAAATTAATTTAATGTCACGTAAAATTATTTTTAGACATTAAAATAGCATTTTAAAGTCGGTTATGATCAGTTTATTATATCACATAACCCCCAAATAAATATATATATAATTTTAATTAAATTTGGCGCAAATCCGTTTCAAAAATCCGAGTACCAAATTTTGTACAGATCGTTCCACATTGGACCATAGCTCCCATATAAGCCACACTTTCGAAAATCATTTAAACGTGCATAATAACCAAACTAATATCAATAAATACATTTTATATAAATATAATGCGTAGTTCCAAATTTCACGAGGATCAGTCTATAATTACCCATAGCACCCATATAAGATCCACTTTCGAAAATCCTTTTGAATTGCATATAAATTTTAGGTTAGGTTTCGCTCCTCCAGTATCAGAGAAGGTTTACTTGGATCCATAGTTCCCTTTGTGCTACCTGAAAGAGATTGAAATTATAGAACAGAAAAGTTAAAAAATAAAGCAAAAACTACAATATGCCTCCAACAAAAATCTTTAAATCTTTGTCGTTTTCATGATCGTCTTGTATCAAAGAGACCAACTCGGATATAAACCTCTTACGGCAGGAAATTAGTGCATTAAACACGAAACTTGATTCGTTTACTGACAGAGCTGCACTTGAACAGAATAAAATTTCCCAACCTTTAGTGGACACCGTTACTTGTTTTACATCTGAAATAGTTGCCTGTTTTAAGAATATGAAGTCTGAAATAATTGTCTGTAATAAGCTCATCAATCATGAGGATTCTTCTACAACAAGTAAAATTGCAGAGTTGGAGCAAGAAAATAATGTACTGCATAAACGAATTAATAGAGCCGATATTGTTGTCAATGATTTACCAGATGCCTTGGATGATCTAATTGCACCTATCACTAAGATGGCATCCATCTTTAATATTACAATATCGCCTCATGACATTAACTACGCGTGTTATTTTAATAACCATAAGTCTGTTTTGTTTAAATTTAATGGTATTTTTCTGCGTGATAAGATCATTAAATAATACTTTAAGACTAGATCTTTAAGGATTTGTGATGTAATTGGTGGCGAAATTGATACGCGTTTGTATTTAAATAATCACTACTCTCCTTCTGCAGGCAGACTAAATACTTTGTGTAGGAAGCTATTACATAAAAATATTATTAAGAAATATAGAATTCTAAATACTGATAAAGTTAAGACTAAATTAACCATGGCTGATGGTAAGGAAATTGTATATGATTCTTCTGAATGTGCTTCCTTACTTAATCAGTGATTGTTGCTTTTATTTTTAATGTTCCTTTTCTATATCTTTTAGTTACTATTAGGGAAGCAACTTAATGGATACAAGCAAACTAGATTTTTTGTTTACAACTTATGTTTTTTATGTTAATAAGCGCGCTTAGCTTTTCTTTAGCTAATTTTTTTAAACATAAACATTTGCTTTTTATTCCTTATTTTTGTTACCCTGGTAATTATTAATTTTTTTTCTTCTCTTTTTTTTTAAATTATTGTTTTAACTACAATTAATTTTTTATACTTGTATTATTTGATTAATTTTTAAATATATATTACTTTAATCTCATTATAATTAATGATTAGCGGCTTTAATGAATTAATGGATATTTTCAAATGCATATTTTGAAGTATAATTCAATTGTTTATTGGTTTTGGTTCCCCGCCGTTGTTTTTTTCTAATTTCTATGATGTCTCTTAACCTTAACATTGGTTCCATATTCAGCAGTGATTATAATATTAATACTATTTTAAAATCCCATGCTGTTTCAGAAATTTGTTTAAAGCCCCACATTTCTAATCGTACCCTTGCGATCCAAGGATATAATTTTTGTCGTAATGACCGTTTAAACTCAAGAGGTGGTGGTGTTGGAATGTATGTGTACTTCAAACTTAAGTATGACAGTTTTTCGTCTATCCGACCTTGGAGCTTGTGAATCTCTTTTTATAGAAATCTTTGTTAATGGGTCTAAAATTCTAGTTGGTGTAGTCTATTTACCTTCTGGTGATATTTTTTCTTTCCAAAATTAACAGTGAGTTGTTCGTAAAGTACTTAAACATCATTGTGGTTGGGGATTTTAACTGCAATATGTTTAATGCTACTAAATCCTACAATATGCGTGCTATGTGCTTTAGAGGTAATTTATCTGTGGTCCACAATTCGAAACCCTCTCATATAGATATTGTTCATGGATCTTCGTCTTTAATAGATTTTTAGTTTCTAAGTAATTTTACGATGGTTTATTCATCTGGACAATTTCAATACCCATTAATTTCACACAATGCCTTGCTTTTGCCTCCTTTAATATTCCTGTTAATATAACTATTGAATATCGTGATTTTAATGCTATTAATTGGGATGAAGTTAATCTGTTTTTCATCATTATTTGATTTTTCATCCTTTCACATGGGTACTGTTGATGATAAGTGTCCGTGTTTGACATCTTTTTTTAATTCTGCATTAACTTATGTTCCTCTAATTAGGAAAAATAATTTGAAAAATAGATATAATTGGATGAAATGTAACAGAATTTTGCATGAGAAATCTCTTTGTCAATTGGCTTATCGCTCCTTTTTCAGGAAGCCTCCTGGAAAATATACTGCAAATACCGTAATAAAGAAAAGAGTATCATTCGCAAGGTAAAGAGAGAATATTTTTCTAAACTGTTTGCTGGTGCTGGGTGCTTAGATGATGAGTTGGATGTCTTTATTGGGAATGTGAATACCTTAAATAATTTTTTTGTTGGTAGTGGTGAAAATGTTCAAGATCGTTTTTCTTTTGATGATTTTTCACAAACTCCTGATTCTTTTTCATTTCGTTGTGTTTTTAATTTAGAGGTGGAAGAAACGTTAGGTAAAGTTAAGTTGATCTCACTAGGTGTTGATAATATTTTTATTCGTTTGATTAAGATGATGTATCCGTTGTGTCTGGTTAAATTTATTTCATGCAATTCTAACTACTTCCATATTTCCAACGTCTTGGAAGACTTTTAGGGTTATGCCAATTCCAAAATCCAGGATAATTCATGGACCTGATAACCTAGGGCCTATTTCCATTCTTCCGATATTATCGAAGGTTCTCGAACATATAATTAGGCAACAAATGCAGCAATCGTCTTTTTTAGAACATTTAGCATATTTATTTATATGCTTCTTAATCTCACTGACCATATTCGAAATTATGTAAATGACAGTAAGCTTAGTGCACTCATTTCACTTGATCTTTCTAATGCTTTTGGTTCCTTTTATCATTCTGTAATTATAAGAAAGCTTAAAAATGAGTACAATTTTTCTAGATCTGCTTGTCGGCTTATATATAGTTATTTGGTTGGTAGATCTCAATTTGTTGAATATAATGGTTCTATTTTTTCTTTGTGTTCTTTATCAGCAAGAGTTCCCCAAGACTCTGTCTTAGAATCTCTTTTATTCGTTTTATACATCAATAATCTTCCAGATTTTGTGAATTCACCTTTATGTGAAACCTTCGTTTTTGCTAATGATGTTTTTCTACATTTTAGAAGCTGTATTGATTCTAGTGATGTTTTACAAAGCAACATTAACTTCTGTCTTGATTAGGTTTCAGAATGAACTTCTTCAAATTCGTCCTGGAGTGTTTTTAGATTGTAAGCTTTCTTTTGATTCACATATTGATATTCTCAATGGAAAAATATTTGTTATTCTTCGTAAGATTTACTCCACTAACATGTATTTATCGTTTTGTGTTAGATATAATATGGCTCATGCAATGTTAGTCAAAGATTTTATATGATCTGGAAGTTTATACTGGTACTTGCTTGACACGACTTAGGAGGATAAAACGTATATATAATAGGGTGGTTCGTTTTGTGTATAATGTTAAACGTCGTGAGCATGTTGGTAATTTTGGTCAACGCTTTCTTAGTTACACATTTATGATTTTGTAAAATGTCGGAATGTCATTTTATTTTATAAGGTAATAAGAATCCTGATTTACTGTATATTTCTTTTATTTTTACAAGTTCTACCAAAAATCCTCAAATTTACATACCCAGAATTCCTTCATATTTTTATGACAAATGTTTTGTTGTGAGAATTTTTTTTCCATTCTAATAATGTATTTCGTTTAAAACTTTTGGAATTTTGATCTAGCTCAACACATTTGGAACTATTGACTATGCTGGGGAGCCATTAACTAATAACAATTTAATATTTAATGAGTTTTTAATGAATGTATTTTTTATGTATATGTATACATAAATATTTAAGAATATAATTTTTTATATTGTATTAATTCAGGTATTATCACATTGTAATGTTGTTTGGCCATTTGTGGCTTAATATTACGAAAATATATAAAATAAATAATAAAATAGAGAATAAGAGGAAAATTCGGTTATGAAATAGAAAAAGAGAAGTGTATTAAGCCTCGCAGCCCTATGTAGTTATCTCATAAGCCATTTCGATTTCCTAATAAACAGCTCCAGCTTACATAGAGCCATATCGGGCAGGTCCACAAGATTATCATAAAGTGGTCTACCAATAATACGCTGCCTGTTATCCTCGTCCTCTGTATCGTGACAACTCCTAGAGTAGTCATGATGACAAAGTCTTAATCGAATAGCGTGTCTACCGAACCTACAATATCCAGTCAGAAGCTTCTGAGCCGTTCTCTATCAATACATAACAGGGACAACATTCACTTATGGTCCAAATTTGGTCACTGAGCAGCAATTTTTATTGATTTTTTTATTAGGTAGGTAGGTAGGTAGGTAGGGAAGGGTTGCCCAGCACTCATAAGAGTGCTTGTGCATCCATTCGGAGACCTAACGGTCCATTGTGAGCCTTCAAAAAGAATATAGAAAGAAACCAGAGAGAAACTACAGATAAGGTATAGGAAAGAGTAGGAAGGAAAATGATAGAGAAAAAAAAGCTAAGACCAAGAAAAGTATAGAAGAGAATAGAAAGAATCAGGCAAGGAAAAGTACTACCGCCCCAGGTCGCTCGCTCCACGCCAACGACCCCCTCTTAGCCAGCCTATTCCCATGACGAATCCTATTAGTCTATCGAGCTCTATTGTCGATATACTGTCCAATTCGTCAAGGAATCGACTGCCTAACCATTTCTGCCTACTTAGTTGTAGACATGGACAGTGACATATGATATGTTCCACCGTCTCTAGCTCCTCATTATCTTCGCACATTCTGAAAAGACCGGAGGAACCTTTATCCCAATACCCTATCATTCCCCCTATGGGACAATGACCTGTCAGAATACCTATCATAGTTTTCAGGTTTTCCCTTTTCATGCCCAAAAGTAGATTTCTATCTGCTCTATCAAGTTTGGGCCATAGGACCCTTGATAATCTGCAGTCCGTTCTACTTTCCCATGCATGATTGGTTCTATGTGGCCCTAAGGATATCTAGAATTTCCGCCTGGAACACACTACAACTATCCGGTAGTCTATACGTCTTCCTGATGTTTCCCTCAACTAGATACACACCTGCACCAGTGCCTGTATCCATTTTGGAACCATCAGTGAATACCGATACACCACCGAATAGTTTCTCCCTATCCGACCATTGGTTCCTACTCGGAATAATCAGTATAGGATTTTCCCCGTGCACATATAGTCCGTGGATCCAGAGGGAACCAGGGCATGTCCACCGAGATTAACCTCGTTTAAAAGTTTGGAATGTCCTATTCTGATTGATCCTGTAAGTCCTAGTTCACTAAGTCTAAGCAGGCTCCCTGCAGCCATTCCCATCACGAACTCCTCAATGGGTAGGAGATGCAGAATGACGTCAAGTGCCGCCTGAGGTGTGCTTCTTACGGCACCTGTTATGCCAATCGAAGCACATCTTTGGGCTTTAGACAGAAGATTCCTACGACTTCCTATTCTCATTGCCTCCCACCATACAAGACATCCATACGTCAGAATTGGCCTCACCACCGAGGTGTAAATCCAATTTACTACCATCGGTTTGAGTCCCCAACTCTTACCTATGGAGTTCCTGCATGTGTAGTAGGCGTTGAGACCTCTCTTAAGCCTCTTCTGAGTGTTCCTCTTCCAAGATAATTTACTATCAAGGAACACACCAAGATATTTTGCCTCCTTTGCCAGTCTTAGTTCTGTCCCCCCTAGTACCGGTAGCCTAAACTGCTCAATCCTGTACCTTCTGGTGAAAAGAACTAGCTCTGTCTTCTCCGGGTTGACCCCTAAACCCTTACTAGTGGCCCATGAGGACAGTTCGTTAAGTTCATACTGCATGACGTCGCTGATTGTGGCAAGAAATTTACCCGTGATCAGTATAACCACGTCATCAGCATAGGCAACGATTTTCCGTCCTCTTGCGTCAAATTGTCTTAGAATGACATTGACGGCTAAGAGCCATAGCAAGGGCGAGAGAACTCCTCCTTGCGGAGTTCCTCTAGTCACTATCTTCTCAAGTTCGAATTAATTATTCGGCTATTCAGCATCAAAATAATCCATTCGATTAGGAAGTTTTGAATGCATAATGATTCTAGTGATTCTCTAATAGCCTCAATCTTAATGTTATTGAAAGCTCCTTCTATATCAAAGAACGCTGCCAATGTATACTCCCTATACTGCAGGCCGCGTTCAATGTAACTCACCACATCATGTAGCACGCTCTCAACAGATTTACCCTTTAGATAAGCATGTTGAGCCCCACTGATGATATGGTTGTCAATTGTCGTCCTCAGATAAAGATCGATCAATCTCTCTAATGTCTTCAAAAGAAAAGACGATAGGCTGATCGGTCTAAAATCCTTAGGTTTCGAGTGGCTAGCCCTACCCGCCTTAGGTATGAAAATTACCTTAACCTCTCTCCACCTCCTTGGAATATATCTCCTAATCAGACATACACTAAAAAGCTCAGTGAGAAGTGTTAGTGCCGTGTCACTGATGTTCTGCAACATGGCTGGAAAAACACCGTCTGGACCAGGTGACTTGTAAGGTTCAAAGGTGTTCACCGCCCATGCTACCTTATCCATCGAGACTATGTCACCGACTACTTCACTAAGTTCCCTATCAGATACACATTCTGAGAATTCCAAGATTCGTCCTGCCTGTGCATCTGCCTCTAAGTTCCTACAGCCCGGAAAATGAGTTTCCATAAGTATACTCAGAGACTCAGAGCAAGACTCCGTCCATGAGTTATCCGCACGCTGAATATATCCAGGAGCACTAGGATCCTTGGATAAGATTCGCCTGAATCTGGATAACTCATTAACAGAGTCGATGGACTCACAGTAGTTCCTCCATGAGTCCCTTTTTGCCCTCTTAATGTCTGCCTTATACCTACTAAAACTTTCCCTGTAGCTGCTCCAATCCTCACACTTGCGTGTCAGTTTCGCCCTATTGAACAACTTCCTGACGGTTGATCTTTGGTTCCTAAGCTCCTTGGTCCACCATTTAGGCTGTTCCCTCTTTCCCGGAAACATTACCGGACAAGTTAGTTCATAACTTTTCCTAACTTTTTTATTATGATTTTAATAAATTTAATTACTAAAACTATGTTGATTTAGCCAATATAAAACTTTTAAACAATAGATATTTAATATAATTGTTGAGTTATAAAATTTTTATATTTCTGACGCCCAAGAAACTCGATATTTTATATCAATTTTGTATTATACAAAAAAAATAAATAAATAAAATTATGCTTTTTAAAAGAAATATTTCTGGGAATTTGAAGGGAATCTGTACTAAAAATG
This sequence comes from Protocalliphora azurea, assembly GCA_932274085.1. Taxonomy (NCBI): domain Eukaryota; kingdom Metazoa; phylum Arthropoda; class Insecta; order Diptera; family Calliphoridae; genus Protocalliphora; species Protocalliphora azurea. The sequence continues at coordinate 65,093,868 of OW026520.1, read as the reverse complement.
GATTAAAAATTATGAAAAAATACACATTTTTTGAAATTTTTTAAAAATAATAATAAATAATAAATTTTATTAATTTTAGATAGATAGATAGATAGAGAAGGTAGATGTGATACCAGATAGTACCACATCTCCACCCAGAGACCGATCCCGGTCCATTGTGAGTCCCTTCAACAGAATAGCTGTGAAATAAGAGTGTAGAATACAGAAAATAGAAAATACAGAATACAGAAAAAGTAGAGTGAAAGATAAAAAGGGAATAGAAATGTAACGAATCATAAGGGGGGACCAGCAATGCTACCAATCCCCCTAGGGTTAAACCCCTGATTCTCCATCAAGTAGCCTATTCCCATGACGAAGCCTATGACGTCAACAAGATCCACGCTCCGAAAGTCACTTAGCCCGTCGAGGAACTGTCTACCCAGCCATTTCATCCTACGATGCTGTAATCGCGGACAATGACACACAATGTGCTCAATAGACTCGGTCTCATCGATGTCCCCACACAGTCTGCAAAAATCAGAACTGTTAGCGTCCATTCTAGACCTCATCTTCCCTATCAAACAGTGACCTGTTATGGCCCCTATCATGACCTTCAAGCTCTTCCTATTCATGCCCAGGAGAGTGGTAGTGCCTGCCCTGTCCAATACCGGCCATATCGCCCTCGACACTCTGCAGTCCTCCCTACTTTCCCAAGCCGAATTGGTTCTGACCAAGATCCAATCATTGATCTTCCCATAGAAGAAACTTAGTGGTGGTTTCACATATGTCTCTCTCTCCGAGACGTTCCCTGCCGCACCTTGCCTTGCCAGTTCATCAGCCAATTCATTGCCTGAAATATTGCAGTGGCCAGGCACCCAGCAGAGTCTCACCATGTAGTCCTCCATCAACTCTCTTAGTGTCTTCCTACAGGCAGCTACTAGCCTGGATCTCACCAAATGTGTCCCCAAGGCCTTCAGAGCTGCCTGACTGTCCACATAGAGAGTGACCTCGGTACCTCTCGCAATGTTTTGCCTGATCATTCCCGCGGCCTTCAGGATGCCGAGAATCTCAGCCTGAAAAACACTGCACTCATCAGGGAGTCTAAAAGAGCCCTTCAAATCTGTGCCCATAATATAGACCCCCTCCCCGGTACCCTCGACCATCTTTGATCCGTCCGTGAACACTGCGCAACCCTCATATAGTCTCTCAGTGCCGGACCAGATCTCCCTATCAGGTATCACCACGACAGGATTTACTCCAAAGTCCGATTCAGCGGCCATGTAATCTGATGCCCCCGTAGAGTTCAGATTAACCTCACCGTAACTGATGTCGTAAATGACCTTGGAGTGACCTGCTCTTGATGAGCCCAATAGTCCCAATTCCTTAAGTCTCAGTAGACTCTTTGCTGCCATACCCCTCACAAACTCTTCAATGGGTAGGAGATGAAGTATGACATCCAGAGCCGCTTGTGGTGTGCTTCTCATTGCACCTGTAATGCCAATCGAAGCACACCTTTGCGCCTTCGACAAAAGGCTCCTATTACTCTTACGTTCCAGTGCCTGCCACCAGACAGAACAGCCATAAGAAAGGATTGGTCTCACCACCGAAGTGTAAATCCAATATACAACTTTTGGTTTGAGTCCCCAACTCTTATCTATGGAGTTTCTACAGGTGTAGTAGGCATTGGGGCCACGCTTGAGTCTTTCCTGAACATTCCTCTTCCAGGTCAGTTTGCTATCAAGGAACACCCCCAGATATTTCGCTGAGTCTGAAAGCTTCATTTCAGTCCCACATAGTACCGGTAGTCTGAAATTCTCTACCTTGTACCTCCTAGTAAACAGAACCAACTCTGTCTTTTCCGGGTTCACTCCCAACCCCTTATCAGCAGCCCACGAGGACAGCTCACCCAGCGCTGACTGCATGATCTCACTGATTGTGGGAAGAAATTTTCCCTTTACCAGTATGACCACATCATCAGCATAAGCCACGATCTTCCGCCCCCTGCTGTCGAATTGACGCAAACTCACATCGACAGCTATTAGCCACAGCAGGGGTGAGAGCACTCCCCCTTGCGGAGTCCCCCTAGTTACTAGTTTCCTTTAGCATACTCCACCCAAGCTTGAATTGACAATCCTGCTGCTCAGCATGAGAATTATCCATTCGATCAAGAAGTCGTGTACCTTAAGATCCACCAGCGCCTGCCTGATAGCGTCAATCCTAATATTGTTAAACGCTCCCTCAATATACAAGAACGCGGCCATGGTGTACTCCTTATACCGAAGTCCTTGTTCTATATAACCCACCACATCACTTAGCGCACTCTCCACAGATTTACCCTTCAGGTAAGCATGTTGAACACTACTCATGATGCTGGAGCTACCAGACGATCTCAAATATAGATCTATCAGTCTCTCTAAAGTTTTCAAGAGGAAAGACGATAGGCTGATAGGTCTATAATCTTTGGGTTTCGAGTGACAGGTCCTTCCACCTTTCGGTATGAATATAACCCTTACCTCTCTCCACCCCCTTGGAATATGTCCATATATTAGACACCCCTTAAAAATCTCAACTAGTAGTATACGGACCACCAACGGTGCATTCTGCAACATGGCCGGAAATATACCATCCGGGCCTGGTGACTTATAAGGCTCGAATGAATTCACCGCCCATGTGACCTTCTCCACCGTTATTAGGTCTCTTACCACTGTTCCAATCATCCCACTGGTGGACTCCGTGAAGAAGTGTTCTCCCTCACCTGATTCCTCTACCAATGGATCCCTGCAACCCGGAAAATGGGTTTCCAAAAGTACATTAAGTGACTCAGAACTAGACTCCGTCCATGAACCATCTGATCTCTGGATACTCCCAGGAACACTGGGGTCCTTTGACAGTATCTTCCTGAATCTGGAAAGTTCATTGACCGAGTCAATGGCCTCGCTAAACCTAATCCACGAGGCTCTTTTAGCTCTTCTAATATCCTTTTTGTACTTATTTTATTAATTTTAATAAATTTTAAATAATTTCCATTTTCTATAAACTTCTACTTAATTTTCTTTCTCTCTAACTCCGTAAACTTTTAATCTTATTCCTTAATTTTAATATTCCCTTTTTGAAGGGACTCACAATAGATGGATTTTGGTCTCTGGGTGGAGGTGTGGTATTTCACAACATAACATTAAACTTCTCTATCTATCTATCTATCTATCTATCTATCTAATACCCCATTTACATTTGCACGATTTAATTATTTAAATTAAAAAAAGAAAACGACATGAAAACCCCGCACAGTCGTGTCAAACGCAAATTTTTTGGCAATAAATCTGAATCTCCTAAATTACTGGTCGGATCAAATTGAAATGTATGGAAAAGTTGTAGAGGAGGACCTCTACAGAACAGCAGGTTTATAGTATTGTTGAACCGAACTCAAAATGTGGTTTTATCATTGTATTGTAAACGTTTATAACCATTCCAATTCATTTCCGCATATTCCGTATTTATATAATTTCTGTATTAATAAATCTCTATCTATAGTTTCAAAAGCTCTTTTAAAATCAAGGAAAATTGCCATTATTTTTTCTTTTGGTCTATGTTTTTCCATCTATTTATAAAGTAGTTTACCGTTGTTTCGCATGAATATTTTTTTCTAAACCCAGATTGGTATTTCGATAGTATGTCATTATCTTCAAAATATTTTTCTAGTTGTACTTTAACAACTTTTTCTATTCTTTTTTTCACACGTTTTTAGCATATTAATCGGTCGAAATTCCTCACATTTTGTTTTTTTCATAACTTTTTCTATTGGTGTAATCAGCAATAGCTTCCAATTTTCTAGGAATTTTTCCGTTTCCAATGATTTATTTATTATTTTTAACAAAAGTTTTCCTTTCCTATACTGTTCCAGTTATCACTAATTATTTCTATAGATAATTTGTTAAAATCAGGTTTATTTTTAATCATTTTGCATATATTTTGAATTTCATGTAAATTTATTGCATTAAATTTAAATAGAGTATTTATCACAGGTATTCTTTTTGTATATTGCACTCGTTCTATTGAATCTCTAATTGTCCTAATACTATCTACAAAATAATTATTAAATTTATTCGCTATTTGGTATGTATCTTTATATTCTATATTAGTAAATATCACAGATTGTATCACGTTATGTTTCTTATTGAGCACTAAGTTTTTTATCTCCTTCCACATTTGTTTTTGATCTTTGGCATTGATTATTTTAATGAATTCGTTCTTTTCATTTTCAGTTTTCGTTTTATATATATTTCTTATTATTTTATAAATTTTCCACGCTTCATTAGTGTTTTCATTTATTGCAATGTAATATTTAGCAATTTTTTTTTTTTTGTTTAAGTCCATTATCATTTAAAGTTACTTGTATTCTATTTTGATATGTTTCATTCTTTTTCCAATCTATGTTGAAATCTTCTGCGATAATTATTTCATAATTTGTTTCACAAACTAAAGCAACAATTTCATCAAAGGCATTACAAAACTCGACTTCTCTACTGCTACACTGCCATTATAACAAGTGAAATATTTTTATTTTTCGTTAAATATGACCTATCCAATATTTTTTATCCGCAACCTTTTCACATAATTTATTTACAGTCCATGTCTTTTTAAAGTAGGTTATTACGCCATCCATTCATGAAGAATTAGATAGTGTATGGTGTAATCATAATTTTGCAGACAATATTCACGATCATTTATCTCCTTTGCTAAATGTGTTTCCGATAAGATTATGTATTCTGGGTACGCTAATGATGCTATTATTTCTAATTGAGTAAAATTGTTCAGCGTTTGTATATATTTTTATATGCTGGTCATTCTTTGTTAAACGTATTATGATTAACATTAAGTCCTAGATTAAATTCTTCATTTGACCTCACACAGTTTATACATTTTGTTATAATTTCCTCTTTACACTGTTTAGCCTTATGATTACCATGACATTTATAACATATTCCCAGATTTCTACAATTATGATTGAAACCTTCACATTTATAACACATTAAAACATTATTCCATCAATACATTTTTCCCAACCAATGTTTATTTTCTGTGCTTTTATTAATTCCGTATATGATTCATTATCAATTGTTATTTTTATATTATGTATTAACTTATTATTTCTTTTAAATTCATAAGATTTAATTGTTTTTATTTTACTGTTACTGTTTTTTAAAAATTCATTCTGTTATATAATTTTTTCTATGAGTTCATCTTCAGAGTATTTAAACGACATATCTGTTATGATTACCGTTGTCTCTAAATTTTTTGGTACTTTTATTTCGTATTTTTTACTCATTTCACTTTTTAAAAGATAATTTGTTTTGTTTAGCACTTGTTTCTTTCATCACTTGTTTTATTTCACTACATATTTTGGCATTACTTTCTTCGATGTTATTACACATAGCTTTATTATTATTTTCGTATTTATTTACTATATCACATTTTTTTATTTCATCTATGCTTTTCAGATACTTTTTGTACTTTGTCTATTTTTTTAGCCTCTCTTCGTACCGCTTTTCAATTGCTTCTAGCAATTGTTTAATTTTATTTTCATTACGAGATTAGGTTCTGATTGTTCTCAATTACACCATCTTGGATTTCCCTAAGCACTAAGTCAACATTGTGTATATATTGAATACAATCATATATATATCGCACAAAATTATTATTCTATCGCATTTCATCAACATATGATATGTTTTTTTACATACTCCAGCACAGCTTATGCTGTGCTTTTGCATTTGTGACATGCAGCCATTGCTGTGTCGTTATTTTTCTTATTTTGTAACAAATTGCCACTTTTTTTCTCATGTCTTTATTTTCACTTATATTATTTTGTTTAATTATTTATTTTTAAAAGACATTATCTTTTTTAAAAACAATATTTATATATATTTTAAATAATTTCACGGAGGTTTTGTAAATTCTTTCAATTGAACTGTGTTGCCAACCAAATTTATACAATTGTAACAAATAATTTTCGCCTTTTATGTGTGATGATGCATTCCTGGCTTTAGGTACGTTCATACTAGTCAAATATTTTACCAAAATGACGTAACCACTATATAAAATATTTCCTAATTTTTCCTTTTTTGATGCGAAAACATTTTTTACTTATGACTAACCTTAGCTGACATTTGGTTTGTTTTTTCAAAACATTTGCAAGATCAAACAACGGCAAACAATATTTCTGTAAAACTAGTGGTCACGCAATTTTGATCAAATATTTGCCAAATATGAACGTTGCTTTAAAATATTCCAAAAATCATTTTTCAAATTTAAAATTCAGAATTGTTTAATTTTGGATAGTTAATGACGTGAGTTTTTTTTTTTTTTTTTTTAATTGAAGGAAATCGAATTCGATCCAGGTTTTGTTAAAATTCGAAATTTAAATTTTCAAATACGCATATCTCGACAACTATAAAACTTAAACAACATTCACAAGCCTTAATGGGAGAAAATACACTAATCTACTACCTTTATCGACGATATATTGTGTCCCGTTACCAGAATTTCTAACAGCCCGTCTAGACGTAACATAATATGTAAGATTTATGTGTCAGTGTCAAATTCGCTCTGAGAGAATTATTTCACGTGTAGATTCAAATATTAGTATTATAAGATATATTATGAGATTGTTGTGATGAGATTTCTCTAGATAACCATCTTATAAGATGAACTGTCAAAAAAAAAAAAAAAAAAAAAAAAAAAATACACATATACGAAAGTTTGTGTGTGTGCCATGTGTATTTTGGAAATTACTGAAAAACAATGTTCTTTTGAAAAAATTTTTCCTTTTAGTGTTTGTTTTACATGTTAAAAAAAATTTTTTTTAACATGGAGAGGAACATTTTTACTCTGTGACTGATTGAAATTAATGATATCTTATAGGATTTATTAAAATACGTGTACCCCTTATTTAAGATTTAATATACTATAAACAAAATGGTTACTTTCTTCTGCCGGCGTTATCTCACATATTATATCAGCGTTAATCTCAGTTGTAGACCTGGGGTAAGATAAATACAGTTTTCATAAGATCCTGCCAAAAAAATTTAGCTTTAGTTTTTATTGTAATTATCCTTAAGGATTTTTAACGTTTATCTTTTTATTTTATTATTTTCTTTATTTATTTATTTTCTTTGTTCCAATAGATTTCAATATAGGAAGAATATTAAAAAAAAAATCAAATTTATATTTATACAGTTCTGTAATAGCGATACGAAATCACGCGTTTTTATGAATATTTCTCCCAATGTTTAGGTTTTTGTTGTAAATAGGTTTCAATAAAATTCTTAATATTGAGTTAAAGAAAATATTTTAAAATTTTTATTTCCAGGAATTCTTGTTTACCTCTTTCCAGTTAATACTGGCAAACTTATTTTGTTAATATTTATCATTAAACAAAATTGATATAAAGTAATCGCTTATAAAAACCCGAAGTTTTACAAGTGTAATACATACCTACAATTTTAAAAGTGATAGCTAGATAGATAGATAGATAGTGGAGGTTGACGTGATACCAAATGTGCCACATCTCCACCCAGAAACATTTGAAAACACTACAGAATATAGAATAGAAAGAATAGGAATAAGAAAAGAATCATAGAAGAGGATTAGCAATGTTGATAATCCCCCTAGATATGTACCCCTGACTCCCCCATAGACAGTCTATTCCCATGACGAAGCCATGTCCCGAACGTTAGCCTGTCGAGAAATTGACTGCCCAGCCATTTCATCCTACGATGTTGCAATCGTGGACGGTGGCACATAATGTGCTCAATAGACTCGGTCTCGTCGATGATCCCACACATTCTACAAAAGTCGGAATTGCTAGCGTCCCATTTAGACCTCATCTTCCCTATCAAACAGTGACCCGTTATGGCCCCTATCATGATCCTTAAACTCTTCCTACTCAATCCCAGAAGAGTGCCTGTACCTGTCCTGTCGAATGCCGGCCACATCGTAATCGACACCTTACAGTCCACTCTACTCTCCCAAGCCGAATTGGTTCTGACCAAGATCCAATCATTGATCTTTCCAAAGATGAAACCCAGCGGGGTTTCATGGTGGTTTCCTCTCCGAGACATCCTTTGCTGCGCCTTGCCTTGCCAGTTCATCGGCCAATTCATTACCAGATACATTACAGTGGTTAGATACCCAGCAGAGTCTAACCACGTAGTGTTCCATCAGCTCTATCAGTGATTTCTTACAGTCAGTCCTAAGACCACAGACCTGGTTGTTATTTAGTGAATGCTCCTAGATTAGGGCCACGTCCACATTAGTCTCACTGAGGTAGGTTATTAATTCGGTCGAGGCCGCTTCACAATGATATCATTTTTCGAGTATCGAAATTTGAGATAGCCAAGCTCGAACGTAACAACTCCCCCCAATGAGACCTGTTCCTTAAGAGATTCTCGATCTATTGCGAAACGGAAATCTTTTCCTTGGTTCTTACAAATCAATGAAGAGACAAGCTTCCACTGACTTGCATTGATCCCCATATTCTGCCCTTCCAATATTCCCAGTATGACTTCCACCGGCTTAATTTGTGGTGGAATCCACACCGTGACTTGGTCACAACGGCAATTCCGATGCTGATATAACCTCCAGCTGCACATCCGGGCAAAGGCTACTATACCTGCTAATAGCGGCTTTCAGGAACTCAAAGGTTCCTTTATTACCGCAACCAACAGTTTTGACACCCTTTGTCAAGTCTGCACACATGAAGGCTATTTCACCCCTTTCACGGCCTGTGCCTTGCCTGGAAGATTTCGTCCATAAGCCTATCTTCAATCAGCCGCCACATTTCCGTACAGATTCTCCCATTTGAATCAGCACTGTCGATTACTGATGCTTGAAGAATGTCCGACTTGGACGAATCCTTCGCCTTTTTGGACGATGAAGGTTGGTCATCACCAGATAATACTCGATTTACTACTCCCATATGAGAGTTTTTGAGCGAGCCACTTGGTGAATTACCAACCTTCTTCTCCGAAGGTATTTGCTGGTCATCCCCAGACCTTACTCTTTTTATGGTCCCCTTAGCAGGGCCTTTAAAAGAGTCATGTGGTACATGACCAGCTTTCTTGGAAGTAGAGGGTATCGCAAGAGTTTGGTCTACCTTCTCTGCTCCCTTCCTAGTTTGAGTTGCCTCACTACCAGTCCTAGCTGAATTGTCCGTTCCCTTGCGAGAACGCACAAGACCGCTGGATGGCTTGTGAGCACCTCCTTTCTTGTCAGCAGCGACTTGTGGTTTCAAAGTACTGGTAGACACGGACTCTTTGCCTTTGCGAGCAATTTCCTGACCTTCCTCTACCTTCACTTTAAAACCTTCTGGATAAGACATTCCTAAGATATCACCAATGGAGCCGTAGGTTCATTCGAACCTGTATATGCTCTTACGGTGTTTCCTGCGAACATGCCTATCCCGTTCGTCCATCAGCGATGGGTCCTTCTTAGCCAACTTATATTCCAAAAATTTGATTAATTCATTAAAAATTTTCAAATTACACAAGTCAACAATATAATTTTACGTAATTAATGTCTCTGTGCAAGATAAATGGTGTGTTCGACGAATTTACTGAAGTTACCCAAACTTTCTCACTTGTGTATGAAAGAAAAAATCCGCATTACTAAAATGTTTTTGGGCCACAAATTTGTTTTTTGCGTTCCCCGGCTTTTGAAAACTTTTTACTATTTGAGAAAGTACAAGTAAATTTGTCCGAAACTACCCAAAGTTAGTTGAACACAGCTAGAGTACACAGCGGGGCAGAGTCGAATTTTTTTCGAAATAAATCTGTAGCTTCTGATCAGCCGGTTGGATTTTCATGAAATTTGGTATAGGCGTAGCAGAGGAGTGTACAATGTTATGTTTGGAACAACAATCCGCCCAGGGGCGGAGCTAAGGGGGCTCAAAGTTAGGTACCTCTGACATAAAAAATTTTTAATCGCTTGCAAAATTTTTGTTTCTCGTCCGATTTCAAATATTTTATATATTATATATTGTTGTAGGCCCTGATAAGACCTATAAAAAACATGCTTACATGTCCTATTTATCTCTTATAATTTTCGAGTTATTTGCGTTTGAATTTTTAAGCACCATAATTTTGCATGTTCTTGATCCAGTTTTTGTCATATATATCCTAGTATTTCCGACCGATTTTATTAGTTTTTTTCTTAACTAGTTAAAGAACAAAATTATCTATTGAATAAAGAAAAATTGAAGTCGATATCTTTACCGAATCCAAAAATAAACGATTTTGAATTTGAAAATTGCAAAAAAGACGACTTTTTGTGTTTTTTAGCCGAAAAAGTAACTACCCTCTTTTTTATCTATAATAAAATTTTTTTTAGCAACATATAATAATTTTGCACTTTTCTGAAAGGTAACTTCACAGAGATGACTAAGATAAAAAACAAGCCCAATAACTCAATGGTACATACCATCCCGAATTCGACACATATTATATGAAAGTTTTGAAAGTAATTTAAGAAAGTATTTTAAGAATTTTCAATATGTTGTTAAGTGTTTTAAATCAAAATCTGCAGGACTTCGGAAAATGTGGATTCTATAGCCAAAAATGTAAAAATCCCATTTTTGGGAATTTTGATTAGTTTATTTGGGATTGAAATTTGGTTAACGCGCTTTTATTTATATTAATAAGATCCACATTTCCTCCAAATTTCATAAAGATATCTTTATAAACAAATATGTTACTACAATTAAAAAAATTGAATTTTCTCAAAATATTTGTATAAAAATAATTAATAAATATTTTTCATTTTTAGGAGGGTTGCCACATTTCCCAAATTTAAGTAAATCTTTATCCTTTTTTAAGCATTCTTATATTTCTATTAATGAATTTAAAATAACAAAACAAACAACAAATGTCTATTTTAACTTAATCAGTATTATTATTTTTGGTATTTATCATCTTCCTTAATAAATATTCTATTTCTAATACGATTTTTTATTACTTATTTACATTAAATTTATGTAGACAATTTTTCTAATATTCTAAACTTATACTACTTATTTTCTATAAAATAATCTGTTGTATCTGTATACATATCTAAAAGATAATAAAGGTCCTTCAAGTCTTCAGTATTTTGAGTTGATAAAGGCTCATAATAAATCCAACGTTTTCTCATTGATGATAGTACAGGGTCTGATGATAACAGTAGGCTATTAAAAATACCCTGGTTTTGTGACGTTCTGAAGCATTTCCTGGAGCTGAATAATTGAACGTGCTTAAAATCTCTGTTTCTTGCTTCTTGAGCCTCTTCTGTAAGCTCTCCAAGGTGTCATTTCTTTCCATGGATATAGAGAAACAAGTAGTTTAGATACTTCTGTTGCATATTCTCCAAATCAAGCGGTTAATTTTGTGCTTACTATTAATTGTCATTAATAGTATGTTAGTCGTTTCAAGTAATTCTTTATTAATACCAGTTATTTTTGATGTATGTGTATTGGTTTATGTTTATTGAAAGAGTTTGTAAATCATTTATTTCATCTTTAATATATTCCACTAAATCCTTTGTTGTTGTCTTCGACTCCCTTGTGTATTCGAACCAATTAGGTCTGCAAAAATGTTTTGATCCTGGAGTGGTGTTAAACCATATATCTTCAAATGAGTTTTTACACTTAGATGAAGAATGCTTTAAGGGATAAGATCGCATTCTTAATGGCACCAAAGATGCTATAAATACGCTTTTATAATCCGCCATTTTCTTACTTCCACTAGCATGCTTGTATTCAGGAAGGGCTGATAGTCCATCACATCTCCACTTACAGATTAATACAACGTCGCTGTTATTTACTTTTTCCAACTGATCTGCAGAAAAATCTGCAACTATCCTGGTAGCCGTATTCTCAAGCAAAGAAGAAGCTCTACACATGCTTCCTTTTCGGTAACCGAAATAGATGGTAAAATAGTTTGCTTTTTTTCTTGAATATCCTTGTATGATGGAAGAATTGAATGTCCCTTTTCAAGCAGAGCTCTTCTTAAAATTTGATATTTGTTTCGGCTGAGGTCCAGTTCAAGCATTAAAGCAATTGCATCTCCCTCTGTAAAATTGGATTGTGAAGTTGGAGTAGATATACTTTCGGCAATCCGTTTAAGACGTTTTGGTGATGCAGTTTGCAGTATTTAAGCAATATTAATTGCACTCTTAGGTTGCTTCTCCTTTTTTAACATTTCTTTGAATTTATCAGAAACTTCTTCATTCTAAATTATAGAAAGCTTTTGGGCCAGTTTTTTCTTCTTAGATCTTGTACTTAAATCACCATATGTCTTGCAGGGTTCTCCAGTTGATATTTTGCACGCCGATATTTCTATATCAATATCCATCCAATAGGAATGTTTAATTTTTAATCTGTTAGTACGCTGATTTTTACGTCATACAGCTTTAAAAATCTCTCTATCTGAGATTTACCAATAACATCGACTTTTGCATGATATGTAGTTTTTATGAATTCCACTATAGCTTCTAAACGATTATGATGATTTTTAGATAAAGTCCACAGAACACAATACAATTGTTCATGTTTCAATGTAATCACCATGTTAATCAACTTCGTCATGATGTTGTAAGGATTAGCTGCGCATTTATATATATCTATTAGATATATCGCACAGGTATATATATTTACAGGTATTCTGTGAATTTTCAGCAGGTAAAATATCTGAAAGAGTCAATTTGGGAGAGTACCTATACCGAATTCATTGATATTATATGTTGCTGTTAGTTATCACCGGAAAGGATATTACCTGTGCATTGTCACTACCTCATAAAAATATAGATTTTGAACCATCAGTAATAGATAAATGCTGCAGCTAGGTATTACCGGAAAGGATACCTGTACATTGCTATTAGATCATATATATATAAATTTTTAACCATCACCAACAGGTAAATACATTTCTTAAATTTAGGTAAGCACCATTAGTGTAAACTGATAAAATACTTATTGATTAAGTTAAAATACACATTTTTTGTTTGCTTTCTTATTTTAAATTCATTAATGGCAACCCTATTAAAAATAAAAAATATTTATTAATTATTTTTATAAAAATATTTTGTGTATAGATATTAGTAAAAGTATACAGAAATATTCAAAAAGGCAAAAGTTGCAAGTTTGTAAAAATATAGTCATATATACAATAAATTGGAAATATAAAAGTTTAAAGGCGCACATTTCTGAAATGAGGCATGATATTGACTTGAATCTTTTTGCAGAAGTTCGGAAATTATATATGCTAAAGGATAGGCTTAATTTGGAATACATATTTTTAAAATTTCTTTCGCTATTTATAAATAAACCAAACAAAAGGCCCAATTTGAGGTTTTTGGAGAAAATATAAATTTTTTTAATTGTAATTACATATTTGTTTATAAAGATATCTTAATTGAATTTGCAGGAAATGTGGGTCTTATTAATATAAATAAAAGCGCGTAACCAAATTTCAATCAGGGGTAAGGTTTTCCTGAATTCCCAAATAAACTAATCAAAATTCCCAAAAATGGGATTTTTTACATTTTTGGCTATAGAATCCACATTTTTCCGAAGTCCCGTAGATTTTGATTTAAGACTATTGACAACATATTGAAGATTCTTAAAATATATTCCGCTTGTCGATTCGTGCTTTGGGATTTGAGAAAATATGGTCTAAAATCAAAACTTTCATATAAAATGGGTCGAATTCGGGAGGGTATGTACCATGACCAATTGAGTTATTGGGCTTGTTTTTTATCTTAAAGTCATCTCTGTGAAGTTACCTTTCAGAAAAGTGCAAAATTATTATATGTTGCTAAAGAAAATGTTATTTTAGATAAAAAAAAGAGTGTAGATACTTTTTCGGCTAAAAAAACACAAAAAGTCGTCTTTTTTGCAATTTTCAAATTCAAAATCGTTTATTTTTGGATTCGGTAAATATATCGACTTCAATTTTTCTTTATTCAATAGATAATTTTGTTCTTTAACTAGTTAAGAAAAAAACTAATAAAATCGGTCGGAAATACTAGGACATATATGAAAAAAAACTGGACCAAGAACATGCAAAATTATGGTGCTTAAAAATTCAATCGCAAATAATTCGAACTATAAGAGATAAATAGGACATGTAAGCATGTTTTTTATAGGTCTTATCAGGGTCTACAACAATATATGAAAAAAATATTTGAAATCGGACGAGAAACAAAAATTTTGCAAGCGATTAAAATTTTTTTATGTCAGAGGTACCTAACTTAGCTCCGCCCCTTCCAAATATAACATTGTACACTCCTCTGCTACTCTTATACCAAATTTCATGAAAATCCAACCGGCCGATCAGAAGTTACAGATTTATTTCCAAAAAATTTCGATTCTGCCCCATTGTGGAGTATAGAGTTAAATAAAATTTGTCCATCAAGTCACAGTTTTATGAGAACAATTTGTTCACATAAATTTTAGCTACTTATATTAGGCTTAAAAATTATGTATTTCGTCTATCCATAACAGACATATTTATATTGAAGAAATCGCTGACCGATGCCATATTTTTTCAATAAAGTCATTGTGGGATGAAAAAAAAGAAAAGACATGTGACATTTTAACTTACGATAAGTTTTCAATAATTTAAGTTTTCAGTGACTGCGATGAACTTTATTTAGACTGTTTTTTCTTATATCATTTGATGTTGAAATTAGTGATAGGTTCTGAGTTTTATGAATATTCTTTTCTTAATTTTATCTGAGAGAACGAAAAATTTTGTTTAGAAAGTTACAGCTAGGACCATCTTTAATTAGATCCAAGCTGCATTTATGCATGATGTGTAAATGCTGCTTTGTGTTGTTGAAAACTCAGCTCATTATTTTTTTGGAAACACAAGCTACCAAAGTCTATATTAAAAAAATAATAAATTTTTTTTCCGAAATGTATTCCAAAAATGTCAGTCTATATATAAATAAATTTAAACAAAAAGTTCTGCCCGAACTGCCATCTGCCATTTGACGATCATAAATTGTCTACCAAAGCTACTTCAAAATTTGTATTACTTTGGAATTTGCTACAATATAACAGCACCATAATTAGACTCATTCATTTATAAATTTGTATTTTTTTAATACTGTACTCATATTTTATGTCATGGTTAATTAGTACTTCAAATTTATAGCAATATTTCTCCTCTACAATAAGTGACATATTTGCTGTAGCTCTTACCTAAAAAATTATATAACCACAAAACTTAATTGGAAAGGATATTTTTTTTTTGTCGTCAGTGGGTTAAATTTGAAACGAGATCTTTTCTGGCGATAGGAATGAGTGAATTTTTCTAGTAGTTGGAATAAGATTTCCTACAAAAATGTATCCGAAATGCATTTTCTATTATATTTTTTTGGTGCTCTCTTGTGATATTACTAGAATAAATGAGTTGTTTATTTTACATTTTTGTCATGGTTCCACTCTATGATGAGTTGTTGCTAACACTTTTGAGCACATTTTAGAGAAAAATTATAAAGTTTTGTAGAGTTTATTTGAATTGGAACTAGGTCCAAAGGTATGTGGTTTTAAATTTCATGCATTTAAAAAATCTGAAAAAAGGGAACCTTGAAAAACGATAAAAGCTAAACTACAACGAATTTTCATGTTTTAAAGCGGCGTAAAATTTAAAAATGTTCAGTGTTTTAAGAATTTTAATTAACTTTTTTCGGTACCGGTAAACCGATATAATTTGAAATACAGTTACCGAAATAAAAATAAATTTAATAGCGATACTGTTACCGTTACCGTTACCGTTATTCGTTTTGGTTTCCAACCTTGCTATGTCGTCACTTTAGTGTGCAAAACTGCTAACTCCATTTTTTATAGTTTTAGAGGAGGAGGAGGAAAACTTTTATTTTATAAATCTGTCGACATAGTTTTATTCCAGATTTTGGAAGGAGAAAATTTAAATTTTCTAGAAAATAATGTTCATAGTATAAGTCTATACAGTTTTATATTAAAACATAGATAGATAGATAGATAGAGAAGGTTGACGTGATACCAAAGGTACCACATCTCCACCCAGAGACCGATCTCGGTCCATTGTGAGTCCATTCATTGCAAAGCAATAGGATATAGAATACAAAATACAGAAAGTAAGAAAATAGGAATAGAAGAGATAAAGGATAGGAACAAAAAAAGAATCATATAAGAAAGAGGATTGGCAATGTTGCCAATCCCTCTAGGGGTGTACCCCTGACTATCCCTTAGACAATCGATTCCCATGACGAAGCCTATGACGTCTACAAGCTCAATGTCCCGAACGTCACTTAGCCCGCCGAGGAATTGGCTGCCCAGCCATTTCATTCTACGATGCTGCAATCGTGGACAATGGCACATAATGTGCCGGCCATATCGCCCTCGATACCTTACAGTCCTCTCTACTCTCCCAAGCCGAATTGGTTCTGACCAAGATCCAGTCATTGATCTTCCCAAAGAAGAAACTTAGTGGGGGTTTCACATAGGTTTCCCCCTCCGAGACATCCTTTGCTGCGCCTTGCCTTGTCAGTTCATCATCCAGTTCATTGCCTGATATATTGCAGTGTCCAAGCACCCAGCAGAGCCTCACCATGTATTTTTCCATTCTTACAGGCAGCAACTAGCCTGGATTTCACCAGATGTGTCCCCAAGGCCTTCAGAGCTGCCTGATCTCATATATGACCCGGGAGTGACCTGCTCTTGATGAACCTAATAGTCCTAATTCCTTAAGTCTCAGCAGACTCCTAGCTGCCATACCCACAAACTCCTCAATGGGTAAGAGATGAAGTATGACATCCAGAGCCGCTTGTGGTGTACTTCTCATTGCACTTGTAATGCCAATTGAAGCACACCTTCGTGCCTTCGACAAAAGGTTCCTATTACTCTTACGTTCCAGTGCCAGCCACCAGACAGAACAACCATAAGTAAGAGTTGGTCTTACCACCGAGGTGTACATCCAATTTACAACTTTTGGTTTGAGCCCCCAATTCTCTCCTATGGAGTTTCTCTAGGTTTAGTAGGCATTGAGGCCACGTTTGAGTCTCTCCTGAACATTCCTCTTCCAGGTCAGCTTACTATCGAGGAATACCCCTAGATATTTCGCTGAGTGGGAAAGTCACAGTTCAGTTCCACATAGTACCGGTAATATGAAATTCTCTACCTTGTACCTTCTAGTAAACAGAACCAACTCTGTCTTTTCCGGATTCACTCCCAGCCCCCTATTAGCGGCCCAAGAGGAAAGCTCACCCAGCGCGGACTGCATGATCTCACTGATTGTGGAAAGAAATTTTCCTTTCACCAGTATGACCACATCAACAGCATATGCCACGATCTTCCGTCCCCTGCTGTCGAATTGACGCAAAATCACGTCGACAGCCATTAGCCACAGCAAGGGTGAGATTACTCCCCCTTGCGGTGTCCCCCTAGTCACTAACTTCCTTATGCATACTCCACCCAAACTCGCGTTGACAATCCTGTTGCTCAGCATTAGGATTATCAATTCGATCAAGAAGTCATGTACTTTAAGATCCTCCAGCGCCTGCTTAATAGCGTCAATCTTACTATTGTTGAATGTTCCCTCAATATCCAAGAACGCGGCCATGGTAAATTCCCTGTACCGAAGTCCTTGTTCTATATAGCCCACCACATCATTCAGCGCACTCTCAACAGATTTACCCTTCAGATAAGCATGCTGAGCACTACTCATGCTGTTGGTGCCAATAGATAATCTTAGATGTAGGTCTATCAGTCTCTCTAATGTCTTCAAAAGGAAAGACGATAGGCTGATAGGTCTATAATCCTTGGGTTTTGAGTGACAAGTCCTACCACCTTTAGGTATGAATATGACTCTTACCTCTCTCCACCCCCTCGGTATGTGTCTATGTAGCAGACACCCTTTAAAAATCTCAACTAGTAGTAGACGAACCACCAACGGTGCGTTCTGCAACATGGCCGGAAAAATACCATCTTGGCCAGGTGACTTGTAAGGCTCGAATGAATTTACTGCCCATGTAACTTTCTCAACCATAATCAGGACTCTCACTACCGTTTCAACTATCCCGATGGCGGACTCTGTGAAGAAGTGCTCTTCCTCACCTGATCCTTCCATCAATGGATCCTTACAACCCGGAAAATGGGTTTCCAAAAGTACATTAAGTGACTCAGAGCTAGACTCCATCCATTAACCATCTGATCTCTGAATCCTCCCCGGAACACTAGGATCCTTCGACAGTATCTTTCTGAATCTGGATAGTTCATTGACAGAGTCAATGGTCTCACTGAACTTAATCCACGAGGCTCTTTTAGCTCTTCTAATGTCCTTTTTGTACTTATTAAAACACACTCTATAGGTGCCCCACTCTCCGTCCTTATCAGTTCTATGGGCCCTGTTGTACAGCCTGCCAACTGTGGTCCGTTGAACTCTCAACTCCTCTGACCACCAGACCGGCTGTTTCCTCCTACCCGGATAGCTCACTGGGCAGTTAAGCTCATAGCTTCTGATAATAGACCCTGTTACCATTTCGTCAAGATTATCCCTCGACATAAACTCCATCGGAGTTTCAGTCAGTCTTGACCCTAGATCACGCCCGAAAGCGTCCCAATCCGTCCTTCTTGGATTCCTAAATGGCTTTCCCTCCGAACCCTGAAAGTTCAGATTAAAGGTTATCCTGCCATGGTCAGAAAAAGTTCACCCCTTAGCCACCCTCCAATCCTCAACTAGGTCCCTAGTGTAAGTCAATGTAATATCTATTACCGAATTCCTATCCTTCGTCCTGAACGTAGGGGTATTTCCCTTATTACACCTCTCTTATTAGTATCCCTGCTACCCCATTGACTGTGATGTGCATTAGCATCGCAACCGAGCAATAGACGTACTCCATTCCGTCTTGCATACTCGGCTAAAGTCCACACCCTGTCATCCGGTGTTTCCAACGCCTCATAGGGCATGTATACCGAGACCAAGGCCAGTTTGCTGCCTCCTAACGCCTCTCCCTGAACGACCTTTAGGTCTCCATAACTGAAAGAGGTAAGAATAATTAACTGAAGTTCATTCTACACTAGGATACAAGTCCTTACCTTATCCTCAGTGGACGGCACGAACAATTTGTATTCTTTAGCCCTAAGACCACAGACCTGGTTGTTATTTAACAAGGCTCTTGTGTTAGGGCCACGTCCACATTGGTCTCACTGAGGTAGGTTATTAATTCGGTCGAGGTCGCTTCACAATGATGCAGATTTATCTGCACCATCCGCAACCTTTTTGGCTTTGTCATTTTTCGAGTATCGAAATTTAACATAGCCAAGCCCGAACGTAACAACTCCCCCCAATGAGTCCAATTTCTTAATGGATTCCCGATCTACTGCGAATCGGAAATCTTTTCCCTGGTTCTCTTTACAAGTCAATGAAGAGACATGTTTCCATTGACTTGTATTGATCCCCCTATTCTGTCCTGCCAATATTCCCAGTATGACTTCCACCGGCTTAATGGGTGGTGGAATCCACATCGTAACTACTGGCTGCAAAGGCAATTCCGACGCTGATCGCGGCTTTCAGGAACTCAAAGATTCCTTTATTACCTCAACCAACAGTCTTGACACCCCTTGTCCAGTCTGCACCCATGAAGGCTATTTCACCCCTTTTACGGCCTGCGCCTTGCCTGGAAGATTTCGTCCATAAGCCTATCTTCAATCAGCCGCCACATTTCTGTACTGATTCTCCCATCTGAATCAGCACGGTCAATGACTGCTGCTTGAAGAACGTCCGACTTGGACGAATCCTTCACCTTTTTGGACGATGAAGGTTGATCACCAGATACTACTCGCTTTACTACTCCCTTATGAGAGTTTTTAAACGGGCCACTTGGTGCCTTACCAACTGCTGGTCATCCCCAGACCTCACTCTTTTTATGGTCCCTTTAGGAGGACCCTTAAAAGAGTCATGTGGTACATAACCAGCTTTCTTGGAGGTAGAGGGTATCTCATATCCAGAGAGAGCTCCTCTAATAAACCTCATCTGAGAGTCAGCGAGGCAGCAAGAGTTTGGTTTACCCTCTCTACTCCCTTCGTTGTCCCACTACCAGTCCTAGCTGTCCTGTCCTTTCACTTGCGAGAACTTACAAGACCGCTGGATAGCTTGTGAGCAACTCTATGTATGTTAACGTAGACTTGTGGTTCCAAAGTACTGGTAGACACGGACTCTTTACCCTTGCGAGCAATTTCCGAACCTTACTCTACCTCCACTTTAAAACCATCGGGATAAGACATTCCCAAGATATCACCGATAGAGCCATAGGTCCGTTCAAACCTGTATATGCTCTTTCGGTGTTTCCTGCCAACATGCCTATCCCGTGCGTCTAACAGCGATGAGTCCTTCGTTCGACTGTCGGTTGCGGCCTGCTCATCCATTGGATGTACTACCGCTTCCTGCCGAACAGTTGTTTTAGCCAAAGTCCTATACATACCTGATGCCCCCGTCGAGCTTTCCTGCTTCATAACCAGTGATGTCGCAGTGACTGCAGTTCCAATCGCCCTGCCCCGATCAAGAGCAGAGACAACTGTTGTCTCATGCTCTTCATCGGACACAAGAGACAGGTCCTCCAGTCCCTCCGTCTCGCTGGATCCTACAAGATCTTTCGCTGAGTCCAGCAGTCTATCCTCCTCCGTCAGTTGGGTCAGTAATTGTCCGTGTTGCATGACATTCTTTACGTAGTCCTTATGCAGTCTCAACAAGTCCATGTCGTCGTCCTCATCCTCATCCTCATGCTCCTCCCCTTTCATAACGTCGTCATTCTTTCTCCCTAACTCGACCCTATCCCTAACCCCTATGTCAGCGTACGTATCTTCCTCTTCCCTAGCCAAATCTCCTCCGTCCATTTTCCATTCGTCCTTTTTTCCCCTTACCTATTTGTTTTTGTAAAATTTTCCTGCTCAATTTTTGTCCCACGAGTAGTCACGTAAAATATAGACCATCTCGCGCAGTGACGGCGTACGCGGACTAGGCTGTAATACAACTGACCTTTGCTATCAGCATCAGAAGGGAGCTGTTCTCGATTAGTTTCTTTTCGCACTAACTAATTATTCAGATCCTCGGCACTGCTACCTACCACCTTGATCTTAAAAGCGCATGATACCTGCTTATTTGGTCCGCGGAAAACGTATTGCACCAGGACCGTACCCAG
Source organism: Protocalliphora azurea (assembly GCA_932274085.1). Classification (NCBI taxonomy): domain Eukaryota; kingdom Metazoa; phylum Arthropoda; class Insecta; order Diptera; family Calliphoridae; genus Protocalliphora; species Protocalliphora azurea. The sequence goes on along the minus strand of OW026520.1, from coordinate 65,072,676 downwards.
TGCCAGAGAATGCAATCATTTTGGCAGAATCACCAATTAGAATACATCAATTGCATCGCATCCAGTCCAGCAAGCCTATCCATTTCCAAGACCGGTGTGATACAAAGGATGCATTAATGCCGGCAAAGGGAGAGGGCTCCAGCACCGTACATTTGTACATCCAGTGCCTCTCGCCCAGTCCCCCCTATCCGCCACCTGGGGACGCGTCCGATGGGAGTAAACAAGTAAAGACTCCACACGGACTATATATGAAAACATAAATTTTCATAAAATTTTGACAGCATATTTGCTCGCTAATGAATGAAACCTAGTGAGAAATGAAAAAATGGTTAGGTTAGGTTCTGTGGATGTCGAAAAGACATCTCTGCTTGAAGAATGCTGCAGTGATATATAGACGGAGGAAGGCCACTAATGCATATTCCTTTACTCGAGAGCTTTTTCTGTATACCCTACGAGCTAATGTAATGCAGTCTCAACAGATTTGCCCTTCATATAGGCATGTTTAGACACTGATACTAGGTTAAGGTTGATCGTTATACGTAGGTGTAGGTCGACCAGTGTCTTCAAGAGGAAGGACAACAGACTGCTAGGTCTGAAGTCCTTCGGTCTTGAATGTGAAGTCTTATTACTCCCTTTAGGGATAAAAACCACTGTACGTCTAGTATACGACTCAGGGATATAAGAACATGACAAGCATATAACTGTGATCTAAAAGTTGTTATATTTCACATTTTGTTTTATGAAATAAATAATTAATATAATTTTTATTAAAATAATAAATTAGTTTTTTGTCCCACGAAAATATTGTTCTCGAAAACGCAAAAAAATAAGCGTTTTTAATACAAATTTTTGTTTATATTTGGAAATCATTTAAAGGTTATTCCCAAAGTATATACAAGTAGTCCAACTCTTTGGCACGAGAAGCTGACTCTAAGTATGTGTTAATAACAAAAATTAAATTGTGTTGGTGCCTTTTTATTTTCCCCATTCACACAGAGTTCTATAGAAATATTTTAAAATTCAATTTATTTGAATTTTCAATACTAAAAATTTAAACTCTGTTGTACTTTTTAATTTCTAAAAGAAGTTATCAAAAATGAATATAAAATATTTTGTATTTTGTGTGAATTGGACCCATTTTTGAAATAGAGTGCGATTGTGTAAAAATCATTAATAATTTGAATATTTGTAGCTATTTTTTGTTTGTTTTTTCTCTGTATTAGTTCTCTCACAATCCACATGGCACCCGTATATGAGAGAGAAAAATATTACCAAAAGAGAGTCGGGCTACTTGTATATACTTTAGTTATTCCTTTCACTAATGAAAAATAGTTTCCAAATCATGAAACATCATTCGAATGAAAAGCCGTTTCATTGAATATTTGCATTAACACATGAACTCCAATGACAGGCTAATGTAAAAATCATGCGAGCTTCACCTAAATTGAAGCAGATCATCACTTGAAGCCCTGATTCAATTCCATCTTTGTCAGTTAATTTTTTGCTGGGTAATTTTTATTTATATATTAAATTAGTTTTTTGTCACATGAAAATATTATTTTCGAAAACGAAAAAATAAAAGTTTTTAATACAAATTTTTATTTATAATTGGAAATAATTTAAATGAACTATCAATAAAGTTATTCCTTTCACCAATGAAAAATCGTTTTCAAATCATGAAACATGCTTGTGTTTACCGTAATCATTCGAATGAAAAGCCGTTTTATTTAATACTCGCATTAACACATGAACTCCTATGACAGGCTAATGTAAAAATCATGCGTGTTTCACCCAAATTGAACCAGATCATCATCACTTGAACCCCTTATTCAACTTCATCTTTGTCATGTAATTTTTTGCTGGGTATGTAATAGGCAAAATAATTGATTAAGAAAAATATAAGTTATATTTATTTACTCAAATCTGTATTGTTTTCAGTAAATCTATTATTAATTGAACAAAAATTACAAAATATCATTTTTCAAAAATCTTGCTGATTTAAAATATTTCTTTCGTCCATTTCAAATATCAAGCCATTTGAGGTTATTTGCGAAAATAGTGCCACTATTGTTTTATTTTAAATTTATTTGAAACATTTAAAGTTGTGCGCGTTATATTTATATACACAATACACTAAAATAATTGATATTGTTTTAAAAGCGTATTGGTTGTGCATTCCCTTTTGTACTTGCATTTCAGGGAATCAAGTTCCCTGAGCATTGTGGTAATGCCAATATTGCAAACTCCTCCCTGAGGAGTGCCTCTATTTGCTACTCTATATATGGTAGCTACTCTATATAAGGAATTTTCTCTTATTCAAGTGACACACGAAATAGTACCACAGAAATATATGTCTAAATAAATGCATAATTTTAGTATAACAAAATATGTATATTTTTTATTTCTTCAGGAAACATTAGTTTAGGAGATATACTTAATTAAAGTTAAAAAAATGTGATTCCTTATTCAAGTGGCAGGCAGTGTATCTTCACATGCAATAAAAAACGCAACCAAAGTTTAATAGCAGTATGTTCACATGTGTGAAAGTTACTTTCGAAGTCTCTTAGGGGAGACATCTTGGTCCTCTACTGTTTTTACTTTTTATAAATGATCTCCCTAAATCCATTAAACATAGTAATATTCTAATGTATGCTGAATCTGTGAAGCTGTTTCTATTGAAAAATGAAGTGTACTCCTACAAAACAATAGCTTTAATAATTAATGTAACATTAACCTGATGGAACTTAATCATAATAATGCCAATTTATGTCTTTTACCAGATATTGCGGAGCCTGTAATGATTACTATATCGGAAGCTCAAAATTGTCCCTGGTTGTTCTTTCATCGATTTGGGAGTAAATTTTATGTTTAAAAATGTGAAATTTCAAAACAATTGAAATATTTTAATACGTATCTTATATCAAAATTCTCTAAAAATAACCTAACAGATTGTGGGTATGTTTATGTAGTCAAAAAACTCTTGGTAAAGAATGACGTGATGACGATTATCACAAACTAAGCAATTTCTATTGTTTCTTCAACTGCTTACATTGTGTGTCATCAAAAGGTAATTTCTGTTAACAACTGAAAGTCTTTCAGGTACTGAAAGATTTCTAAATCGTAAAAAGTGACTATGATTAGGGCGTAAAATGCAAGAAATACTTGTTATTTATTATTATTATTATTATTATTATTATTATTATTATTATTATTATTATTTAATATTATTATATTTATAATAATTTTTTTCCAAACGAACCAATCCTTTTTCATATCTTTCCATAGGGGAAGTGTCGACTTGTCCTTTACACTATGTTACTGAAGCGAAACTGTAGACGTTGTTGCAAATAAAAGCCTACAGAGGAATATCATATATTGACATGGCAGATAAACATCCGTTTATACCCCATTGCAAAATCTTTAACACAAAGGTCGTTTCCACATCAAGAGTAGGAAGATTAATAATATCTTTTAGGTGGTTATTAACCAACATTCGGGGTTTGTTGTAAATTTTACAAACATTTTTCCAATATTATATTATGAAACTATATCACGAGCTTCCGAATCAAATGACGTAACCATTCGACATAACTAATTTAAAAACTTCTCAGAGAAGCATATTTTTCTGGGTTAAAAGTGTGACGTGATGGAAAAATTTCATTTAATTTTCTACACTGTATCAAGTCTAAGGAATAAGAATTTCGCAGAATTAGTCGCGATATATTTTTTTTTGCAATTTTGTTGACTTGTGTTATTGATTTAGTTTATTGCCCGGCAAATTACAAACGCACAAAATTAAAATATTTTGAATTATTAAAAATATAAACACAAATGAAATATTTACGTTTAATTAAAAACACTATGACTACAAATTGAAAACTATTTACATACCTTATTTCAACGATATAAAAGCAATAAATAACAACTGCGCACGAAAAAAATTTTATTAAAAGTTAAAAAAAAAACTGGCCTGAAGACCCACGAAGTAAAAACACTAGAACGAACGCCAGAAAAAATGTGAAGGCAAAAGAGAGGACGAAAATTACTGAGACTATTTTATTTTCAAAAATATGAATGCTGCCTAAAGGGTGATAAAAAGTACATACAGGCGGTCTTTTTACAACATCCTGCTCATGGATTCCATTTCACAGATGTTATAGTAAATAATTATATATCAGATAAATATTATCTAAAAATATCTAAATTGTCGAATATACTTTTGGTCTGGCATGTGCGGAAAAAAAGCACTTCATTTATAACAAATTATTAACATTAGGAAACACAAGGAATTTTGATTTGTTTCGCTTCATCTATCTTTTCATAATTACAACAAAATAACAATTGAGTGGTATCAAACAAATTCTGCAGTTATGAATTAAAGGAGGCAAATCCACTAAACTCCAGAAATCTGTACATTTTAAATGTATTGGCTCACAGTAAAAAAATATTTAAAGAATACTTAAAGAAATAATTTTTCTTTTAAATTTAAAACTTTAACAGCCTTGAAAAACAAAAACTTCAGAGAATTTGATCCATTGGCTTCATTTTTATAATCTGAATTGTAAGAACTAAATTTTTTGTACCCACTCCTAATATGCTTCCATAGATTGTATTTCCTTGATACCTTTCTATAAAGTGGTTCCTCAAATCCGGTGGCAAAGATCAAATGTTGGCGGCATCAATACAAAATACACGAAATATAGAAAATAAAATAAATCAAATTTAAGTTTATTAGAGACGTAGATCTTTGTTTATTTATTGTAAGTAAATGTTACCTAGTATAAGGTTTTGTGTAGAAAAATAATTTTTTTTTTTTTTGTAGTAAAAAGAGCAAATTGCACGTAGTGCTTACGTTGAAGACAAGGTGGAGATTAATAATTTTTAACTAATAGTTTAGTGCAAATATTGTTTAGGACACCGTCAACGGTTTACTCATTATAATATATGTCAAAAATACTTTCAACAAAGCAAGAATATATTCTAACGTTGTCAGAAAGGATAATTTAACTTAACGTAATTGTTAGCAAAAAAGTAGCATACAACGTAAACAGGTAATATTGTGAGATTTGTGTAATTTTTTTAGCTTTTTAGCTGAAAATTTAATTTTTAAAACAATACCTGAAATGCAAAAGGGCTAAACAACAAAAATTCATATTTTATTGATCATGGTACATTGCATTAAAATACACGAAATCACAAATTTTTGGAGTTCTACTGTCAAAAATATCGACTTTATGAGAGAAATTCAAACAACAAATTAGTGTTATTGATCACAAGTAAAAAGACGTAGACAAATATCACTAGACATCAAACTTAGTAAAATTGCCGAACTCTCAAATTCAAATGTGTTTTTTTTTTTTTTTTTTGTTTTGGGATGTATCAAAATTGTTTTTTAGAACCACAATAGTTCTCAACTTATTAAGTTTTATCTCTCTTGTAAAATTTTAAAAAGTGTTTTACATTTCAGGTGACAATATAGACTTATACTATGTATCAACATTATTTTCAGAAAAATAGAAATTGTATCATTATCCAAAATCTGGAATAAAACTGAATCGACAGATTTATAAAATATTAAAAGCAAAAAATGTTAAGTTTTCTTATCCCTCCTCTAAAATTATAGAAATGAAGTTAGCAGGTTTGCACACGTGATAGGTTTATTTGTTTTATATTAAAAAATAAAATTTTAAGAACTTTTTCGTCTGAACCTTCCTCCACAATGATCATGTGCTGATGCTAACCAACGACTTTGTTTAAAATAGAAGACTCCGTTTCATATTAACATTTTTTAGTAAACAATCCGCAAAAAATACAGGCAAGGCAACACAATTTCGTTTTTTCATATTACATGGTAGTGCAATTGTTTAAAAGACTGTATTGGATCCTTAAATGTACAACCATTTTTGGATAATATATTACTCTTGTCGCTTTTTGACCTCAATCAAGTTAGCAAAATTAAAACCAAATAATGTTAAAGGTTTTTTGGCATAAATCAAGATAACCAGAACTTGATTTCTAAATAATTTTGATAATGATTCAGTAGTACTTTTGCTTGTGATTAAAGTAATATAAAAACATTTTAAGGTATCCAAATAAAATTTCACATGGGCAGAGCTGAGCTGTTTCTATTCCCTGGGTTCTATACAAAATTGTAAATAATATCGATAAAAAGTTATATTTTGAAATTTAATCTTAAAAAAAATTGTTTTTTCAAAAATGTGGTAACACTTTTTCACTTTGAAATTATTTTTTTTCCTCCGGATCATAATTTTTTTTTCATGTTTCCAAAGGAAAACTTAACACAAGTGCATGTAAAGCAAATCGGAGGGTAATTGGTTCTATCCAAATTTACAAATTTTTAAGATTTATTTTATTTACATTCTCCAATGTCAAATCTGCGATTAAAAAAATATCTTGATTACATACCTACCTATGTTTGCTAAACACACAAAAAATATTTCGTAATCCACGCCTCTGATAACGACAGGGTGACCATTTTAATGAAAAAATTTTAAAAATAGGTTTTCTCTGGACTGGGATTTCGAATATTTCAGTACAAATATTTTTTATTTCCTGATTTTAGGACAAGTTTATCTGCATTCGTCTAAATTTTCATTAGAATACCTCTACTTGTTTAAATTTTATTTCGGTCCAAATATTACCATTATTTCTCAAAAATATTCTTATTTATTTATTATAAATTTCAAGATCTGGGGTAATGGTCTGAAGAAATTTGATATATATTATTACGTTTTTACCTTTTAAAAACGGTGGTTAATTTCCTTTAAATAACCCGTGTACTTTGATTGCAAATAAAAGCAATTTAGTAGTTTAAAAGTTGTAAATAGTTACTATGTGTTCTAATACACACGTACTTAAATTACACACTTTATACAACACATATTAATAATGTACAAGAATATACAGCCAAGGCAGTTAATTTGCCTTTACTTAACCATGCTTCCAATTAGACATACTCAATGGTGTTCTCACGGCCAATTTATATGCACTGCACTGTCATCTAGATGCTTCTCGAAAGATCTCTCTTCCTACAATGTTCTTAACGGACAAACTAGTATATGTTACCCCAGGTCCACAACTGAGATTAACGCTGATATAATAATTGAGATAACGCCGGCAGAGGAGAGAAACCATTTTGTTTATATTATGTTAAGTCTTAAATAAGGGGTGTACGTATTCTAATAAAACCTATAAGAAATCATTATTTTTAATCAGTCGCAGAGTAAACATGTCCTTTTTATTTAAGCAATTCGCACCTTTTAGCACAATTTTTATAAAAATGTTTTTTAGTAAAATAAACACTAAAAGGAAACAATTTTACAAAAAAACATTGTTTTTCAGTAATTTCCAAAATACACATGCACACACACAAACAACTTTCGTATATGTGTATTTTTTTTTTGACAGTTCATCTTATAAGATGGTTGTGTCGAGAAATCTCATCACAACAGTCTCATAATACATCTTATAATACTAATATTTCAATCTACACTTAAAATAATTCTCTCGTGAGCGAATTTGACACTCTCTGACACAAACATCTTACATATTATGTTACATCTAGACGGGCTGTTAATGTTAGCAGTTTCAACATTTAGTGTTGCTATACTTACAAACAATGGCGAAAGCTTTTTATTCAATGTTGTATATTTACAACTATGTTAATAATTTCTACAGATATGTTAACTGTTGTTAACAGCCCGTCTAGACGTAACATAATATGTAAGATTTTTCTGTCAGAGAGTGTCAAATTCGCTCTCTGAGAGAATTATTTCACGTGTAGATTCAAATATTAGTATTATAAGATGTATTATGAGACTGTTGTGATGAGATTTCTCTACACAACAATCTTATAAGATGAACTGTCAAAAAATACACACACACTGAAGTTTGTATGTGTGTGTGCTTATATATTTTGGAAATTACTAAAAAAACAATGTTTTTTTGTAAAACTATTTTCTTTTAATGATTGTTTTACATTTAAAATCATATTTTTATAAAAATTGTGTTAAAAACGTGCGATTTTTTTAAATAAAAAGTACATGTTTATTCTGTGACTGATTGAAAATAATGATATCGTATAGGATTTATTAGAATACGTGTACCCCTTATTTAAGATTTAACATAATATAAACAAAATGGTTACTCTCCTCTGCCGGCGTTATCTCACATATTATATCAGCGTTAATCTCAGTTGTAGACCTGTGGTAACATAGACAGAAAGGTCTAGAAGCATTGAGAAATGTTGAGAAGCATTATTTAATTTTAAACCAGCCGTTAAAACCGTTATATTTGAATTTAAGTACAATTTCGTAACACTGCCCCCCGCATAAGCCTATTTGTCCCGAATAGACACAGATTCACTTCTCCCATAGGCAGCTAGTCGTTCTAGATCTACGACCTTAATTTTAAATCTCGGCCTCTTTTCTTTCTGTATTCTGTACACCACATCGTTTAATTCCTTAATCCTTAATGGTCCATAACAATGGGTTTGTAGTTTGGTGGACAGTCCCTTCTTACGTTGTGGGTTATACAAGAGTACAAGCTGGCCTTAGTTAAATCCTTCAGAATCCGCTGCTCGAAAGTATCTGGCTTTTATTTTGTCGCTGGTCATTTTTATTCGTCTGCGTACGAATTCATGAAGTTCGTTTAGGTCATCTTGCTCTTGGGAAGTGTTTTCATTATTTTTTGATGAGGGCCTAACGAGGGCTTTTGCTGTCACAAGATCACTTGTTGTTTGTGCTGATCCTATCACGCAGAAACTGTTGTCCTCACAATCTCCCTCCATACGAGTCCATACTAAAGTTTCTAACTGTGGTGGTAGTTGCTGATGATCGACGGTAACTAGCTCCCTTACTTGAGTCCTATTTTCATAACCGACGTCAAGAGGTATCTCCATATTTCACTAAATCATAACTTTTTGTCCCATATCCAAAGTAATGCCGTGACTAATCATGAAATCAGCACCAATGATAACTTTGTCCACAATGTCGGCATCAATAAATATATGATGACGTTATCGTTGGCAATGGTTAATTTCACATTTACTTTACCATAGACTGTGATCGGCTCCTCAGTAGCTGTGCGCAGACTTACCCCACATAATGGTTCAACTGTTTTCATGACAAATCGGGCCTGACGATAGACTTTGATGCTCCGGTGTCTATAGTAAAAACGCGCTTCTGACCGTTGATGTACCCAGAAGCAGTAAGGTTGCTATTTTTCTGCTGTATTACGGATATGAAGATTGTGGGACCCTCAGATGTGGGATCTAGCTCTTGCCCCATAATGCTAGCTCGTTTTAGTTTTAAAGGTGATTCTTGTAATGATTGATGATTTGACTGCTGGTTGTTTCTTTGAGGCGAGGCAGATCTGGTTCGTTTTCTTGGTGCTTTGCAGTTTCGCTGAATATGATCAGATTTACCGCAGTTATAACATTTTACTTTGATATGTCATTTTACTCCAATATGTCATCATAACTATTTCTGTTACACGCTGACACGCTTTCAAAAACTACTGCTGCATTTCCTTTTAAGGCCAATATCAACTCTATAGCTTTCGTTCCACATGTTTCTAATAGCAACAGTATCAAACTGGAACTTCAACACATTAAATGGTGTGGTGCCATCAAAACTAGGGGCCTTTAATATACTAGACGATTCTGGAATAATTCGCACCTGTCCATCTTGGCGTTGAAGATTATTCATCTTTATTTCTAGATCATGTAGTTTTTTATCAACGCCTTTGGCTATTTCATTCTCTAAATCGGACAGACAGCTCTCTAAGTCGGACACATTTATCTCAATGCCATCCACTCTGCTGTTTATAACTTCCGAAATTTGCTGAAGTTTCTCGTTTGTCGCTATAGAAGTTTTTTTTGGCCTCTTTAACTTCAGCAAGTAGTTTCTAGTTATTGATCCTAGAAGTTTCTCGTTATTTACTTTAGAAGTTTCTTGAAATTTCATTTCCATTATTTTATTCTCTTCTTTAACTTCAGCAAGAAGTATTTCGTTATTTACTTTAGAAGTTTCTTGAACTTCAGCAAGTTTCTCGTTATTAACTTTAAATTGCTCCATCATAGCAGCAAACGTTGTGGATAAATCCATGCTGCTTGTTGCTGCACGGGTAGAAGCTTCCATTTCTTCTTTATGCTCGAATTCGTAGGCTCCGATGTTAATATCATGCCGCTTGAATTCATCTATCAGCCTCTTTTGTAATTCTGCTTTATTACCAGATGTAGGTAACTCCAACTTATTCAATTATATCTTGAGTTGCTCCACTTTTGGCTCTTCAAACTTCATGACACCAATTGTTGCGTTTTTACCTTTTAAAAACGATGGTCTATTTCCTTTAAATAATCCGTATACTTTGATTGCAAATAAAAGCAGTTTAGTAGTTTAAAAGTTGTAATGACTCTTTATTTTATTTAAAAATGTACAACGATAACAGTTTAAATAGTTACTATGTGTTCTAATACACACGTACTTAAATTACACACTTTATACAACACACTTTAATTGTACATTATTAATATAGAATATACAGCCAATGCAGTAAATTTGTCTTTACTTAACGATGCTTCCAATTAGACACACTAAATGGTGTTCTCACGGCCAATTTATATACATTGCACTGCCATCTAGATGCTTCTCGAAAGCTCTATCTCTTTCTACAATGTTCTTAACGGACAAACTAGTACATTCGAATTTTAGAGCTTTCGATGTTAATGTTAGCAGTTTCAACATTTAGTGTTGCCATACTTACAAACAATGGCGAAAGCTTTTTATTGAATGTTACATGTTTACAACTATGTTAATAATTTCTACAGATATGTTAACTGTTGTTAACATAAACAGAAAGGTCTAAGAGCATTGAGAAAGGTTGAGAAGCATTATTTAATTTTAAACCAGCCGTTAAAACCGTTATATTTGAATTTAAGTATAATTTTGTAACAATATTTTTACTAATAATGATTCTTTGTATTCTAACGTTTCCTATGATGCCAAATACTTTCATAAAATGTTTATATTTTTGCTATAAAACTAACAGAAACTTTATCTTTTTAGGTAATTTTCAGCATTTTTCCCATCTGTTTTTTGAAAAATGTAAATGCATTGCACAGTTTAGTGCACGTTTATATAATGCTTAAATATGGAAAAAATTAAAAAAATTGTCAAAATCGCGGATACGCATAGCTCTCATATATCCTGGAAGTGAAAAATTTAATAAAATCCGTAGAAACTGTCAAAATTTGATTAAATTTGGAATGTGTATAACTAATGTACCACAGTGGGGTCAAACGCAAATTTTTTGGTAATAAATCTGAATCTCCTAAACTACTGGTCGGATCAAATTGAAATGTATGGAAGAGTTGTAGAGGAGGACCTAAGCTTTCAGAAAAATCATCTTGTAGTCACCCTGTGATAACACGAGATAAGCTACAGGGTGTCAAAGTTGACTACCTCGAGTATGTAAAAGTTAAAAAAAATCGTAACTTATACAAATGAAGTCCGATTTGAAAGATTTTTATATTTCTGGAAAGTGCTTGGCAAGATAAAGAAAAAATAAGCTTACTCATCTAAGTTATCTCTTACAGTTAAAAAGATATTTACGCTTGAATTTTGAATTTTTGATTTTTTGGCTCGACTTTCTTTCGTTTTTCAGGAATAACTCCGGAGATATATGAGGTAAAAATTTTTTAAAAATATTCCGTAATTTGCTACATATTTCAAAATAATATGCCGAAAGAATTTTTGGATTATCTCAATTCGTCTAGACGTGAAAAATATTCAAAGTCAGCACTCTGAAATTGGCATGAAAAATGGCTATTTTTTTACAAAAATATAGTACAATTCATTCACTTTTTTCTCAAAGTTCCGTTAATAAAAAAATTTTTTCCTTATTAATTTCAATAGATAAGGCTTCATAAATGGTTAATAAGGAAATTTTGAATTGATTTAAGTTTGCACCCTACATCCAGCATTGGCCGAAAATTGTCAATTTTAAAAAATAGTTTCATTTTTATCGATTAATAAAAAAAATGTCACGCGAGCTTTTTTAAATTTGGTACCCATATTTTTTATAGAAATAGATTTAGAATAATTTAACACTAAACTGCTTCCCGCCCGGCCAAAAACGAATGCAGGAGTGGAGATTTTATGTTAAAAGTCAGTTTATTTAACGACTATTTTTAAAAGCATACTAAAAGCATATTAGAATAATATTTTTAATTTTATTTCTTATGTAATGTATAAAACACAAATCAAGCTTTCATTCCTAAAAAAAAATCAATGAAATATCTCCAATATCCTATTTTTGGTAATTTTTCAAAAATAATTTTTTTTTTTAAATAGCTGAAAATCCAAAAAAATTTAATTTTTTTAATACAGCTCCACTAATTTTGCAAATACTTTAAAAATGTTAAAAGAATATAAAAATAGACTTATTTATCAATTCAACGATATATAAAATGTTGATATAGGTCATTTAATAATAGTAATATAATGGCCTCAAAACTACCAAGTCACGTCAAAAGTTGCAAAATTCACTATTTTGTTCCGTATTTCCATATGTGTGTATACGTAACATTTTAGTTTTCTAATGTATTATGTAGGTATATATTTGTTATTATAAAGTAGTAAATTCTTTATTTGAGTAATGTTTATTTAATTTGTTCTACATATTTACATACTTATTATACATATATCCCGTACATTTATTTTATTAAGAATATATTATCGAAGATATTATTAGAGATTTTCTTGAAAATATTCAGAAACATCAAACGTTAGCAAATAACTGGATCTGATGATATTAATAAATATTCCATTAAGTCCATATTTTGCGCTATTTTCGAACATTTTCGGGTATTGAAGAGTCGGAAATGTTTAACATCCTTATTTCGGGCTTCCTGTGCTTCCTCTGTTAGCTCTCCCAATGGCAAAATACTATTTTCTATTATTTCTTTACCATGAGCCAATACTTTGTGAATTGTTGGAGTCATTGATTTCCAGGGGTATGTAATGTTAAGTAGTTCTATAGTTTCGTAAGCAAAAATTTTAAATTTGTCCGCATTAATTTGTTTTTTGCTATTAATGGCTGCCAATATAATCTTAAAACGCTTCAAAATATTTAAGTGATTGAAGATGTGAGTTCCGGATTTTCAAAGAAACGTCTTGCTGTATTTCCATCATTTGAGCTTCCATAGCCATGTAGAGGTTTATCAATTATTTATCCGAGTTGTTTTTTGAATTCAAATTGAATTCTTTTCTTCTCCTCTTTTCGTAATTCGTGAAGTTCCAAATTGTTTTTTACTGTAGCATTTTCCTGCCCGGGAATATTTCTGTACTTCATATCATATGCAAGATGTAAGCAGAACTCCAAAAATCTTATCCTTTCGTGGAGTGGTGATATTCCAAATTTTAAAGAATTTTTATTAACAAGGACTTCAGAATTATCCTGAAATTGTGAACTTATTTTTCCACATATATTACATTTCCATGTAGATGTTGTATCTGTTATAGCGTTTGCAACTTTTCCATCAATCATCGTTAATTGTTGTTGAAATGTAACTTTAATAGTTCTGTTTGATACTTTTACATATATTGGGGGCAATGCTTTAATTTCTTCTTCCAATTGGTTGACAATGCTGTTTATTGTAACCGTGGTTTCTTTTGTGTAATCAAAAAGGATTGGACGGCACAAAAATTTGGAACCTGGAGTTAAATTTATCCATATATCATCAAAAAGCGAGTTATTTCTTGTCGATTAGGAAGGCTTATTTAAGCGCATTGGAAGTGGTACCAGAGACGCTATAAACTGCGAATAATAATTATTTCCAGAATTACTTCCATCCAGTTGTTTGTATTCCGAAAATCCTGATATTCCATCGCAGCCCCATTTTAATATTAAAATAAGTTCACATTCTTTGCATTTTTCAATGTTATCATTGCTGAAGGTAGATATAATTCTAGAGGCGGTATTTTCAAGTAATTGCAATATATTAACTTTAGCACTTTTAACAGAAGCATTAACCGGGTGCTCCATAGGCTGTAAAATATTACTTTTCGCTTCTCTCACTGATTTGCTACTGGGAAAGATATCATATCCTTTTTCGCTAACAGATTTCCTCAAAATCTCGTATTGGTTTCTTGATAATACTAAATTTAATATTAGAGCTAAAGCATCTTCAGAGGTAAAGGACGATGTTGATTTCGGTGTCACTATGCTTTGGATTATCCGATGTAATCGATTGGGAGAAGCTGTTGGTAACACATCTATAACTTTTTCTACTTTCTTTGGTTGCGTACGTGTTACTAAAGTATGTATCTTTTATTTCGGCATTCGTATGTGAATTTAGAATAGATTCCTGTTTGGTCCTCTTTGTTCTTAGCTGAACTTTATCGTAACTTTTTTTTGGTCGACCCTTTTTCTGCTTTCCGATGAAAATTGATATTTCTCCCTCCAACCACTCTTCATTTTTTTTCTTGACCTTTGGTATTGACCAATCTGAAGCTTGCATCCTTTTTTCGTATGATTTATAAACATTTTCGAGCTTTAAACTGTCTTCTGCAGTAAGAGTTAAACAAAAAGATACTACTGTATCAATGAGTTTTCTTATTTTTTCTGGACGATTTATAATATCAGATAGATTATCCCAGATTACTTTGCAAATAGAAAAGTGTTTTAATGTAATCTCCATAATGGCAAATTCACTAATAAATCTGCATATTTATAAGGATACTTATATATAGAAAAAGAATATTTATATCAGGTAAATGGTGACAGGCAAAAATGAATTAAAAAATTTAAATTTTTGCTCAAAACCCCCAATTTCATTCAGTTTATTTTTATGACCTGTAGTGTTAAACAGGTACGTCAAAAAATGTACCTATGCGATTGTAAAAAAATCATTTTTGTTTAATACATTAAATTATTTAAAAAGTTAAAAAAATGTAATAAAAAACGAAGGAAAATATACTTATTTATGTACTTAGGTAATTTTAAAAACCTTTTCAGTAGAAAAAAATTATGAACACTTTAAATAAATTCATTAATAAATATTATTATCTCGTAACAAAAATAAGCAATGCAGTTGAGTGTTATGTATACACACATATGGAAATACGGAACAAAATAGTGAATTTTGCAACTTTTGACGTGACTTGGTAGTTTTGAGGCCATTATATTACTATTATTAAATGACCTATATCAACATTTTATATATCGTTGAATTGGTAAATAAGTCTATTTTTATATTCTTTTAACATTTTTAAAGTATTTGCAAAATTAGTGGAGTTGTATTAAAAAAATTAAATTTTTTTGGATTTGCAGCTATTTTTTAAAAAAAAATTTTTTTTTTTTTTGAAAAATTACCAAAAATAGGTTATTGGAGTTATTTTATTGATTTTTTTAGGAATGAAAGCTTGATTTGTGTTTTATACATTACATAAGAAATAATATTAAAAATATTATGCTAATATGCTTTTAATATGCTTTTAAAAATAGTCGTTAAAAAACTGACTTTTAACATAAAATCTCCACTCCTGCATTCGTTTTTGGCCGGGCGGGAAGCAGTTTAGTGTTAAATTATTCTAAATCTATTTCTATAAAAAATATGGGTACCAAATTTAAAAAACCTCGCGTGACATTTTTTTTTATTAATCGATAAAAATGAAACTATTTTTTAAAATTGACAATTTTCGACCAATGCTGGATGTAGGGTGCAAACTTAAATTAAATTCAAAATTTCCTTATTAACCATTTATGAAGCCCTATCTATTGAAATTAATAAGGAAAAAATTTTTTTATTAACGGAACTTTGAGAAAAAAGTGAATGAATTGTACTATATTTTTGTAAAAAAAATAGCCATTTTTCATGCCAATTTCAGGGTGCTGACCTTGAATATTTTTCACGTCTAGACGAATTGAGATAATCCAAAAATTCTTTCGGCATATTATTTTGAAATATGTAGCAAATTACGGAATATTTTTAAAAAATTTTTACCTCATATATCTCCGGAGTTATTCCCGAAAAACGAAAGAAAGTCGAGCCAAAAAATCAAAAATTCAAAATTCAAGCGTAAATATCTTTTTAACTGTAAGAGATAACTTAGATGAGTAAGCTTATTTTTTCTTTATCTTGCCAAGCACTTTCCAGAAATATAAAAATCTTTCAAATCGGACTTCATTTGTACAAGTTACGATTTTTTTTAACTTTTACATACTCGTGGTAGTCAACTTTGACACCCTGTAGCTTATCTCGTGTTATCACAGGGTGACTACAAAATGATTTTTCTGAAAGCTTAGGTCCTCCTCTACAACTCTTCCATACATTTCAATTTGATCCGACCAGTAGTTTAGGAGATTCAGATTTATTACCAAAAAATTTGCGTTTGACCCCACTGTGTGTACGTAATTAGAATTATCAGTGCAAAATTTTAATGATTTCTGAAGATGTCTTGGTCAAAAGTGTCCTTGAAAGTAAAATCTATAAAAAGTCAAAAAAAAACTATTGTATAAAAAATTTGACAAGAAGTAAGGATACATCAACCCAGAATATCCTGCGGTCTATATTTTCTACAATTTTATATTAAACCAGATTGAATCTAGGGGGCAGTGGAAATAAGTACATAAATCCAGAATATAAACAGAAATATGTACCAAAACCCTACAAAATGTCGAGTAAGAATGTATTTTTACTTTGAATTCGTAAAATCGAATTTTATTATCCTTTCACATACAAATTTTAATATGTCTTTGAAATAGTTTCATTATGTAAAATATTAATTAAACAGAATATAAAATTTCGTAAAAAAGGATTCATGCATGATGTACATACATTTGTAACATACAATTTTTAAATATTTAGAATTGTTAATGCTACAATCCAGAACTATCAAAAAATAATGGCTAAATTGTTAATGGTCCATTTTTTTTAAGACATAAATATAGCGAACACAAGTTTTTAAAACTTTTCCATTTATCTAATGGCAATTTTTCTAATATAATTCACTTTTTCTATTTTTATTTTTAGTAATATTAAATAAAATTTAGAATTTTTTTTATTAGTTATGCTTTAAAAAATCGTCTATAAATGTTATTACTTGAGTCTGAGTAGTACTATGTTTGCTATGCTTTTATTAAATATTTAAAAATTGCATATTTTAAGAATGTGCCGACACGAAATTATAAAAAAAAATAAAGGGGGAAAAAGGAGGAAGAGAAAATAACTTTCTTGAAACATACACACTTGTTAAATTAATCCCTTAAAATATGTCTTTTTTGGTAGTTATTTCTAATTGTTCATTAAAGTTTGAACTTATTTAGTATGAGGACTTTTCCAATTGACTAAATTCATAATAACGGTAAATAAAACATGACCTATGAATTTTATACAAATTTTGTGTAATCATATTTTTATAACTGAATTGTCTTTTATAAAATCCAAAATTTAATATATAATTTTTTTCAATGTATCGCGAACAATGCAATGTTAACTTCTTCTGTTATATTTAAATTTTATAAGTAGTACTCGCAGTTCGAAGCAGACGTGTTTTATTTTTTTTCACATTAATTTCATATTTTTTATGCTTATTTCGGATTAAAAAACAATAAAAATCATTTAAAAAAATTATGCGTGAAATGCTTATGTTACTATGTTGAAGATAATACTATTGCCAAAATAAATAAAACAATTGATGACAGCTCGTATTTGACTGCCAAGCCAAGCAATCGCGCTCGTTCTTGCTCCCCTGCTCTGTTGTCAATTGATGATTGTTTAACAAAAGAAAAAAAAACAGCTGATAATAAACAACTGTCAGGTAATACACAAGTTTTAATTCCGCCTGAAGGTATGCTATGTAATTCACCTTCAAAAATAACAACATTCACAGTAAGTACAGATTTAATTAATCCTACAACTGGATCTATACCCAAGTCTGGCCAATCGATCAATATTAAACAGAAATCCCAAATCCAGGTTGGAATGGACCGCTATATTACTGTCTTAAAACGGGGAAGAAGCCCTAAATCCTTCAAATTAGTGCCTGCGACAAAATTATCTAGAGAAGACGATAGACCAATTTCCGAAAATCGCTTCGCTATTTTACAGAATGAATCGGTTGAGCCCCCAATTGTATCCAAGTCTAAACCTCCCCCAATTGATTTAAGAGAACAAAACAAAAACGAATTGATTCAACACCTGATCTCGTTGAACGGTGAGAATTATTTTTATGTGATCCCCATAAAGCGTGGTAATATAAATGAGACAAAAATACAAGTAAGTCAAGAGAACGATTACCGCAAAGTTGTATCAGACTTTGAATCTCGTAAAAAGAATTTGTTTACGTATCAATTAAAGTGTAGCAAGGGTCTCCAAATTGTTATTAAGGGAATTGTCTCTAACATAGATCCAATAAAAATAAAACAAAGCCTAGAAGGCAGGTACAAAATAAAAAATGTAATGAACATTCGAAATAGTAATAAAATTCCTCAACCATTCTTTCGAGTGGAATTGGAAAACGGTGATATAAAACTGAAAAAGGCGAAACCCATCCCATATATAATCTCAGATACTTATTGCATCGTAAAATCACTATAGAAGAGCCACATAAACGATCGGGACCCGCCCAATGCTTAAACTGCCAGGAGTATGGACATACTCATGCCTACTGTAGGTTACCACCAGTTTGTGTTGTTTGTGGTGAAGTTCACAATTCGTCCAAATGCGATAAATCCAAAGCTGATTCTATGATTAAGAAATGTAGTAATTGTGGTGGAAACCATACCCCCAATTACAGAGGTTGCACAGTATACAGTATATCCGTTTTTCAAACGATCTTTAGGCCAGAAATCTAGAATTCCCCCCATTCAACTACCAAATACCTTGAATACAAATTACCCCAGTTGATAGAGCCTTCTGCCAACAAAGAGTCATACGCAAATTTTACCAGGATAGAAGCTACAATAGAGACGCTCGTACAATCGGTAAATTATTTTACAAACTCTATGAGCAATATGATGCAGGAAATGCTTAAGATGCAATCAATATTGTTGCAGACAATTCTAAATAAGGCATGAACTGTTTGAAAATATGTTTTTGGAACGCAAACGACATACGCCAACATAAGATCTAACTCGAATATTTTCTAAAAAAAACAACAAGTAGTTATAATGGTAGTTTCCGAAACTCATTTGACGTCCAGAAGAATATTCCAAATAAATATGTGTTTTATGATACAAAAGACCCCAGAGGAAGAGCATGTGGAGGTTCAGCTATTCTCATAACAACCCGCATTAAACACTACTTAATGTGTGATCTTTGTGAAGATTATCTTCAAGCTACAAGAATCAGTATTGATGATTGTTATAGAAACTTAGCGATTTCATCGATATACTCACCCCCAGATTTTCAATTACAGAAAATCAATACAACAATTTTTATAAATCACAAGGCCCCCGTTTCCTGGCAGCTGGCGACTATAACGCTAAGCATACATTCTGGGGATCACGACTGATTACCCCGAAAGGTCGTGTTTTGTTTGATACAATTTCTAAAATGGGTTTGAATTTGATTTCTAGCGGAAACCCCACATACTGGCCCACTGATCCACACAAAATACCGGATGTCATCGATTTTGGTGTTATAAAAAATATTCCAATGGAGCTAACTAAAGCTGAATCATATCTAGAATTATCATCAGATCACATCCCACTATTGTTATGCTGGTAACTTAGCGATATCAGGAAAAAGGATAAACTGGCTAAAATATAAGAAATACCTTAGTACTCATTGCACAGAGAACATATCGCTGGGTTCACCAGAAGAAATCGATCTCTCTCCCAATAATTTTGATAGAAATCTAAAACTTGCTGCTGTAAATACCCCTTTACTTTGAGATTCGAGAGATCGACAAGGCTATTGTTGATTTAAACTCTAAAAAGGCATCTGGTATTGATAAACTCAGTAACCAGATGCTTTTACAGCTACCCCGGATAGCATTAAAAATAATGCTTTACATTTTTAACGCTATATTATTATCCACTAGAATGGAAGGTGTCACTGATTACCATGATACCTAAGCCAGGAAAAGATCACACAAAAGTAGAATCGTATAGACCCATAAGTCTATTATCTAATATGTCTAAGCTATTTGAGAAGCTTCTAATGAACAAGCTATACCCGCTAATAAGCCAATGTATACCCAAACATCAATTCGAATTTAGAAGAAAACACAGTACTATCCATCAAACACACAGACTTGTAAATTTTATAAACAAAACGTGGCATACGGCTTTTTGTATAAAATAGAACAAAATTTACCCATATATATACATAAATTATTAAAAAGCGATATAACTGGTTGGAAATTTATTCTTAAAAAAGGTGACTTTTTTAGTACCCCACAGCCTATTGAAGCAGGTGTGCCGCAAGGTAGTGTACTGGGCCCTGTGTTGTACCTGATAATAGTGAAACCCATACATCAATATTTGCAGATGATACAGCTATTTTAAGCACCCATGAATGCCCACAGGAGGCATCTCGAATTTTGTAGAACCATATATTTGATATTGAGAGATGGCTAAAAAAATGGAAAATAAAAATAAATGATCAAAAATGCACACTTATAACATTTACCTTAGGTAGGGAATCATGCCCACCTATCTTTATAAATAACCAAGTAATACCCCAGCAGTCGGAGGTTAAATACCTCGGAAATTCCATATTGATCCAAAGTTGACCCAAATGAAATTGAAAGCACTCCAAATAAATTAGCTAATTGGCAGAAATTCTGTATTCAGTCTAGATTGCAAACTACTCCTCTATAACTCAGTTTTAAAGCCAATATGGAGTTATGGGGTACGGCCTCAGCATCAAATATTGAGAAAATACAGAGACGCCAAAACAAATTATTGCGAACTTAACCGCAGACCCTTGGTATTAAAGAAATACTAATCTAAATGCTCCTTTGGTAAAAGATGTTATAAAAGAAAATGCGGGAGTATACTTGAAAAGATTGGAAATACATCCTAACCCACTAGCTCGAAATATACTAAAAAGTAATGGATACATACGATTGAGAAGAAGAAACACCGCAGAACTGAGCCGAAGTTAAACCATATGCATTAAAATCGCTTTTAGTTTGACGTTGGTTGGACTAAACCGATATTAAGATTTAGATTTAAGATTTGATTAATTATTGTTAGTTCACTTAACTTTTGTGAAGATTCAATACATAAAATTACTGGAAAAAAACATTTCAATTCCAATTGTACTTCTAACATGTATGCATTTTTCATACAAAAATATAAAAAATTGACTCGAAAAACTTAAAATTTAGATTTTAAGTATATTTTTAAGAAATAATGTTAATATTTGGACCAAAACAAAATTTAAAGGAGTAGAGGTATTCTAGTGAAATTTTGGAACAATATAGATAAACTTATCTTAAAGTCAGGAATTAAAAAACTCCCACTTATTTGTACTAAAATACGCAAAATCTCAGTTCGGGGAAAACTAGGTTTTAAAGTTTACTTTTTTTCATTAAATGGTCACGCCGTCGTGATCAGGGGCGTAGCTTATAAAATAGTTTTTGTGTATTTATTAAGATTTTTTTTAAATCTCAGCTTTGACATTTGAGAATTTATTTATTTTATTTTCAATATATCAATAACCTAGCCTTTTGGCCATAATCGATTACCAAATTCTGCTTAATAGTATATAATACAAATTAAAAACAATTGTTTAATATATGAAAAGTAATAAATTTAACCATAATAGTTAAAATCAAAATGTTTTTTTTAATTCAATAAATTACATTATTATTACATTTTTACAAATTTATAAAAATTTTAACTCTTATCATATAATCAAAACAATTATTAAATGCCATATAAACAATAATACTTAAAAAAATAATTCTATCAATTCAAAATAATTTAAATTTAAACGAAAAGAGAAAAACTGATAAGCACAATAGTGCAATCTAAATAGAGAAAGAAACAGTAACAAAAATCTGATAAGTGGTAGTTCTCAATTTCAAAGGTTAATCAAAGAAATAACCAACCAAGCAATAAAGAGATAAGACTAATAACGGAGAAATACAAATTCCCAATGCAACTCAAAATTATTTAAAAGAAAAAATATCAGACACCAATGAAAAAAGTCAAACATCATTGTTACACGTTACCAAATCTACAATTGTAACAACTGCAACAAATCCACAATAGCAAAAAATTTTTTTAAATAATGAATTAACCAAACAAAATCCAATCACTAATGAATCACTCAAAATATCACAGCCAATTCCACAAAAATAATCGTAATGCACCAAACACCTATTCACTAAAACTTATGCTGCCAAACAAAATTCTAAAGATCTGAGCACTGCCAATAAACACCCGATACTTCAAACAGTAATTTACAGAAAGTACATGCAACTGACCACCAGCTAGCTATTGACAAAAATTCACAATAATAGAATCAATCACAAGAAATCATTTAAAAATCATAACCGGAGATCACACCAAAAAACACATAAGCAAAATGAAATGATGTAAATGGTGCTCACTAAAACAAGCACGAAACAAACCAAGATAAATCATAAGAAAACCAAAATAATGACACATGTCAACAAAAAATAAATAAGAACAATAAGCGAAATCAGTCCATCAGAATAAAATCAGAATGGTTAACAGCAACGACTCAAGAATACATCTCAAACAACGAATACAATATTCCACTTTGTCAAACTGATGACACTACGGAAATTATGAAAATTTAATACTGAAAAAATTTGTTTCCCCCAGTCCAAAAGATGCCATCAAAATATGAAATCTGTATCTAAAGAAACGAAATGCCATAACAATAATAGCGCAATTCTCAAGTAAAATAAGAAGTAAATGCTAATAACCAGCATTCAATATAGGTAGGTAGGTAGAGAAGGGTTGCACAGTACTCAGAAGAGTGCTTGTGCATCCACTCGGAGACCTAGAGGTCCATTGTGAATCCCTTCGTAGAGAATATAGAAAGAAATTGTAGACGAAATATAGAAAAGACCAGGAAGGAAAATGATAGAGAAAAACTGAGACCAAGAAAAGTATTGAAAAATCTGGAAAGGAAATGTGCTACCGCCCTAAATCGTTCGCTCTAAGCCAACGACCCCCTCTTAGCCAGCCTATTCCCATGACGAATCCTATTAGTCTATCGAGATCTATTCTCGATATACTGTCCAATTCGTCAACGAATCGACTGCCTAACCATTTCTGCCTACTTATTTGTAGACATGAACGGTGACATATGATATGTTCCACCGTCTCTAGCTACTCATTATCTTCGCACATTCTGCAAAGACCTGAGGAACCTCTATCCCAATTCCCTATCATTCCCCTTATGGGACAATGACCTGTCAGAATACCTATCATAGTCTTCAGGTTTTCCCTTTTCATGCTTAAAAGTAGATTTGTATCTGCTTGATCACGTTTGGGCCATAGGACCCTTGATAATCTGCAGTCCGTTCTACGTTTCCTTGCATGATTGGTTCTATCCCGAATCCACTCCCTAATTAACCTGAAGTAAAAGCCCAGAGGTGGTTTCACACCACTTTCACTTGCAGTCCTGTCCAAAGCTGAGCCGTTCCTAGCTAATTCGTCAGCTACCTCATTGCCATTTATCTCGCAATGACCCGGTACCCAGCAGAATCTGATATGATAATTTCCCATCAATCTCCTAAGAGCCTTCTTGCAGTCGCTAACTAGCCTAGACTTAACAAAATGTCCTTTCAAGGCCTTCAGAGCCGCCTGGCTATCTACATACAGAGTTAACTCTGTATTCACCTCAATGTTCCCTGCAATCAATTCTGTGGCCCTAAGAATACCTAGAATTTCCGCCTGGAACACTACAACTATCCGGGGGTCTATACGTTTTCCTGATACACACCTGCACCAGTGCCTGTATCCATTTTGGATCCATCAGTGAATACCGATACTCCACTGAATAGTTTCTCTCTATCTGACCATTGGTTCCTACTCGGGATAATCAGTATAGGATTTTCCCCTAAATCGACCTCCGTGCACATATAGTCCGTGGATCCAGAGGGAACCACGGCATGTCCACCGAGATTAACCTCGTTTAAAAGTTTGAAATGTCCTATTCAGATTGATCCTGTAAGTCCTAGTTCCTTAAGTCTAAGCAGGCTCCTTGCAGCCATTACCATCACGAACTCCTCAATGGGTAGGAGATGCAGAATGACGTCAAGTGCCGCCTGAGGTGTGCTTCTTATGGCACCTGTTATGCCAATCGAAGCACATCTCTGGGCTTTAGACAAAAGGCTAAGACTTCCTATTCTCATTGCCTTCCACCAGACCAGACATCCATATGTCAGAATTGGCCTCTCGGTTTGAGTCCCCAACTCTTACCTATGGAGTTTCTGCATGTGTAGTAGGCGTTGAGACCTCTTTTAAGCCTCTCCTGAGTATTTCTCTTCCAAGATAATTTACTATCAAGAAACACACCAAGATATTTTGCTTAGTTTGCCAGTCTTAGTTCAGTTCCCCCTAGTACCGGTAGCCTAAACTGCTCAATCCTGTACCTTCTGGTGAAAAGAACTAGCTCTCTTTTCCCCGGGTTGACCCCTAGACCCTTACTAGTGGCCCATGAGGACAGTTCGTTAAGTTCGTACTGCATGACGTCGCTGATCGTGGGAAGAAATTTACCTGTGATCAGTATAACAACGTCATCAGCATAGGAAACGATTTTCCGCCCTCTTGCGTCAAATAGTCTTAGAATGACGTTAACGGCTAAGAGCCATAGCAAGGGCGAGAGAACTCCTCCTTGCGGAGTCCCTCGGCTATTCAGCATCAAAATAATCCATTCGATTAGGAAGTTTGGAATGCATAATGATTCTAGTGATTCTCTAATAACCTCAATCTTAATGTTATTAAAAGCTTCTATATCAAGCTTCTACACCAATGTATACTCCCTATACTGTAGGCCGCGTTCAATGTAACTCACCACATCATGTAGCGCACTCTCAACAGATTTACCCTTTACATAGTGTCTACATTAGAAAATTTTTTATCAAGACAAACGTCAAACTTAACGCGAATTTGAGGAAGGTGGCAACAGTTGCACAAAAACAACAAATATGGCGTATTCATTATTGTTTTTTATATATGCAGTTTGACAACTGTAACAACCAAAACAGTAATCAGCTGTTTAATTAAGTTTACCTTATATATATTCGTACTGATTTTGACGTTTGTGTCGATAAAAATTTGCCTAATGTAGACACTAGGTTAGATAAGCGTGCTGAGCCCCACTGATGATATGGTTGTCAATTGTTGTCCTCAGATAAAGATCGATCAGTCTCTCTAATGTTTTCAAAAGAAAAGACGATAGGCTGATCGGTCTAAAATCTTTAGGTTTCGAGTAGCTAGCCTTACCTGCCTTAGGTATGAAAATTACCTTAACCTCTCTCCACCTCCTTGGAATATATCTCCTAATAAGACACACACTAAAAAGCTCAGTGAGAAATGTTAGTGCCGTGTCACTGA
The DNA here is from genome assembly GCA_932274085.1 of Protocalliphora azurea. Classification (NCBI taxonomy): domain Eukaryota; kingdom Metazoa; phylum Arthropoda; class Insecta; order Diptera; family Calliphoridae; genus Protocalliphora; species Protocalliphora azurea. The sequence continues at coordinate 65,047,101 of OW026520.1, read as the reverse complement.
TGTTCTGCAGCATGGCTGGAAAAACACCGTCTGGACCAGGTGATTTGTAAGGTTCAAAGGTGTTCACCGCCCATGCTACCTTATCCATCGAGACTATGTCACCGACTACTTCACTAAGTTCCCTATCAGATACACATTCTGAGAATCCCAAGATTCGTCCTGCCTGTGCATCTGCCTCTAAGTTCCTACAGCCTGGAAAATGAGTTTCCATAAGTAAACTCAGAGACTCAGAGCAAGACTCCGTCCATGAGTTATCCGCACGCTGAATATATCCAGGAGCACTAGAATCCTTTTATAAGATTCGCCTGAATCTGGATAACTCATTAACAGAGTCGATGGACTCACAGTAGTTCCTCCATGAGTCCCTCTTTGCCCTCTTAATGTCTGCCTTATACCTATTAAAACTTTCCCTGTAGCTGTTCAAATCCTTACACTTGCGTGTCATTTTCGCCCTATTGAACAGCTTCCTGACGGTTGACCTTTGGTTCCTAAGTTCCTTGGTCAACCATTTAGGCTGTTCCCTCTTTCCCGGAAATATTACCGGACAAGTTAGTTCATAACTGTTCCTAACTTTCCCCGTGAAGTCCTCCACTAAACTCTCAACTCCCTCTGATGACAATTGCCATCCTGGAGCGGCGTTTAGTTCCCTATCCATAATGGCCCTAAAGAAGTTCCAATCGGTTCTCCTGGAGTTCCTATATGGTTCTCCCCTTGGCCTCGCGAAATCTAAACTAAAGGATATCCTGCTATGATTCGAAAAGGAACATTCAGTATCTACCCTCCAGTTCTTAATGTATTCGCTCCTAAAGTTCGTCAGTGTTATATCTATAACTGCCTCTCTATCTTTAGTTCTGAATGTGGGCACATTACCCAAGTTACAGATAAAAAGATTGTTAGTAGTTATAAAATTGAAAACTGACTCACCTCTCTCGTTGATATCGGCGCTGCCCCACTGGCAGTGATGTGCGTTAGCATCGCAACAGAGTACCAAATATACGCCTCTTCTCTTTGCGTACTCCGTTAGTTTGCACACCATATCACCCGGTGGGTTGGGCGCATCGTAGGGCATATAAACGGAGGCGAGTGCGAGTATCCACCCGTCTCTATACTCTCTTTTCAGGACCGTTAGGTCTCCATTGCTGAAAGAATGAAAATTTATAAAATTTAACTCATTCCTAGCTAGTATACACGTTATTACCTTATCCTCAGTGGATGGTACAAAAAGTGTATACCCTTTGACACTTAATCCACATACTCTGGTGTTGTTTATCCAGGGCTCTTGGATTAAGGCCACATCCACTTTGGAGTCAATAAGGTTCATCGCTAATTCGATTGAGGCTGCTTAACAGTGATGCAAGTTAATTTGCACCACTTGCAGCCTTGTTGGTACTGTCAGATTTCGGATACCGGAACCTGATAGTGCCCAGACCGAAATTAGCGATTCCCTACATAGACTCCAATTTCTTGAGAGACTCAGCACGGGCCCGAAGATATGCCGGCTTTATCGACTCCTTCGCTTTTTCGAGGTAGAAGGCTTGTCGTCACCAGATCTAACTCTCTTAATGTCTTCCTTTTGGGGGCCCTTAAGAGATCCAGTCGGTGTGTGCCTCGCCTTCTTGGCGGTAGGGACTGGTTGGTCATCACCAGACCTAGCTCTCTTAACGACCTCCTTACGGTGATCCTTAAGAGAGCCAGATGGCTTATAACCAGCCCCACTTCCAGCATTCTTTATCATCTTCTTTTGAAGACCTTTAAGAGAGCTGGGAGTGTTGTTTGCCGCACCTTTCTTGCTTGTAGAGCGTTGATCGTCTCCAGACCTTGCTCCTTTAGTAATTGATTCACTAGAGTTGCCTTATTGTTTACAATCAGTCCCCTTTTTGGCAATGATAGCCAGCTTCCCAGTTTCAACCGATAGTTCCAAAGATGTGATAGGTTTATTTGGTCGGCTGCTATCATTGTCATTATTCTTGGACTTCAGTGCGACCCCTGATACGTTTCATATACTCTCGCGAGCACTTTCCGGAACGGTGTCAAATATCGCATTTAGTCCCTCGGGATAATACATTCCCAAGATAGCGGAGGTCGAGCCATAGATTTTTTCAAATCTAATTACACTCTTCCTATGCCTCTTGATAAGGTATTTATCCCTACCACTGACTGACCACAGATCCCTCTTCGCCATCTTTTTAAGAAAGAAGCTTTTTCTTCTTTTGTTCGGCTGTCGACGACGGCAGTTACACTTGGTTTTACCGCGTCTTGACGAACTAATTTTCAACCCACCTGTCCACCATCCCGTGCGGATGACACCTCGGATGCTGGAGGATTCTGTTCCTGAGCGTGAACTGAAATCATAGTGATTTCATGTTCCTCATCAGAACCAAGAGAGAGATCCTCCAATTTCTCGGTAGTGCCCGTCCCCCCGAGAGTCTCCAGGTGAGCCCAAGAGGTCGTCTGTTTCGTCTAGTTCACTCAATAACTGTCCCTCCTGAGCAATTATGTCGAAACTCCTACTGAAACTACCTTATTCTTCACATCCTTTATTTTAATTTTTTTTTTTTTTTCACTAATTTTGGTCCCACGAAAATGCACGTACTATGCATTCAATATAACATCCAGATAAAACGCATAAGACCACATCAAGACTGTAGTAAGCTAAAACCAATCATATTCAACAAGAAAAAACCATAACCCAAAGGTACCGAAGAATAAAGACATACACAACCAAAATTAAAAACAGCCTAACATCCGAAAAATGGCAACCAAGTAAACTCAAGTAGATATCATGTTCTGCGTTACACAACTGCGAATTAAATGCAGTAAAATTACCAGATCTGACATCTGTTCAACATACATAAAAACTAAATAGAATTTCTACTTAAAGATATAAGACATACCAATAAAGCTTGAGAAGATCAAAAATAGAAAATTAAAGATTTTAAATAAAAAAAAAAAAAAAACACAAATTACAAATAGATTGACCAGACAAACCCTTTTATAAAACCAACCAAGCAAAATATGAGCACTACATTATTCAAACTAAACACAAAGTATTGTTACCTAGAAATATAATATCTATTCAGCAGCTGGCAGCATTCAAAAGGAAGTAGATGTTATGTAAATAAAAGAAAACTAGTTGAGTATAAAAAGTCAGAAAAACCCCATAACACTAGAAACAATCATACAACACTAAAAGGGTTATACATGTTCCAACCATACCCATTTCTTCATAATACCTGCCTACATATTGAGAAATAAAAAAAGTTATCAAAGAGCGCTAAAATTCATTTGTACCATTAAAATACATAAGCACAAACCTATACCAAAAAATTACAAGGTAAACGTAATAAAAACTATATAATAGTGAAGTACACACATTAATACAAGACCAACTAGTTAAAACGCTATAACATCTATACACTTTTCCAAATTTCGCAAATACACAAGAAAAAACCCACTAAGAACAACAAAGTAGCCCACCCATTGAAACGCTCACTAGACCAACACTCGATACAACAAAAAAACTTACTTTCAAAAAATATATCGAAGATGTCTACTGAAACTTACAAAAAATAACTATTTCCAGAAAGCTCTGCAAATAATTTTTATAAGTATCAGAAGAATAATCAAACATTCTCAAGGAGGACCAGTAATGTATGTAAACTCGTGCTACCCTCCAATAAGGGAATCAACCTTGATATTTTCAGTTGCTTACTTCTAGTTGACCTTCAAAATTCAAACAAATTAATTAAGACTTATAGAAACACAGCAAATTTCTAAACGTTATAAAATCCATAAAAGACTCAGGAATTTCATGACGTGTGATGAGACATGCTGATATAATCGATGAGAGTAAACATATCGAACAACCCTTTTAAAACCTAATCTTCGTTTTCTAATTACATAGCCTAATGTACCATTAAATACATACAAAAATAAAGGCATCATTCGTGCATGGACAACACGTTTCTTAACATGAAGAGGCAATTAAATCCAAGCTGTAAAGCTTATTTAGAGTAAAATTAACCTTAGATGCAATGAAATTAACTTGACTTTCAAAATTCAATCTTGTATCAATAATCACACCAAGACACTTAAGTCGATCGACAAACTCATTTAGATTACCATCAACTGCTACTGAAAAGCTATAATTACCTTTATCAAATAACCATGCTTTGGTCTTATTAGCATTAATAGATAAACGATTATCCATAACCTAATCCAGAAGTAACTCAACAGAAAAATTAATCATATTCTGCAAAATATCTGGAAAATTAACATTTCCTGTAAATAACAGTTGTACATCATCAGCAAACGAAAATGGAAGGTACATACAAAAGCATAATAAAAAGTAGAGGTCTCAGTACAGATCACTGGAGTACAACACTATAAATAGGAAGCAATCCGAAAGCACGTCCATTACAAAAACATACATAATATAAGGTGCAAATTGTCCTTTGTTGTCAAAATCGGATAATTTACCTTATCAAAAGCCTTTGCAAAGTTCAACGACACAACACCAACAGGACACAAACACCTTACCTGAAATACTACTTCTAATGTTATCAGTCAGTCCCAGAAGCAAGGTGGTAGTTCTTCTATTACAATAGCTGATTATCTTAAATATGTTTCACAAGTACCGTCCGCAAAGTGTTTAATTTCTCCAAATTTAGCATTCGGATTTAAATTTAAGATTGTACAATTCAAGTGGCCAACATTAAGATTTCTACCTAAATTGCTTAAATGAGATGACAAATAAGTATTATCATTAGCAACAATTACAAGATTATCATTAACTGACATCATAATATACAAATATAAATCGTATGTCTAAAAAAAGAATTCAAAGTTAAAAGAAATAAAAATAATATCAAATATAGACTACTAAAGAAATGATAAGGAAAAAATGAGAGGTGGAGTTACTTACCCAATTTACAAAGTAAGAAACATATTCCATAAAAAGGACAAATATGCACATAAATATATACATACAAACATATGTATATACATAAAAATAATTATGCGAAAAAAAAAAATAAAAAAATGCATAGATTTGTAGACTGGAGTAAGAAAAAATTAATATATAAAACAAAAAAATATCAAATAAATATATACAAATAATTACTATAAGTACGAAAAGATATAACTAATAAAGAAATACTACATTACACAGTGGGGCAGAATCGAAATTTTTTGGAAATAAATCTGTAACTTCTGATCGGCTGGTTGGATTTTCATGAAATTTGGTATAGGCGTAGCAGGGGAGTGTACAATGTTAAGTTTGGAAGGGGGCCGAAAAAGTATCTACACTCTTTTTTATCTAAAATAAAATTTTCTTTAGCAACATATAATAATTTTGAACTTTTCTGAAGGGTAACTTCACAGAGATGACTTTAAAATAAAAAACAAACCCAATAACTCAATTGGTTATGGTACACACTCTCCCGAATTCGACCCATTTTATATGAAAGTTTGATTTTAGACCATATTTTCTCGAATCCCAAAGCACGAATTATTACAATTAAAAAATTTTTATTTTCTCAAAAACCCCAAATTGGGCCTTTTATTTGGTTTATTTCTAAATAGCGAAAGAAATTTTAAAAATATGTATTCCAAATTAAGCTTATCATTTAGCATATAGCAAAAAGATTCAAGTCAATATCGTGCCTCATTTCAGAAAAATTAATTTAAACTTTTATATTTCCAATTTATTGTATATATGACTATATTTTTTTATTTTGAATAATATTTCTTAACCTAGCCTTTTGGCCATAATCGGTCACAAATTTCTACTTAACAGATTATTTAAATTACAATTCATAAATAAAAATTTAAATATATAATAACATAAAATAAGTTATTGCTAATTATTAAAAACAGTTAAATTGCACAAGTCAACCCAACCAAAAAATAATAAAAACAAGTGTTGGAAAGTGAAGTCAATCATGTACTACTAAAGTCACTACAAATAAAGGATTTTTTTCTATTTCTTATTTTTTTTTAACACGCTTGTGTAAGCATCAGTCCTTGAAATTCCATAACATAAAGCAATCCCATGAACAACATGATCACAGTACAGGTAACAATTTCTCTCACAAAACCAATAAAAGCACCAAACTTTAACAACATACCCTGAGTTATAATGCAAAAAAGCAACAAATGATGTAAAAAACAACCCACATATCTTGCACACAACTATTCAATAAAGACACAAATTACTGAAACTAATGGCATTGATCAATGAATGCTAGACCAACATCTAAAGTTCCAGCAAGAACACATTATAAATTCTGATGAAAATTAAAGAACATTAAGCTAAACAAAAAGAAAAAAAAAATAAGTCCAATTATCAGAAAGTGCATGAGAAGAGCAAAACAACACATTCAAAGAATAAAACAAGTAGCCGATTCCGCATAAACCCAACAGGAATAGAGAGTAGATAAATAGATAAGCTCAAAGTATCAAAACTAATAAGCACAAAAATCTTCTTACTCCAACAGGCCAAATTATGTTCTAAAACATTAATGAAAATCAAATATACTCCCAAGAGGTACCACTTTTCATTCACAAAATTTTGAATGATTTCCGCAGAATTCATCCAATAGAGAAACAGCCACTAGAAATGAGGATATACTTCAGCTCATTAAAGCATTAAATAAAAGATATGAGACCATGTACCACACTTAGCAAACATAATAAAGACCATACCAAACATTAGATTGCAATGGAATACACCGAAAACCATTCCTAAAAGAAAAAAGCATTCAATGAAATCAGAAAGATATGAACAACTTCCACCCATATTGCTGAAACAATCCAAAACGCAACACCTTAAAAAGACTCATACTTAATGAACATTTCAATGCAAAAATTACACCATAATCACCAATCTGCATTCACATGCAACCGTAACACAAACACACAGCAACATTATCAACTAAAATCACACAAAAGACAAAATTTCCAACCACAGTGGATGTATACAAATAACATGAAATCAGACAAAATCAAGTAGGACAAATCAGAAATCTATTATAAAAAAGCATAAGCCAGGACCACAAGAAGCACTATGAAAAACCAAAATACACCCATCTTCCTGAAGAGCACAAAGTCATATAGCAGGATTACTTCAGCTTACCGCAAATTAGAAGCACTTTTCATCAAGAAACTATAATTAAATATCAACCCTTCAAAAACTGACAAATGATCTACTAGCAACACATCAAGCAGTATGAAACAGCTGAAGATGACAAATAGATATCATTCAGAAGGTATGCAAAATCACCCAATAGCATGCAAAATATCATTATAACACCAATAAACAATTATGTAGCTAGATTACTGAAAACATAAACACAAAAAAGATCAAGGAAATTCTGCTTAGAAAATAATTAATACAAACACTATGTAGAAATCAACATTAGATTGATGCAAAAATAAAAGTTTCAGCAACAATTTAAGATCAAAAATCAAGCCCTAAAAGTCAAGTCAACACCATTCATTCAAAATCAATTCACCTTAAGAAAGAAGACAACCAGGACCAAGACAATCTTTAAATATGAGAAATACAAGCCATTCCAAACCTACCATATCCAAAATCATCTATACACAACACATAATGAAAAGGGACATATATACTTCAGGGCAATTAACATCCAAAAACTACATGAAAAATGCAACACGCACCACATGCTTAAAAAATGAACGGGTAATTACAGAAAATGTTAAAGACTGAAACCATTACACTTCCACAAAACAAACAAAGAATAAACACCAAGAAATTTCCAGAATTTATCAAACTGAGCATATCCAAGAAATAGAAGTTATCAAAATTTAGACTGACCTCACCATTGTTGCAACCATTCCAGACAAGAACCTCACAACACACATTTATTACCAATCTTATTGAAAACACCAGAAAATTCAACCGATAACTACAAGATCAAACTATTTCTGGAAAGCTCTTGAAAAAGTTTAGACCTATAAATATTAGTTGAAACATCAAACATTAACAACGAATTTGGCAACACATTGTACGCTCGTGCCACTCTTACAAAAAATGATCGCTCCATCAATGAAGCCAATCTGGGTATTTTCAACTGACGATTTCTACTAGATCCACAAAATTTAAACAATCAAATAACCAGGAGTCTGCAATTTATAAGACTTATAAAAATGTAACAAATTTCTATATCCCACAAATTCCATAAAAGAAAGCCCCAAAAATTTTGAAACATATCGTGAAGCATGTTGCCTTAATTTAAGAGTATAAAGATATCTTACAACCCTATTGAATACAAGTCTTAGCCTTTTCATAACATATCCCAAGGTACCTGAGTATACCTCCAATGCATAAAGGAAAATAGGCATAAAAAGAGCATGAACAACTCGTTTGTTAATATAAAAAGGCAGCATCAAATCCAAGCTATATAACTTGCGCAAAGTAAAATTAACTCTAGATACAATAGAATTAACATGACTCTCAAAACTTAAATTATTATCCAGAATTAAACCAAGACACTTAAATTTATCAGCAAACTCAATTGTATTACCACCCAGAATAACAGAAAAAGAATTGTTACCACATTTACCAGACAACATTGATCTAGTCTTATCCGCATTGACCGTTAAATCATTATTCAAAACCCAAAAAAGCAGCAATTCAACAGTGTAGTTAATCATATTCTGCAAAACGTCAGGAAATTCTACAGCCCCACTAAATAAAAGCTGCACATCATCTGCAAAAGAAAACGGAAGACACATACTACTAGATACCACACCAAATAGATCATTTATAAACATAATGAAGAGCAGAGGCCCAAGTACAGATCCCTGGGGAACCCTGCTACGAACTGGAAGCACTCCAGAAGTACGACCACTGCTAAAAACAAATTGTGCTCTATCCGAAAGAAAGGAATGAATTAGTCTACAAGCTGATCTACAGAATCCAAAATACCTATGCAATTTTTTCACTAGAATTAAATGATTTACTCTATCAAAGGCTTTTGCAGATCCAATGATAAAAGCACACAAACATCCCCATCAGAAACATTCTTTCTAATGTTGTCAGTCAAACCCAGAAGCAATGAGGTAGTACTTCTATTACATCTGAATGCAGACTGACAATCATGAAGCAACTGATTATCATCAATATGTTTCACAAGCTGAATCTTAATAAGATGCTCAACCATTTTTGATAGAATCGGTCTAAAATCATTCTCATCAAGCAATGTACCATTTTTCTTAATGGGAATAACCTTCGCCACCTTCCCCAACAATGGAAAATTAGATGTTGTCAATATAGTGTTCACCAAGTGCAATACATAAACACAAATCAATGTCATTAAAATTATAATAAACTTAAGCGTAAAGCCGTCACAACCAGTAGCAGTCGCCTTAATTAAATCAAAATCCGCGAACATCTCAAAAATATCAACAGAACGAAAAGAAAAACCCTCCTGGGGATAATCAGAAAAATCAACAATGACATGTGCATCAACTGATTGATTAGAAGAAAAAACAGAATTCAAATGATCAGGATCAACACTACGAACACCATCAACCACGCCATTCCTCCTGAGTATTGTCCAAATCTCCCTACTATCTCTATCCTTAAAAATTAAGCCGTGTGCTCTTCTTTTAAACTTTCTAATAATAGACTTAGCTCTATTTATACATTTGTAAAATATCCTCCAATACACATCAGTCCTACAACGTAAATACGCATCATAAGCAAGATCCCTGAGTGATAAGTGATACTTAATCTCGGATGCATTAATCCAGTCATCACTATATCCACGTATAATTCGCCTCTTTAAAGGGACTGCCGAATGCAATACCTGCAAATTATTATTCAGTATCATCAATTGCTCATCAACATTACTTATTTTTACATGTTATCAAAATCAGATTCACCCATTATGGCTTCAAAAGAGTTAATGTCAACCGCACTGTAATCATAAAACTGATTGGTAGTAGGGCGTAAAATTCCAATTGATAAAAAAAATTAAGGAATGACGCGTTACACCCGGACATTGAAATTGGCCAGTTCTCTCTACCAGAAGATGAGGCTAGAAAACAATCTAGCAAAGAAGATGAATTATGATAAATATCAAAGTGAGTAGGCATAGAATTATGAACAATAGAAAGACTCATTCTGCTGCAAAATATCTCTAAACCTTGTGGATTTATCTAGATCAAAGAGATTATTATTAAAGTCACCCATAATAACAACATTGGAGTAACGAACATGTAAATCTGAAATCTCACTCTCAAATGAATTAAAATCACCATGCGAAAGATACACGGTACCTACTGATATTTTAATATCCACAAGATATAGTTCAACAAATAGACACTCAACAATTCCATAATTGACCCCAACGTGAACCACCCTATGCTTAATAGAATTCGAAACATAAAGGGCTACACCACCACCTCTGCCACATGGCCGATCATTTCTATGGCATACATATCCAGGAATGTTAACCACCCCAGTAGATACCGTCATCTTTAGCCAAGTCTCACTTACACAAAACACATCCAGATGACTTCCATCCAACAAACACTTAATTTTACTAAACTTAGAAGAGGTAGGCCTCAAAGTATCACTTGTGGAATTTAAATGGCTTATATTAATATTCTTATCCAAGTTGCCTAATTGAGAACGAAGAAAACTACTATCATTATAAATTGGGCCAAGATTTTGTCTAGCAGACATATCACAAAAAAATAATAAAAAGTAAAATTAGTCATTAGAAAAATAATTTAAAAATTAATAACAATAATAATAAAATTAGAAAAGAAATATTTACAAAAATAAAAAAGTATAATGTATAAAAAATTAATACTATATGAAAAAAAATCAAACTTAAGCTTTTAGTACAATCTACACCAAAACAAAAATAGTAATTTAGATTTTTTTTCTTTTATAACACATTTTCTTTTTTTTTTAATTAATCACTTAAATTGATGCAGTTAAAAATTTCACAAATATCTACTAAAATAATCAATTCTTCAATTTTTACAAATTTGAAACTTTTGCCTTTAGCTTTGCGTGAATAATTACTTAGAATATTATGAATATTTCTGTATACTTTTAATAAAATCTATACACAAAATATTTTTATAAAAATAATTAATAAATATTTTTTATTTTTAATAGGGTTGCCACATTTCCCAAATTTAAGTAAATCTTTATCCTTTTCTAAGCATTCACATATTTCTATTAATTAATTTAAAATAACAAAACAGACAAAAAATGTCTATTTTAACTTAATCAATATTATTATTTTTGGTATTTATCATCTTCCTTAATAAATATTCTATTTCTAATACGATTTTTTATTACTTATTTACATTAAATTTATGGAGATAATTTTTCTAATATTTTAAACTTATACTACTTATTTTCTATAAAATAATCTGTTGTATCTGTATACATATCTAAAAGAAAATAAAGGTCCTTCAAGTCTTCAGTATTTGAGTTGATAAAGGCTCATAATAAATCCAACGTTTTCTCATTGATGATAGTACAGGGTCTGATGATAATAATAGGCTATTAAAAATATCCTCGTTTTGTGACGTTCTGGAGCATTTCCTGGAACTGAATAATTGAACATGCTTAAAATCTGTTTCTTGCTTCTTGAGCCTCTTCTGTAAGCTCTCCAAGTGGAAGAATATTTCGTTCAATTATAATTTCGCCATGTCACAATACTTTATGTACTGTTGGTGTCATTTCTTTTCATGGATATAGAGAAACAAGTAGTTTAGATATTTCTGTTGCATATTCTCCAAGTCGAGCAGAGTTAATTTTGTGCTTACTATTAATTGTCATTAATAGTATGTTAGTCCTTTCAAGCAATATTTTATTAATACCAGTTATTTTTGATGTAGCTTCGAAATTTCCGAAAAACCTTCCTGCTGTATTTCTATCATTTGCACTACCACCAGTCGGCAGAGGTTTGCCGATGTTTAATCCCGTCTCTTCTCTGAATTCATCCTGGATTCTACATTTCTCAGATATTCTAAGTGTTTTTAAATTCTCGTTGTTACTGGTAGGTTTTGTTAAATTTTCTGGCACACTTCTATACTTTAAATCATATGCTATGTGCAGAAAATGCTCCATAAACCGTATTCTGGCGTGAAGTGGAGATATTCCGAAAGACAGAAATTCTTCATTAATACTTCTTGCTTTACCAATATCCGAAAATTGTGACTTCGTCTCATCACATAGTGAGCATTTCCAAAAAGAAGATGTTTCCGTAATGGCATTACTAGATAGATAGATAGAGAAGGTTGATGTGATACCAGAAAGTACTACATCTCCACCCAGAGACCGATCTCGGTCCATTGTGAGTCCTTTCGTTGAAAGAGCTGTGAAATATAGAATACAATACAGAAAATAGGAGAGTAGGAATAGAAAAATCATATAGGAGGATTTGCAATGTTACCATTCCCCCTAGGGTTATACCCCTGATTCTCCCTTAAACAGTCGATTCCCATGAGGAAGTCTATGACGTCTACAAGATCTGCGTCCTGAACGTCACTTAGCCCGCCGAGGAATTGGCTACCCATCCATTTCATCCTACGATGCTGCAATCGTGGACAATGGCACACAATGTGCTCAATAGACTCGGTCTCGTCGACGTCCCCACACATTCCACAAAAATCGGAATTGCTAGCGTCCCATCTAGACCTCATCTTCCCTATCAAACAATGACCTGTTATGGCCCCTATCATGATTCTTAAGCTCTTGCTATTCAAGCCCAGAAAAGTGCTAGTGCCTGCATTGTCCAGTGCTGGCCATATCGCCCTCGACACTCTACAGTCCTCTCTACTCTCCTAGTAAACAGAACCAACTCTGTTTTTTCCGGGTTCACTCCCAGCTCATTATCAGCGGCCCACGAGGACAGCTCACCCAGCGCGGACTACATGATCTCACTGATTGTGGGAAGAAATTTTCCCTTTACCAGTATGACCACATCATCAGCATATGCCACGATCTTTCGTCCCCTGCTGTCGAATTGACGCAAAATCACGTCGACAGCCATTAGCCACAGCAAGGGTGAGAGTACTCCCCCTTGCGGTGTCCCCTAATCACTAGTTTCCTTAAGCATACTCCACCCAAGCTCGAATTGACAATCCTGTTGCTTAGTATGAGGATTATCCATTCGATCAAGAAGTCATGTACTTTAAGATCCACCAGCGCCTGCTTGATGGCGTCAATCTTGATATTGTTGAACGCTCCCTCAATATCCAAGAACGCGGCCATGGTATATTCCTTATACCGAAGTCCTTGTTCTATAACCCCCACATCACTCAGCGCACTCTCAACAGATTTACCCTTCAGATAAGCATGTTGAGCACTACTCATGATGTTGGTGCCAACAGAAGATATTAAATATAGGTCTATCAGTCTCTCTAAAGTCTTCAAAGGGAAAGACGATAGGCTGATAGGTCTATAGTCCTTGGGTCCTACCACCTTTAGGTATGAATATGACCCTTACCTCTCTCCACCCCCTCGGTATATGTGTATGTAACAGACACCCTTTAAAAATCTCAATCAGTAGTAGACGAACCACCAACGGTGCATTCTGCAACATGGCCGGAAAAATACCATCCGGGCCATGTGACTTATAAGGCTCGAATGAATTCACCGCCCATGTAACTTTCTCAACCGTAATCGGGTCTCTCACCACTGTTTCAATTATCCCACTAGCGGACTCTGTGAAGAAGTGCTCTTCCTCACCTGCTCCCCCCATCAATGGATCCTTACAATCCGGAAAATGGGTTTCCAAAAGCACATTAAGTGACTCAGAACTAGACTCCATCCATTAACCATTTGATCTCTGGATACCCCCAGGAACACTAGGGTCCTTCGACAGTATCTTTCTGAATCTGGATAGTTCATTGACAGAGTCAATGGTCTCACTGAACTTAATCCACGAGGCTCTTTTAGCTCTTCTAATGTCCTTTTTGTACTTATTGAAACACAGTCTAAAGGTGCCCCAATCTTCGTCCTTACAAGTTCTATGGGCTTTGTTGTAAATCCTACCAAGTGTGGTCCGTTGAACTCTCAACTCCTCTGACCACCAGACCGGCTGTTTCCTCCTACCCGGATAGCTCACCGGGCAGTTGAGCTCATAGCTTCTGTTAATGGACCCCGTTACCTTTTCTACCACTTCGTCAAGATTATCCCTCGAAAAGAACTCCATCGGAGTTCCAGTCAATCTTGACCCCAGATCCCTCCCAAAAGCGTTCCAATCCGTCCTTCTAGGATTCCTAAAAGGTTTCCCTTCAGAACCCAGAAAGTTCAGATGGTCAGAGAAAGTGCACCCCATAGCCACCCTCAAATCCTCAACTAGGTCCCTAGAGTTAGTCAATGTGATGTCTATTACCGAATTCCTATCCTTCGTCCTGAACGTAGGGATAGTACCCTTGTTACAGATTAAAAGATCATTCGTATTAATGAAATCAAATGTTGACTCACCTCTCTTATTGGTATCCCTGCTACCCCATTGAATGTTGTGTGCATTAGCATCGCAACCGAGCAATAGACGTACTCCATTCCGTCTTGCGTACTCGGCTAGAGCCCACACCTTGTCATCCGGTGGTTCCGGCTTCTCATAGGGCATGTACACCGAGGCCAAGGCCAGTTTACTGCCTCTTGTATTAGGGTACGTCCACATTGGTCTCACTGAGGTAGGTTATTAATTCGGTCGAAGTCGCTTCACAATGATGCAGATTTATCTGCACCATCCGCAACCTTTTTGGCTTTGTCATTTTTCGAGTATCGAAATTTAACATAGCCAAGCCCGAACGTAACAACTCCCCCCATTGAGTCCAATTTCTTAATAGATTCCCGATCTACTACGAATCGGAAATCCTTGGTTCTCTTTACAAGTCAATGAAGAGACAAGTTTCCATTGACTTGTATTGATCCCCCTATTCTGTCCTTCCAATATTCCCAGTATGACTTCCACCTGCTTAATGGGTGGTGGAATCCACATCGTAACTACTGGCTGCAAAGGCAATTCCGACGCTGATCGCGGCTTTCAGGAACTCAAAGGTTCCTTTATTACCGCAACCAACAGTCTTGACACCCCTTGTCCAGTCTGCACCCATGAAGGCTATTTCACCCGCCCTGTGCCTTGCCTGGAAGATTTCGTCCATAAGTCTGTCTTCAATCAGCCGCCACATTTTCGTACTGATTCTCCCATCTGAATCAGCACGGTCAATGACTGCTGCTTGAAGATTGTCCGACTTGGACGAATCCTTCCCCTTTTTGGACGATGAAGGTTGATCGTCACCAGATACTACCCGCTTTACTGCTCCCTTATGAGAGTTTTTGAGCGGGCCACTTGGTGCCTTCGCAGATGGAATCTGTTGGTCATCCCCAGACCTCACTCTTTTTATGGTCCCTTTAGGAGGACCCTTAAAAGAATCATGCGGTACATGACCAGCTTTCTTGGAGGTAGAGGGTATCTCATCTCCAGGCAGAGCTCCCCTTATGGACCTTATTTAAGATTCCTTAACGGGGCTCGCAAGAGTTTGGTTTACCCACTCTACTCCCTTCTTAATGTGTTTTGTCCCACTACCGATCCTAGCTGACCTGTCCTTTCCCTTGAGAGAACTTACAGGACTGCTGGATGGCTTGTGAGCAACTCCATAATTGCCAGCGCCGACTTTACTCTTACGAGCAATTTCCGGACCTTCCTCTATCTCCATTGTAAAACCCTCGGGATAAGACATTCCCAAGATATCACCGATGGAGCCATAGGTCCGTTCAAACCTGTAAATGCTCTTTCGGTGTTTCCTGCGAACATGCCTATCCCGTCCGTCTAACAGCGATGGGTCCTTCTTAGCCAACTTATTTAGTGCAGCTATGGAGGCCCTAACACCATTCTTCGCCTTTTCGTATCTCGTTCGACTGTCGGTTGCGGCCTACTCATCCATTGGATTTGCTACCGCTTCCTGCCGAACAATAGTTTTGGCCATAGGCCTTGACATGCCTGATGCCCCCGTCGAGCTCTCCTGCTTCATACCAGTGATGACACAGTGACTGCAGTTCCGCCCTCCTTGTCCCGATCAAGAGCATAGACAACTGTTGTCTCATGTTCTTCATCGGATCCAAGAGACAGGACCTCCAATCCCTCCATCGCACCGGATCCTACAAGATCCTCCGTCAGTTGGGTCAGTAATTGTCCGTGTTGCATGAGGATGTCCTTATGTAGTCTTAGCAAGTCAATGTCATCGTCTCATCCTCATGCTTCCCCCCTTTCCTAACGTCGTCATTATTTTTGTCTACCTTGACCCTACCCCAAGCTCCTATGTCAGCGTCCGTAATTACTTCTTCCCTAGCCAAATCCCCTCTGTCCATTATCCCTTCGTCTTTTTTCCCCCTTAACCTATTTGTTTTTATATATTTTTCTTGTTCAATTTTGTCCCACGAGTAAGCACGAAAATATAGACCATCCCGCGCAGTGACGGCGTACGCGCACTAGGCTGTAATACACCCTTGCCATCAGCATCAGAGGTGAGCTGTTCTCGATTAGTTTCTTTTCGCACTAACTATTCATTCGGATCCTCGGCACTGCTACCTTCCACTTTGATCTTAAAAGGGCATGATACCTGTTTATTTGGTCCACGGAAAACGTATGGCACCAAGACCGTACCCAGTGCCAGAGATGCATTCATTTTGGCAGAATCACCAATTAGAATACATCAGTTGCACCGCATCCAGTCCAGCCAAACCTATCCGTTTCCAGGACCGGGTGTGATACAAAGGATGCATTAATGTCGGCAAAGGGAGAGGGCTCCAGCACCTTACATTAGTGCATCCAGTGCCTCCCGCCCAGTCCCCCCTATCCGCCACCTGGGGACGCGTCCGATAAAGACTCCACACGGAGCTATATATACTAGGATATATATATGAAAAAAAAAACTGGACCAAGAACATGAAAAATTATGGAGCTTAAAAATTCAAACGCAAATAACTCGAAAACTATAAGAGTTAAGTAGGACATGTAAACATGTCTTTTATAGGTCTTTATATAAAAATATTTGAAATCGGACGAGAAACAAAAATTTGGCAAGTGATTAAAAATTTTTTATGTCAGAGGTACCTAACTTTGAGCCCCCTTAGCTCCGACCATGAGGGGTTTATTTTTCCTCTCTTCCAAACATTGTACGCTCCTATACCATGAAAATCCAACTAGCCGATCAGAAGTTACAGATTTATTTCCAAAAAATTTCGATTGTGCCCCACTGTGCATTATAGAGCTATTAAGAGTTGAATTATTAATTAGCGAAAAAGAGCTGTTCATGTCTGAACCAATGGTACAAGTTTTTCCATTCCTGGATTGTGTTTATGATGTTGCCATGATTATTTTGGGGAATGGCAGCATTCTCCACAATAATCAGGAACTTTACTTTCAGTTAAATTTTCGTTTTAGCTTAGACTATTATGTCGTTTTTGTGGGCCAATCATTGCCTTTGAAGTGGAAGTGAAAAGTTTATCTGGTGGCCATATTTTATTAAGTCGAATAAAATTTATATTTCGAAGAGTTATCTACAATCTTGGTCTTCCATTTCGTTTTTTCCACAACTTGGATAGTATCAACCCCTTGGAACGCAATCGGCGTAACAAGATCAATCACTAAAACCATCCAGCAATTTCACGCAGTCGTCTACAGTGTGCGGTCCAAAAAATTAAAGCAAGTAGACACTTTCGGAACGGCTGGTCCTATTTCAATGAAATTTCAAATAGTAAGTATAGGCGAGTTTGGACCATGTAGATCTACCGGTGGCGGGCCCACAGTGTCCCATAGTTGGACACCTCGGGTATGAACATTTATAAAAGCAATCCTAATTCGTAATATTTGAACCGATTTGAAAGATTAATAAACAATTTTAATATAATATACTGTAATTACCAGCTCTGACATAAATAAACAGCTGCTGACTGAGTTGACTCTAACCCCAGGGCACACGTATTGTAATAAATCCTATAAGATATCATTATTTTCAATCAGTCACAGAGTAAACATGTCCTTTTTATTTAAGTAATTGGCGCTTTTTTAGCACAATTTTTATAAGAATGTTTTTATCATGTAAAAAAAACAGTAAAAAGAAACAATTTTACAAAAAAACATTGTTTTTTTTTAGTTATTTCCAAAATACACATGCACACACACAAACAAACTTTCGTATATGTGTATTTTTTGACAGTTCATCTTATAAGATGGTTGTGTAGAGAAATCTCATCACAACAGTCTCATAATACATCTTATAATACTAATATTTGAATATACACGTGAAATAATTCTCTCAGAGAACGTCACAAAAATCTTACATATGTTACGTCTAGACGGGCTGTTATGTATAAAAAATACTCAGTGTTATACAGCACACGAACAATGTTGACAATGGCAACCAAAAACAATATTATAATTATGTTGTATTTATTTAAAAAACACCTCCAATTAAAAAAAATCAGTTCAAATGAATGTTGCTTATTTATTTTTGCTAATCACATCAAATATACTACAATAATAGCTTAAACTTTATTCGATTTATTTACTCATGACAGTGTTGCCAGTATTGCCAGAGAATGTAATAAATAAATAAAAAAAAAATCTTAAAAATTTACGAAATTCGGATAGCGCTAACTGTGAGGCCGTTGACTCCGGATTTGCTTTACATACATTTATGTTAAGGTTTCTTTTGAAAACATGAAAAAATTGTATTATCTGGAGGAAAAAAATTAGTTTTAAAGTGAAAAAATATTACCATATTTTTGAAAACATCTCAAAAAATGGCAATTTTTTAAAAGTTTCAATATGATTGCAATGATAACAGTAACTGTAACTTATTTGTACTTATTTAAAATATTTTTAGAAATAGTATGTTTTATTTAATTTTTAATGAAACGAAAAAAAAAAAAAAAAAATTAAAAAAAATAATCAGTTTTTAAGTTTGAGCTTTGATTAAAGCAAAGAAATATAAAAGATATTTATTAATAAAAAATTCAGGTGTGGGGTATTCAAAATGGATCTAAGACCAAATCGACAAATGTTTATTGATGTACTTAATTTAGCTGGCATATCGTTTTCCGAACAAGCAACAATATCGCAATTTAGAAGTTTATATAAAACTTTGCTCCAAACCACTTCTGATCGGCTGGTTGGATTTTCATGAAATTAAGTTTGGAAGGGGGGCACAACAAACCCCTCAGGGGCGGAGCTAAGGGGGCTCAAAGTTAGGTATCTCTGACATAAAAAATTTTTAATCGCTTGCCAAATTTTTGTTTCTCGTCCGATTTCAAATATTTTAATATTAGAACTATAAAAAACATGCTTACATGTCCTATTTATCTCTTATAGTTTTCAAGTTATTTGCGTTTGAATTTTTAAGCACCATAATTTTGTATGTTCTTGGTCCAGTTTTTTTCATTTATATCCTAGTATTTCCGACCGATTTTATTAGTTTTTTTCCTATCTAGTTAAAGAACAAAGTTATCTATTGAATAAAAAAAATTGAAGTCGATATCTTTACCGAGTCCAAAAATAAACGATTTTGAATTTGAAAATTCCAAAAAAGACGACTTTTGTGTTTTTTTAGCCGAAAAAGTATCTACACTCTTTTTTATCTAAAATAAAATTTTCTTTAGCAACATATAATAATTTTACACTTTTCTGAAAGGCAACTTCACAGAGATGACTTTAAGATAAAAAACAAGCCCAATAACTCAATTGGTCATGGTACACACCCTCGCGAATTCAACCCATTTTATATGGAAGTTTTGACCATTTTTTCTCAAATCCCAAAGCACGAATCGACAGGCGGAATATATTTTAAGAATCCTCAATATGTTGTTAAAAGTTTTAAATCAAAATCTACGGGCCTTCGGAAAAATGTGGATTCTATAGCCATAAATGTAAAAATCCCATTTTTGGGAATTTTGATTAGTTTTTTGGGAATTCAGGAAAACCCTACCCCTGATTGAAATTTGGTTAACGTGCTTTTATTTACATTAATAAGATCCATATTTCTTGCAAATTTCATTAAGATACCTTTATAAACAAATATGTTATTACAATTAAAAAATTTGTATTTTCTCCAAAAACCCTAAATTGGGCCTTTTTTTGGTTTATTTCTAAATAGCGAAAGAAATTTTAAAAATATGTATCCTTTAGCATATATAATTTCCGATCTTTTGCAAAAAGATTCAAGTCAATATCATGCCTCATTTCAGAAATATGCGCGTTTAAACTTTTATATATCCAATTTATTGTATATATGATTATATTTTTACAAACTTGCAACTTTTGCTTTTAATTTTGCGTGAATAATTACTTAGAAAATTATGAATATTTCTGTATACTTTTAATAATATCTATACACAAAATATTTTTATAAAAATAATTAATAAAAATTTTTTATTTTTAATAGCGTGGCCACTTTTCCCAAATTTAAGTAAATCTTTATCCTTTTCTAAGCATTCATATATTTCTATTAATGAATTTAAAATAACAAAACAAACGAGAAATAAAAATTTGGCAAGCGATTAAAATTTTTGTATGTCAGAGGTACTTAACTTTGAGCCCCGTTAGCTCCGCCCCTGAGGGGTTTGTTGTTCCCCCCTTCCAAACTTAACATTGTACACTCCTCCGCTACGCCTATACCAAATTTCATGAAAATCCAACCAGCCGATGAGAAGTTACAGATTTATTTCCAAAAAATTTCGATTCTGCCCCATTGTGCTAACTCAAATTGATATAGCTCAACAAACCTTTATATATAGCTCAACAAACTTCTCATGTTTTAAATATAACTGCCGCTGATGTATTTCCTGTTGGAAGCCAACAACCC
Organism: Protocalliphora azurea; assembly: GCA_932274085.1. Taxonomy (NCBI): domain Eukaryota; kingdom Metazoa; phylum Arthropoda; class Insecta; order Diptera; family Calliphoridae; genus Protocalliphora; species Protocalliphora azurea. The sequence continues at coordinate 65,026,230 of OW026520.1, read as the reverse complement.
GCTGTTGATGTCAATAATTCTGCTGTAAATGATGAATTTTGTGAGATTTTTCCCACATTTCCAGTTTCTAGTGATATAGTATCCCTGTTACCTCAAATATAATTTCTGTAGTAAATAATAAGGATGAAGAGATACGATTAGGAGAAGAATTAAAAATTCTTTGTATGCGTTGCGAAATAAAAAATTTACAAAAAGAAGTTCAATCATTAAAAGTTAATTCAATTCAGTCTTCAAATGGCCGTCGTATAAATTATGAAGAACTTGATGTAGTTGTACAAAAATTTACTGGCGATGATCATCAAGACATGAGAAATGGTTTAACTATTTTGAAGATTACACTAAGATGGCAGGATTCAATAATAATGAGATGTTTTTGGCGTTAAAATGTTTATTACGCGGAAGTGCTCGTCAATATATACAAAATTTTAATGCAACTAGCTACAATGCGAAGAAACAATCATTAATTAAAAATTTTAAGAGGACTTTAACCTGCAAAGAAATATACTATAAGTTACGTTTGCGTACAATAAATCCAAATGAATCAGGTATAAGCTATGTTTTCGCAATGTAATCAATTGCCTCCCAAGCAAACATTGATGAATAAGAGCTAGTTGATATTATAATTGACGGGTTACAAGATAATTCGACTAATATTTCTTTACTATATGGTGCATCATCAATTACCACATTAATTGAATGCTTAGACCGATATGAACAACGTAGAGTTCCTAAAGTTATTGTGATGTCAAAGGCAAAGACCAACTTATAAATGGATGTAAGGTGTTTTAATTGCTCAAAGTGCTCTTCCTGAGCCTCCTCGACCACCACGTTCATGTTTTAGATGTCATCAAATGGGTTATTATAATAAAGTCTGTACAAATCCTAAAATGCCTCAAATAGTTACATCTGTTTTTCTTGAGTCAAGAAACATACTGAAGATGTTGTATAAATTCAGTACAGCTGGTGAGTGTGGCCTTTTATTTATATAACGAATACGAGTGTACTGATTATTTGAATTTTAATTCTCTTATTGATTTTGATATCCCAATTAATTTTATAAAAAGATCTTTAGTACCTTCAAATCTCTAAATATCAAATAAGTTGAAGGAAACGAATTTTGTTGTTAAATTACAAATTTAACAAATTTTGATTAAGATTCGTAATTTAATTAAATGTGAAGAGTTTGTAGTAGTTCCAGATAATTATATGACATGCTCAATTAATTTGATTAGAACATTTATGAATAATATTAATATACATTTGTTACAAATAAATTCAATAAATCAAGTGCGTTCAGTTTAATTAAAGAACAATGTGGGAGGAATAATGGTGACTATCTTGATTCATATGTTAAAAGATAATGAAATGAATTCTATTAAGTTCCTTATTATAAATTCTTATCTTTATCAAAAAATCTTTAAAAGAGTCCATATGACTACAAAATGAATATATATTTATTAGACGATATTCCAGTTTATAGTTGTCCATGTCTGTCATATCATGATAAAGTAGGAGTTCAAAAAATTATAGACGATTTGTTAGCTCGAAAAGTTATTCGATCTAGTAATTCCCCATATGCTTCAGCTATTGCTCTGGTAAAGAAAAAATTCGGAGAAATTAGAATGTGTGGCGATTATCGTAGTTTAAATCATAAAGCAATTCATAATAATTTTCCATTACAACTAATAGATGATTGTATGGGATATATGTCCGGAAAGAAAATATTTAGTTTATTAGACCTAAAAGATGGATTTAATCATATCGACCTTTCGGTTTAAAAAATTTCGAAAGATTTGTTAATAATACTTTTCGTGACTTAATTGATTGTCAGGAAATAGTTATTTATATAGATGATATTATAATAGTATCAAAAGATATAAACTCTCATTTGAGGACATTAGAAAAATACTTGGTAGATCAAATGAAAAAGGATTAGAACTCAAACTGAAAAAGTGTAAATTTTGATATAATGAGATAGAATATTTAGGATATTTGGTGAACTCTTACGGAATACGGCCTTATAGTAGACTAGAGATTTGCAATTGAAAATTTCCCAGTACCTAAGAATAGAAAAGAGTTGCAATCATGTATTGGACTTGTGTAAATTCATGTCAAAAAGCGTTATTCTTTTTGTTCATGAGAAAATTGATCATCATGGTGTTGATAATTGTTGAAATCAAATAAAATTTAATTATTGGTTTCCAAAAATGAAGGATAAAATCAAATAATATATTCAAAATTGTATAAAGTGCATATTCTATTCATTACCAACACGAGTACATGAACAAAATTTACATAATATTCCCAAAACTCCTTTACCATTCGACACTATTCATATTAATCATTTTGGACCGTTGTCATCATTGTCTTCAAAATGGAAACGTATATTAGTAGTGGATGGGTTTACAACCCAGTCAAATGTACAAGTACGAAAGAGGTGAGTTGGGCATTACAAAAATATCGTAATTACTATAGTAGACCAAGACGCATTATATCTGATAGAGGTTCTTGTTTCACTTCCAATGAATTTAAACTATTTATTAATGATAATAATATTGAACATATAAAAGTTGATGTTTCATCGCCTCAAGCAAGCGTTCAAGTGGAACGTGTTAACAGAATTATTTTGGCTATGTTAAGTAAATTAAGTGATCCTTTAAGACATGCCGACTGGTCGACAAAATTATCGGAAATTGAATTTGGAATTAAAAATTCGCTACACTACTACAAAGGAAACTCCTAGTTGACTTCTTTTTGGAGTAAGTCACCGCGGATTTTAGTTGATCAATTAAGTGAATATTTAGAAAATAGAATTTCTTTTCCAATGAATAAGAAATTCAGATATTAAACGATTTAAAGCAATAGATGGCATAAAAAAATCGCAGAAATATAGTACGAAATATTTTGGATAACATTAGTAAACCACCAAAAGTATATTCTGTTGTAATAAAACAGAATCATAATATTGTCCAAAAAGGAAATGGAAAATTATTAGAAAATTATCGCGGACCGTATATAATAAGATATTGGATAAAGATAGGTATGTGTTACAGGATATTGAAAATTGTCAATTAACAAAATTGCCATACAAGGGCATTATTGAGGCAAACAATTTAAAAAGTTATATCAAAAGATAGTCGCGTAAATTCTTCCTGAATTGTAACATATTGTGTAATTATGTACATATTTACAAAGCCACTACTCCTTCTAATTATATTTTTTTTATAATTATTTTTAGTTTTATTTGATTGAGGTCAATCAATTTATCAGATTGGCCGAACTGTAATGATAACAGTAACTGTAACTTATTTAAAATAATTTTAGAAATAGTACGTAAAACGAAAAAATAAAAAAGAAACAGTTTTTGAGTTTGAGCTTTGATTAAAGCAAAGAAATATAAGATATTTAATAATATATATAAAAATCATTACTACATCAATATTACATTACGAGCTCGATTTGCGCAACCATTTAATTTTAACTGAAAAAATTACATTTGACAAAATATATTATAATAAAATAATGCACCATTTGTCTCATATAATCCTTTTTATTAATTTTATACTCCAAGAGTTGTCTATTAAAATAATTAAAGATATATAGAAAATATAATAACCAGGCAATCTTCAAAATTCCTCTCGACAACAATACTTGAATCAAATTCATAAAAAGAATTCAGGTCTTCAATTCTTCCCTTAAGCATATCATTTCCTCTGACTATCTAAACATAAAATATTTTTAATGCATTAAAATGTTAAACGATAATCATTCGCTTAATATGCAATAATAATTTCTACCCATTGGTAAAATATATATTCCCTTTGTGTGCTAACATTTTTTATATATATCTATTTGGTTCTTTTTATCAATTGCATCTGAAAATATTGAATAAAAGATTTCGTTCATCTCTATATTATAAAATTAATAAAAAAAAGTTTTATTTAAAATAATTCCAAATTCAGAAATTAATTAATTGCCATGTAGCTCATGTCTACAAACAATTGCAGTAAAATTGACAATTATTTGGGAAATTGAAATTGAATTAAAATAAAATTATGTTTGAGTAAAACTTAAACCAATTTTAATTAATTTATCAAAAATTAAATTAATTTTAATTTTTAGTAATATATATGAAATAAATTTGAACAATTAAAAATTTTATTTTATAGCAACATATTTTTTGTATAGGCAGTACTCTGATAGCAAACCGTCATGATACCACAAGCGCTATAACAGCGCTATATTTTTTTAACGAATATGAATTTCTGCGTGGGATATGTTTACTAAGCAATGGAAGCCAACTAAGCCATCTAATGAAATAAGATTACGCATTGTTAAAGAAATTTAAATAAACATAAATATAGAAGATGTTAATTATATTCTTACTGAATTTCAAAATGAAACAATTGCTATTACATTTTTTTCTAAACTAAATTATTTTTTAATAAAAAAAAAAAACATTTTCAAAACATAATTATTAGTTGAAAAGTCTATCGCTGGCAAATCGCTTTGTTTTATTTGTAAAAAATATTTTTGCAGCGCTCGTTTTTTGTACGGTTGGAAATTTCTGCCGGGGGGTTTTGGATATAGGCCTAGATGTTAAGGACACAAATTCAATTTTATATTCGTATCTTTTATATATTGCGGCCATTTCTGACCCACACTTATTAGAAAACATTTTTTTCGCATGTTTTCCTAATACCACATTTTATTAGAAATAAAATAAGCAATCGTTTGATAAAATCGAATTAGAATTGTAGAACAACTCTTTTTACCTTGTAAAACTCATAAAAACCTGTGTGGTGTTTTGATGTTGCCATTATTTTGCATCATACTACACACAAGCCAAAATCCTAGGAAAAATGAAGTCTAAAAGTTAAATTTTTTTCAACTAATCTTTACTGTTTCGTTATGTGTAAAGAGGTATTGTTTTTACCGTAACTGCATATCGCAATCCATCAAAAAAAAAAAAAAAAAAAAAAAAAAAACAGTTTAACGAACTAGTATAATTTACCCAATATATCTAAAACTGGACAACTATGTATTTAATTGATGTAATTTAGTTTAGAGGTGTTTTACGACACAATACACATCTGATCTCATTGTTCATGTATTTGTCACAGTAATACAAATTGCCTGTAATTATATGTCCATGTTATAACAATCACACCAATTTGAGATATGTGATTTGTAAGTTTTGGCGTGTGCTGCAGTTCACGCGTTTTAGTTGCATTCTGTTAATTTTCAAAGTGAAATTCGAAAATTGAAAACACATGGTTAAGCGTTACTAAACTGAAACAAACTACACAAATTAGGTTCTATGAAATCGCCAGTGTATGAGAACACAAACGAGAAAGATAATAAATAAAACCAGATCATTTATCATTTGATTGTTTTCACTTAAAAAAAAGTAAATAAAACCGTTGTCATATAGATTTATTCTAAACTTTTGTGTATTGTGTGTTTTAATTTCCTCATTGCTCTTTCAGAATCTACGTAAGCTGTGGGTTTCATCCATTTTCGAGCTTTAAATTCTATTTGCAACTGATCGTCTAAAAGGTGATCGTAGAAGTTTAGGAGATATAGACAACCTAAAGGAGATATAGACAACCTAATTGGAGTTTTACATGCAGTTCATTTTCCAATATAAAATGCGCAGTTCTTAGGGTATTTATCCCGGAGTTAGTCGTCATAAGGTATGCGAAATTTAAAAGCACATTTTCAAATTTGTTTAAAATGTTTGAGTATTTGCAGGAAATACATACATAGGAAATGTACATACTTCGATTAAGTGTTAAATAAAATTATCTTTATGTACATATCGTTTCGTGAAACATTTGTAACAATATTTCTATGTTTTAATAGTTATAATATTTATGTTTTTTATTTTAGAACGATGATTTTTTATGTCGTTTGTATTTTAAGTGGAGATATACAAGTATATTAATTTATTACTAATGTAATTTTCCAGTTTAAAATAAAAGACGATACAAGAATACTCAAAAAAAAAAAAAAAAAAAAAAAAAACTACAATTACATTCATATGATTCAAAAAAAGTTAACAAAAGAGAAGATAACAAACAAATAATATAATCTGGCATTACCATAAAATATGAGTATTGCAAGACAGAGTTGTATTCAATATTACAACACTCCTCCTTAACACACATATTTGAATACATAAATTCACAAATTTATAAAGCCTAATAATTTTACATGATTATTTTTTAAGAGATTCTTAGTAAAAATATCAGCTATATTATCACTACTATTACAATATTTTAAATCTATAAATTTTTCGAAAAATACATTTCTAATATGATAGATAGGATTCTTAACTAACTGCAAGGTTCCAAGGTTATCTCCATAAATTAGAACCATTTCGGGACAATGTAATTGAATCTCACCAAGAAGTTTCTTTAAGTGTACTGCTTCCTTTACGGCTGATGAAAGCGCCATATATTTAGCCTTTGTGCTACTCAAGGCAACTGTAGCTTGTTTTTTAGACTCCCGTGAGAATGCACCTCCAGCGAGAATAAACACATATCCTGTGTAGGACTTTCTATTTACAGCATCGCCGCCCCAATCAGCATCAGCGTAGCATACTAATGGTTGGCCTGTTTTATGATACCTTAGTTGAATATTTTCAGTTTTATTAAGGTATTTTAAAAGTCTCTTCGCTGCTACCATGTGTTCCTTATGGGGGTCCTTGTTTCGTTGTGATAATTTGCATACTGAATGTAGTATATCAGGCCGGGTACAAATTGCCAGATACATTAGAGATTTGATGTGAGATTGATAATTTGTTGGATTAACCTTCTAGCACTTACACAGTGACATACTATTTGAAACTTAGCTTCCAATGGGGTAGTAACCGGACAACATTCTTCCATATGATAATCAGACATGAGCTCCTTTATATATTTATTCTGATGAATTACAATCTGTCTAGTGGCACCATCTCTCTGAATTTCAATGCTTAAGAAATGTTTCGCAGGACCCTTATCAACTACCGGTACTCTTTCTGAAATTTGAGATTTTATATTATTTAATTCTTACAGATTAGAACAAGCCAATAACAAATCGTCGACATATACGGCAATTAGATTGATGTCAAGACCGTTTCTTTTTTGGTATAAACAGGGCTCACTTTCACAAGCATGAAAACCAACATCTTTCAAAATTTCGTCCAACGTGCGATTAAGTCCATATAAGGCTTTCTTGAGCTTCAAAACACTTTTGGGAAAATTTTCATCTTTGAACATTTCCGGTTGCGCCATGTATACTTCATCAGTCAATTCGCTATTTAGATGAGCCGTGGATACGTCCATTTGATGTAGATGTAGCTCATATTCAGCAGCGAGAGCGATCATCATTCTTATTGTTTCATAGCGAATGACAGGAGAGAACGTTTTCGTATAATTTATACAATATGTTTGAGCGTACCCCTTAAATCTTGCCTTAAATCTTTCTATACAGCCATCTTTGTTCCTCTTCAGAGCAAAAACCCATTTACGTCCTACGGCTCTCTGGCCATCTGGTAGCTCTGACAACTCCCAAGTATTATTATTAATGAGAGCATTATACTCCTCCTGCATCGCATTCCACTAATATTGGGAGTATTCACCTGACAAAGCTTCGTTGACTGTTACAGGAATCTTAATGTTGTCTACGCACATCATATTTAACGTGTTGTACTGCTTTCGTGGTCTTCCTGGCTGACCCGTTCGTATAAATTTTTGTCTGCCAGGGCCAACAGAGACTGCTTCATCAGAACGAAAACCAACTAGTTGTGAACCATCCATGACTGCACGAGGATTTGGGTATTCTTCTTCATCTGCTGATTCGAGTTCGCTATCACTTCGATTCTGCACATTACGTTCTCCAGCAATTACCTCATTTGGTGTAGCATCTTATATTTCAATACTTAAAATTTCCTTATTCCAGAAGACGATATGCTTTTGATGTTTCCGAGTAACCAACAATGATATACTCTCGTCCTTTTGCTCGGAACTTATGGTGATGAGTCTTATCTAATGCGATTGCCAAAGAACCAAATATCTTCAAATGATGAAAGCTATTGTTGGCGATCTATTACGTATGGGCTTTCGCCCATAGCGATTCATCAACACCAGAAAATACAAGCATCGTTCTAGCCATTTCAACCAACGTTCTATTCAATCGCTCAGCCACCCCATTTTGTTGGGGGGTGTAGGGTACAGTAAGTTGTCGAATAATTCCGTTGTCCTTCAAAAAATTATCAAAAGTGTTGTTCACAAATTCTGTACCATTGTCGGATCGAAGTATTTTTATTATCTTTACCGTTTGACACTCGACCATAGCTTTAAACTCTTTAAAAGTTTCAAATGTCTGATCCTTGCTCTTCAAAAAATAAACGAACACATACCGGGAACAATCATCAATAAACGTCAATATGTAGCGTTCACCACCCAGGGAGTTTTTGTTCACTGGACCACAAATATCTGTGTGTATTAATTCCAATAATTCTGTTGCTCTATTTTCGGAACTACAAAATGGTCTTGTAGCAAATTTACTTTTCAGGCATGTGGAACAATTAATTTCATTTGGAAATTTTAATTTCATACCACTCACCAGATTATTTTGAGACAGTTCATTCAGACTTCATACATTCAAGTGACCTTAACGATTGTGCCATTTCATAACTTCCCTCATGTCTGTATTTGACAAAAACAACGTACCACTTCTTGCAGAATATAAAAACAATTCACCGACCTTTTTCGCAGTACCTCCATTTTCATTAATTATTTTTGCTTCTCTGTTTTCAAACTTCACAACGTCTTTTACCGCTACTCTGCCGACAGAAATAAAGTTTGGTACATACAACACATCGTTTAAAAGAATGTTACATTCATCAATACGAACTGTACCTCTGACTTCAATTTTATTTTCCCCTGCAAGTGATATCAATTCTGCGAAAGTCTCGAAAGTTTAAAAAAAAAATCGGTTACAGCACAAATGAAAAGAAGCACCGCTATCTAAGCACCATACAATGTTATTCAATACACTGTTGTTGTTGGTTGCTGCAAACACTGAGTATGCGTGAGTGTTTTTGTTTTGCTGCTGTTCGTTCTTGGTATTGTTGTTTTCTGCTTTAACGTTTGTACATTGTGCTGCGTAGTGACCTCTTCGACCGCATTTGAAACATTTAAAATTTTGTTTTTACTTGCCTGCATGGCGACTAGGCTTTTCATTGTTCTCTATGGATTTGATGTTACTTACAATATTTTTTCTGTTTGATTGTGACAGGAACACTTGTGCACCACCACTACCCTGAGCAATATAATCACCAGCTGTTCTTTTTTCACCCTCTTCCGTCAATTTTAACTTTAAGGCACTGAGCTTTGGTAGGTCATCTGTTTCTAAGGCTATGACAAAATTTTCGTAAGATTTGGGTAAACTTGCTGAAAGCATTATGACAAACAGCTCATCTTGCAGCTCAATTCCAGTTTCGACTATCTTCTCCACAGTTGCCGAAAAATTGCATACATATTGTTGGACACAATCTGCTTCCCCCATTCTCATGTTAAGAAGTTGTTTAAAAAGGGTAACTTTTCTTATCGGTCCTTTAGGTCTATGTACCTCACGCAATGTGTCCCATGTTGCACTCTCTGATGGACAATTCTTAATATAATTGATCTGCATAGGTGTGATACTTAAAATAATTGTTAATGTGGCCTTTTCATCTCTTTTCTTCCAAGCAGCCAGGTTTATCATCACTAAAAAAACGACGGTTACATTCAAATGTTTCAAAAAAAATTTAACAAAAGAGAAGATATAAAACAAATAATATAATCTGGCATTACCATAAAATATGAGTGTTGCAAGACAGAGTTGTATTCAAATTCAATATTACAACAATTACTAGAATATTTTCATAATGCAATCGCTTATAAAAATGGCAAAATTTTGATTTAAACAATACTAAATTGACTAAATCCAATTAAAATTGTATATTGTGTGAGTGACACGATTTTTACTCTTAAATTATTATTAAAGCAATTCAAGTAACAATTTTTAATCTTGCAAAGTTTACAATTTTCCATATTTTGTAATATTTTTAGCAAATTGTGTAATTTCTGTGCGAAATTTTGCGTTGCCATTACCTAAGAAAAGTTTCATTACAAGAAAAAGTACCACATTTTGCAACTATTAAGAAAATATATATGAGGAAAAAATTTTCGAAACTCTTAAAAACCTACTTTTTGTGTCTTGTTTTGTTAAAGATAGATTTTGAATTTGATAGATTTTGAATTATCTTACATTATAACTAAGAAATCCAAAATTTTATGTCATTCACCTAAAATTTCATTTTAGTTTTTAATTCACAATTTAAATCTTTTATGCTCAAACCATTAACCAGTCGGGAGGCAAGACTTTTTTTGTTTGATAGAAATTAACATGCCTATTCATAAAAAGTCTTAAACAAGTTACAATTTTGTTATGACTGAAAGTTATATTATTCAGTTGTGAATCGGTCATAACTCCGTGTTCTATTAACATAGTCACAAAAAAAAAAAAAAAAATTCTATGTCAAGTAAAAATTGACTCTTTAAAAATTTTACATTTTATTTTGAGACTGAAAAATATACAGAAGAAATAATTTAAAATATGAATAAAACTATTTAACATTTATCTAGAAATATAGCACAAAATTTCTTTATTTTCAATTAATTTTTTATGACAGTCGCAATTTGTATAACTCTCTAGATATCAGGTCTTAATTTTGACAACTTAAAAATATATTTTTCTTTGTAAATTGGAATTTTTAGACTATAGTCATAATTTATGTGTTATGACTATTTTTCAGTCCCAATATTTTCTCTGAATAGGCATGTAAAGTAATTAGCGTAACTAGTAGTAAAATGTATCTTTTTCGCGACTGACAACTACAGATTTTATTGAAAGCAGAATTTCTGAATAGGTTCAACATAATTTTGTCAATAAAATAACAAGATATGATAATATGCTACTTTATTTATTTTATATTATTAGCAATTTGTTAATAATGAGAATAACCTCTTATTTGATATAATTTTATAAATTCTTTTTGGAAGGGAATTAGAAAGATTTTCCATTTGCTACAGATGGAGTTTCGATGCAAGCTTTTCTAATTTCTTCAAATAATGAATTTTTGTCCTCGCATTGTCAGCCCGACGCATAAACATTACTTGAAGGCAATCGCCACACATTTTCAATTACATTTAGGTGAGGGGAGTACGTACGTTGACTATTCAAAAGTGTTAACATTTTGACTTCGAATACATTGTTTTACTGCCCCTACTTTGTGGATAGGAGAATTGTCGTGCTGGAATATCCACGGAAATCGAAGTTCACATGTCCCATAATATGAAATTGGACACCACACCATCACACTTCTTTGACGGCTATGCTACAGGTGACATAAATAGCATTATCTTTTCTCAAATCATAAAAATAATAGTTATAAACATTAGAACCTTCAAATCGATTTTATTTATTTATTTATTTTTTTTTTTTATCAAAAAAAAAAAACTATATTACCGTGTAGAGGTGTTTTTTATTTTTTTTCTATTTGAATAATATTCCGTAATAACCTTTTAGGCATAACCGGTGACAAATTTCTACTTAATAAATAAATTTACATTACAAATCTTAAATAAAAATATAAATATAAAATAAAATATATTTAAATAAAAGCAAAAATTAATGACAGATATATTAAAAATATAAAACATTAATTTTAAATTTTAGTCTTTAGCATATCGAATAACACGCCTAGCAGTATATATTATATACCTGTTTTTATTTAATTTTTAAAGCAGAATTAATAGAATTGAGGCAACTCGAATGATTGCTATTCTATCCGCTTTATACGTATATACTTAGATGTTTCTTTCCATAGACACATTGATTTCTTAAAAAGTTGCTGACAACATTTTGACTTCGCTCAATTTTTTTTTCGCAATTTTTTTTTGATTTAGTCCGGATTCTTTATGAATGAATACGCCATATTGTTCTTTTTGTGCAACTTTTGACACCTTCCACAAATTTGCGCTAATTTTGACGTTTGTTTTGATAAAAAATTATCTAATGTTATGTTAAGCGCTTTATTGTAACAGTTTTTGTGAAGAAGTAGAAGTATCAGAAGTTAAACTTAATAGAATTGTCTTATGTAAAAATTTCCTCGTGAAATTAAACAAAGAATTAATATTATTAAATAAATGCAGTTTAGATAGGTAGATAGATGGAGAAGGTTGACATGATACATTTAATTGTATCACATCTCCACCCAGAGACCAATAACGGTCCATTGGGACTCACAATTCAATTACACTATATAGAATAGAATAGAAGAAGAATAAAAGAGAGTAACAAGTTTACTTTATTCCTTTTTGCTGCTGTAGAAGTATCAAAGGCCACATATTTGTTTTGGTGTTTTCAAGGCGTTATTGAAGGCGCTGTTTGAGGGTTATAAATTCTTGGAGTATTGTCGATGGTACTGAGGTTAGGTCGGCAAGCACCAATAATGTTGAGTAAAAGCATTTTGATGTAAGATGTGGTAAAGCAAAGATAATCTTAGTTACTTCGTTCGAGCTTTCAGAGCTAAGAACTGCGATACACCCAAAAAGATTTATGACAAATTATGTTCAAAAAAGCAAAAAGACGAAACGCAGTTACAGTTTTTGATGCAACAATTTTTTATGTTAGAATTTTCAAGCAGCGTGAAACAGCTGAATCTCTTTAAACTCAAATAAAAGCACAGGGCGAATATATAAATGAAACCATGGTGATTAATTAAATTATTTCAATTCTTCCTGCAGCATATTCAAATTTTAGTACGGCATGGGAAAGCACAACAGCAGCTGAGAGAAATTTAAATAATTTAACAAGTAATTTAACTACTTAAGGAAGAAATAAAACTGACTGATAAAATATCTTCAAGTTATAATAACGGCGTTATTTGATCATGTTTACAATGTTATAAATGTAAAGGTTACCATAAAATTAAACATTGCCCAGAAATGAAAAAAGTGAAATTTTTTCAGTTGCAGTAAATTGTAAGAATAAGTTCAAGCATAACAAACAACAAAGAAATTCCGGCGTCGATGGCAGAAATATGTGCTGTTCTTAAAATTATTAGTTTCAATTGTGAAGTTGCTGTGGATGGAGGTAGTGAAGCCAAGGTTACAATGTCTGATAAATCTATTTTAGATCGGGAGCTTCAAATCATATAGTGAATGATTTAGGTGGTTTACTCACATGAATAATATACGAAATTTAGAGCAGCCATCTAATATATTGCTGAATACCGAAGGTGACCCAATATATTTAACAGACGTATTAATGGTACCAGATATGAAAAAATTGTATTTCAATAAAAGAAATAACTGAAAATAAATATAATTTTTACGGTACACAGTTGAAATTATAAACGAAGAAGGTGGACAAATTTTCAAAATGAAGTGCTCCAATATTTTTGAAATTGAAGCTGGACCAAGCAAAAGAAATTTACATAGAAAATTTGGCCATATATAGCTGTCACTATAAAAATGAGAATGATTGTGAAATTTGTTTAATGGGAAAAATAACAAAAACTCATTTTAAAGAAGCCAGAAAATGGGCGACACGTTGTGGTTTAGTCGGACCCATACATTGTTTAAGCCACGATAACAAAAAATGTTTCATCGTTCATCGACGATTTTTTTACTTTTTGCTGTTACTTATACTTTACGTAGCATGTCTGAAGTTTTTGAAGTATTTAGATATTATATGGAAAACGTATTTAACAAATTTAATCGTCGAATTTTTAAGTTTTAATAATCCATGGTGATACGGAATATAAAAGCGACGAATTTTCCAGATATTGCTAAAAAATGGTATAGCTATTGAAACAACCATACGTTATTCATTACAGCTTAACGGTGTCGCGGAAAGGTTAAATAAAACGGTTGTTAATAATACCAGATGTGCTTTATTAGATTCTATTCTGAATTATTAGGAAGAGTTATGGGATTCTTACTTTAACTTTTTTATCGCTGAATCGCTTTGCATTCAGGTATTGAATCGCTTCATGATTGAATTTTATGTGTGCTAATTATGTTTAATAAATCAGAAAATTTTGTAGTTAACTAATTTTCGTTTATGTTAGATAGACAGATAGAGAAGGTAGATGTGATACCAGATAGTACCCCATCTCCACCCAGAGACCGATCCCGGTCCATTGTGAGTCCCTTCAATAGAATAGCTGCGAAATAAAGAGTGTAGAATACAGAAAATAGAAAATACAGAGAGTACAGAAAAAGTAGAGTAAAAGATAAAAAGGAATAGAAATGTGACGAATCATATAGGGGCACCAGCATTGTTACCAATCCCCCTAGGGTTATACCCCTGATTCTCCCTTAAGCAGCCGATTCCCATGACGAAGCCTATGACATCAACAAGATCTGCGTCCCGAACGTCACTCAGCCCGTCGAGGAACTGGCTACCCAGCCACTTCATCCTACGATGCTGCAATCGTGGACAATGGCACACAATGTGCTCAATAGACTCGGTCTCGTCGACGTCTCCACACATTCTACAAAAATCGGAACTGTTAGCGTCCAATCTAGACCTCATCTTCCCTATCAAACAGTGACCCGTTATGGCCCCTATCATGATCCTCAAGCTCTTCCTATTCATGCCCAGGAGAGTGCTAGTGCCTGCATTGTCCAGTACCGGCCATATCGCCCTCGACACTCTGCAGCGCTCTCTACTCTCCCAAGCCGAATTGGTTCTGACCAAGATCCAATCATTGATCTTCCCATAGAAGAAACTTAGTGGTGGTTTCACATATGTCTCCCTCTCCGAGACGTTCTCTGCCGCACCTTGCCTTGCCAGTTCATCAGCCAATTCATTGCCTGAAATATTGCAGTGGCCAGGCACCCAGCAGAGTCTCACCATGTAGTCCTCCATCAGCTCTCTCAGTGTCTTCTTACAGGCAGCTACTAGCCTGGATCTCACCAAATGTGTCCCCAAGGCCTTCAGAGCCGCCTGACTGTCCACATAGAGAGTGACCTCGGTACCTCTCGCAACGTTCTGTCTGATTATTTCCGCGGCCTTCAGGATGCCGAGAATCTCAGCCTGAAAAACGCTGCACTCATCAGGGAGTCTAAAAGAGCCCTTCAAATCCGTGCCCATAATATAGACCCCCGCCCCGGGACCTTCGTCCAACTTTGATCCGTCCGTGAACACTGCACAACCTTCATATAATCTCTCAGTGCCGGACCAGATCTCCCTATCAGGTATCACCACGACAGGATTTACTCCAAAGTCTGATTCAGCGGCCATGTAATCTGATGCCCCTGTGGAGTTCAGATTAACCTCACCGTAACTTGATGAGTCTAATAGTCCCAATTCCTTAAGTCTCAGCAAACTCTTTGCTGCCATACCCCTCACAAACTCTTCAATGGGTATGAGATGAAGTATGACATCCAGAGCCGCTTGTGGTGTGCTTCTCATTGCACCTGTAATGCCAATCGAAGCACACCTTTGTGCCTTCGACAAAAGGTTCCTATTACTCTTACGTTCCAGTGCTTGCCATCAAACAGAACAACCATAACAAAGGATTGGTCTCACCACCGAAGTGTAAATGCAATATACAACTTTTGGTTTGAGGCCCCCAACTCTTACCTATGGAGTTTCTACAGGTGTAGTAGGCATTGAGGCCACGCTTGAGTCTCTCCTGAACATTCCTCTTCCAGGTCAGTTTACTATCAAGGAATACCCCCAGATATTTCGCTGAGTCTGAAAGCCTCGGTTCAGTTCCACACAGTACCGGAAGTCTGAAATTCTCTACCTTGTACCTCCTAGTAAACAGAACCAACTGTCTTTTCCGGGTTCACTCCCAACCCCTTATCAGCGGCCCACGAGGATAGCTCACCCAGCGCGGACTGCATGATCTCACTGATTGTGGGAAGAAATTTTCCCTTTACCAGTATGACCACATCATCAGCATAAGCCACAATCTTCCGCCCTCTGCTGTCGAATTGACGCAAAATCACATCGACAGCTATTAGCCACAGCAGGGGTGAGATTACTCCCCCTTGCGGAGTCCCCCTAGTCACTAGTTTTCTTAAGCATACTCCACCCAAGCTGGAATTGACAATCCTGCTGCTTAGCATGAGAATTATCCAGTCGATCAAGAAGTCATGTACCTTAAGATCCACCAGCGCCTGCCTGATAGCGTCAATCTCAATATTGTTGAAAGCTCCCTCGATATCAAATAACGCGGCCATGGTATATTCCTTATACCGAAGTCCTTGTTCTATATAACCCACCACATCACTCAGCGCACTCTACAGATTTACCCTACCAGCTACCAGACGATCCCAAATATAGATCTATCAGTCTCTCTAAAGTCTTCAAGAGGAAAGACGATAGGCTGATAGGTCTATAATCCTTGGGTTTCGAGTGACAGGTCCTTCCACCTTTCGGTATGAATATGACCCTTACCTCTCTCCACCCCCTTGGAATATGTCTATGTATCAGACACCCCTTAAAAATCTCAACCAGTAGTAGACGAACCACCAACGGTGCATTCTGCAACATGGCCGGAAAAATACCATCCGGGCCTGGTGACTTATAAGGCTCGAATGAATTCACCGCCCATGTGACCTTCTCCACCGTTATTAGGTCTCTTACCACTGTCCCAATTATCCCACTGGTGGACTCCGTGAAGAAGTGCTCTCCCTCACCCGATTCCTCCACCAATGGATCCCTGCAACCCGGAAAGTGTGTTTCCAGAAGCACATTAAGTGACTCAGAACTAGACTCCGTCCATGAACCATCTGATCTCTGGATACTCCCAGGAACACTGGGGTCCTTTAACAGTATCTTCCTGAATCTAGAAAGTTCATTGACCGAGTCAATGGCCTCGCTAAACTTAATCCACGAGGCTCTTCTAGCTCTTCTAATGTCCTTTTTGTACTTATTGAAACACACTCTATAGGTGCCCCAGTCCTCGTCCCTACCAGACCTATGGGTTTTGTTGTACAGCCTGCCAACTGTGGTCCGTTGAGCCTTCAACTCTTCCGACCACCAGACCGGCTGTTTCCTCTTACCCGGATAGCTCACCGGACAGTTAAGCTCATAGCTTCTGTTAATAGACCCCGTTACCTTCCCCACTATTTCGTCAAGATTTTCCCTCGACAAGAACTCCATCGGAGTTCCAGTCAATCTTGACCCCAGATCCCGCCCGAAGGCGTCCCAATCCGTCCTCCTAGGATTCCTAAAAGGTTTCCCCTCAGAACCTAGGAAGTTCAGACTAAAGGTTATCCTACCATGGTCAGAGAAAGTGCACCCCATGGCCACCCTCCAGTCCTCAACTAGGTCCCTAAAGTTAGTCAATGTGATGTCTATCACCTGTCCTTCGTCCTGAACGTAGGAGTATTATCCCTATTACAGATTAAAAGATCATTCGCAATAATAAAATCAAATGTTGACTCACCTCTTCTATTGGTATCCCTGCTACCCCATTGACTGTTGCACACATTAGCATCGCAACCGAGCAATAGACGTACTCCATTCCGCCTTGCGTACTCGGCTAAGGCCCACACCCTGTCATCTGGTGGTTCCAGCTCCTCATAGGGCATGTACACCGAGGCCAAGGCCAGTTTACCGCCTCCCAATGCCTCTCCTTGAACGACCGTTAGATCACCATAACTGAAAGAGTTAAGAAGAATTACCTGAAGATCATTCTTCACCGGAATACAAGTCCTCACCTTATCCTCAGTGGACGACTTGAACAATTTGTATCCTTTGGCCCTTAAACAACAGACCTGCTTATTATTTAGAAAAGGCTCCTGGATTAGGGCCACGTCCACATTGGTCTCACTGAGGTAGGTTATTAATTCGGTCGAGGCCGCTTCACAACCTCTTTAGCTTTATCATTTTTCGCGTAGCCAAGCCCGAACGTAACAACCCCCCCCCCCAATGAGTCCAATTTCTTAATATATTCCCGATCCACTGCGAATCGGAAATCTTTTCCCTGGTTCTCTTTACAAGTCAATGAAGAGACAAGTTTCCATTGACTTGATTTGATCCCCATATTTTGTCCTTCCAATATTCCCAGTATGACTTCCACCGGCTTAATGGGTGGTGGAATCCATACCGTGACTATTGGCCGCAGAGGCAATTCCGACGCTGGTATAACCTCCAGTTGCGCTTCTGGACAGAGATTGCCACATCTGTCAATCGCGGCTTTCAGGAATCCAAAAGTTCCTTTGTTACCGCAACCAACAGTCTTGACGTCCCTTGTCCAGTCTGCACCCATGAAGGCTATTTCACCCGGCCTGTGGGCTCGCAAGAGCTTGGTTTACCCTCTCTACTCTCTTCTCAATGTGTTTTTTCCCACTACCAATCCTTGCTGACCTGTCACTTCCCTTGAGAGAACCTACAGGACTGCTGGATGGCTTGTGAGCACCACAATGTGTACCAGCGTCGACTTGTGGTTCCAAAGTGTTGGTAGACACGGACTCTTTACCCTTGCGAGCAACTTGCGGACCTTCCTCTACCTCCACTTTAAAACCATCGGGATAAGACAATCCCAGGATGTCACCGCTGGAGCCATAGGTCTGTTCAAACCTGTAGATGCTCTTTCGGTATTTCCTGCGAACATGCCTATCGCGCCCGTCTAACAGCGATGGGTCCTTCCTAGCCAACTTATTTAGTGCAGCTATAGAGGCCCTAACACCGTTCTTCGCCTTTTCAAAAATTCGTTCGACTGTCGGTTGCGGCTTGCTCATCCATTGGATATGCTACCGCTTCCTGCCGAACAATAGGTTTGGCCATAGGCCATGGCGTGCCTGATGCCCCCGTCGAGCTCACCTGCTTCCTACCCGGTGTTGACGCAGTGACTGCAGTTCCGCCTTCCTTGCCCCGATCAAGAGCAGAGACAACTTTTGTCTCATGCTCTTCATCGGATAAAAGAGACAGGTCCTCCAGTCCCTCCGTCGCACCAGATCCTACAGGGTCCTCCGTCGAGTCCAGCAGGCTGTCCTCCTCCGTCAGTTGGGTCATTAGTTGTCCGTGTTGTATGAGGATGTTCGTATGCAGTCTTAGCAAGTCCATGTCATCGTCCCCATCCTCATTTTTCCCCCCTTTCCCGACGTCGTCCTTGTTATCCCCTACCTCGACCCTATCCCTAACTCTTATGTCAGCGTCCGTCCCTTCTACTTCTCTAACGCAGTCTTCTTTGTCCGTTGTCCCTTTGTCCCGTTCATCTCTTAACCTACTTTTTTCCATATTTTTCGTTTATGTTATGAATTAATCTTTTCATTATATTACTACAAGCAAATTGAATTGATATTTAGGTTTTTCAAACTGTATAATTTTTATCTTCTACATTGTTTTTCTTTTAATTCTTATCACTATGTTTGTGTTAATTAATATATGAATTATTTATGAATATGAATATTATTTATCTTTTTATAAAAAATATATTTGTGAAAATTATGGCCAATCGGTCCATTTAGATTATGGCCAATAGGCTAGGTTCT
This sequence comes from Protocalliphora azurea, assembly GCA_932274085.1. Classification (NCBI taxonomy): domain Eukaryota; kingdom Metazoa; phylum Arthropoda; class Insecta; order Diptera; family Calliphoridae; genus Protocalliphora; species Protocalliphora azurea. The sequence goes on along the minus strand of OW026520.1, from coordinate 65,006,674 downwards.
TACTAAATGAATGAATGAATAAGAAAATAGTTATTTGGATATAAGTAAAATAATATACCAATATATTTGTGAAGTGAAGCGATTTAACAAGTTACATATGCAAAAAATCGATGCCAAACAACAGTAATTGAGAAAAGTAAAACTCCAGCTGAATTATGGTATGCTGAAAAACCAGATTTTAATAAGATATATCCTTTTGGAAATGAAGCGTACGTAAATATTCTTAAACAAATTCAAAAGTGTTACTTTGGCGCTCGATCACCATAATGAAAAAAAGGATGTTGGTTACGATCACGAAAATGAAAAAAAGGATGTTGGTTACAGTTAATGGTTCTATATTTTATGATGAGATAAATAAAAATGTTGTAAATAGTCGAGGTATAAAATTTTTTAGTTATGAAAGATTTCAAAAGCGTCATATTGAAAAAAAAAAAATAACAACAATGAAAAGGGAAAAGAAAATTTGGTTGCAGAAAATAATGCAGACGAAAATGTCGTTGAAGCTAATGATCAACCTAGAAGTATACCATTGGGAATAAGGCCAAAACATCTACAGCGCTATGCATAACTCGATAGTGTGTGCTAACTAACGAGCTGCTATCTTTTTTGCGTGTAAATTTTCATAAGGGAAAATTAACAGCTCGCTAGTTAGCATACACTCGTCTGTTATGCATAGCGCCGCTAGAAGATTACGAAGATTGCTACAATCTACTTATTTCACATCATCTGATATACCAAATTCGATTGAAACTGCCCCCGAATGGAAAGAATCAATAGATGAAGAGGTGACGATGATTAACAAAAAGAAAACCGGACAATAGTTGAAGACGAAGGATAAAAAAGAATTGATGCGATTTGGTTTTTAAACATCAAAAAAGATAGTGATGGTAGTATTCGTAGAAAAGCAAAAGCGCATAGGTATACTGTTTTTTTTTTTTTTTTTTTTTCAGTTTTGTATATGCACTATCCACGGTACGTACTTTAATATTAATGCCATTTCAAAATACATCAGTTGGATGTTAAAAATGCTTATTTAAATGGATAGTTGATAGAAGGTGCCTTTATATTAGTGTCACCTCCATTTTGTGGAAAATTATGTAAAGTAAATAGATCAATTTACGGTTTGGGACAAAGTGCATTGTACTGGAATAACGAATTTAATATAAAGATTTCGGAACATGATTTTATAAGATCAGAAAATGGTTATTGCATGTACAAAAAGAATAACATTTATTTGCTTCTATATGTCGATGCAATATTTTTGTTAAAAGTTACAGTTTGAAATTAAAGATTTGGATGAACTAAAGGAATTGCTTGGAATTCAAATAACCAAACTAGATACTGAAAAATTAAAATTAGCACAACCCGAAAATATATATACATTTGTTGAAATTTAAATTGAACGAATTTGCTACTTTTGGTAATAAAAATAAAACATAATTAAAACATAATTAATTTTAAATTATTTTATTATCAAATTATCAAAAGATGAAAATTTATGAAAATCTGCGAATGTAATTGCGATGAATTATATTTATAATGTTTTAATACTTTTTTGTTCAAGTATGTGAGCTTATGACGTATGGTGAAAGTAGTTTCAGCACTAATCCAAAAAAAAAAAAAAAACATTTTCACATTAACGTCTCTTTTTATAAGAAAAACATATTTGTGTTGAAGACGATATACGCTAGCTGCATCAAACAACGTATTTATTGTACAAAATAATCAAATAATTCAAGAAAGATTCCTAATTTGAAAACTTTAACGCGTTTAGTGTGGGAACTTTTTTAACGATCGCACAAATGTACATAGTATCGCATTTCTTAATATTTTTCTATGGCCTACACGGCTATGTCATGTAAATTTTAATATTCACAAAATGTTATACATATATACTTAGTATTATTTCCCCTTATTATTCGATAATATTTCACAAGGAAGCGAAAATCACTGCTATACAAATTTTTTTATATTCATACTAAACACTTGCACTTGGAAACAGAGTAACATCTACTTTCCTATTGTTTACAGAAACAAAGTAGATAATAAAGTCTATATCATAAGTACTTATGGTGTGCTGAGAAAAAATATATGAAGAGATGTTAAAATGGCGACATCAAATAAATCAAAAAAATTTATGATTTATTAAAATTGTACCGAAAAAAATTAAAAGAGTATTAAATATATGAGTATGTTGTTTATTTATTTGTTTATTTAATTATTTATTTATTTATTTCGTTTATTTATTTACGTATTTATAAAACGTTGAAATTAATTTTTTAAGAAATAAATTGTAACTATACAAAAGGTAACATGTCTTTAAGAAAGGTACAATCACTTCAACGTGGATTATTAAAGTATTTATATTTGTACAACAATAAAATATGTAAGCTTTGCACTACAATAATTACGAAATATTTTTTTATTTACTGTACCAACATATACTTGAAAATATTTGAGAAGAAAAAACAAATAAATTTCTCACTCCATGAAAAACCACAAATACTTTTACTATTTTTATGAGTAGTACGAGTGTGTAAAAAGAAAGTCATACCATATCAGTTACACGCATACTCTCCTTTAGACAAATACTCACAAGTATTGTTATATTTGTTTTAAGTATACTTTCAGTTCTACTCTTGCACGTCTTTAATTACATATCTCGCTTATTACGCCTTGTGCGTTTTGAAAACTTTGTCTTATAATGAAATCCTTTGCACTTTAATATTTTGCTCATTACTAATTTTTTTAAGGTAATAATTGTCGCGAAATAATACAGAGTTAACATTAATCACTTCAGTGGAACTTAGTGAAATTACTGTAAGAGTTAAGAGGTACTTTATTTTTTAATTAATACAAAAAAGTGTCAAAATAGCTTCTGAAATGCCGTGGTGCTATTGGAAATGCAATAGTGCCAAAAATGGCACATTTGCGGTAAATTCCATCACTGGTTTTCAGAAAATTTTCTGTCTATATTTACATATCACCTAAAAATGGAAAAGGCCGTAACCACACTTTATTTTTTTGCTTTAAAACTAAACAATTAAATAAAATTTTGTAATCGTTCACTAAAACCAAAAATATATAAAGCATAAAACACTTCAAACCAAATTTTTCTTAAAAGGAACATATTTAACGACCGTTTCGTTTATGATGTTGATGTTACGTTCTTTTCACTTTTGTTAATATAGACGTTATTTTTGAAGATATAAATATGAAATTTTTTGTGTTTGTCTTTATTTTTCGACTATCTCTGCACAGTGTGTAATTTTGACAATTTAGCTTATCAAAAACCATAATTTTTTTCGCGTTTTGAAAAAAAGTTAGCTATTCTGATTTAAAACCTTTCATGTAACAAAAAAAAAAGAAAATATTGAAAAAATTTAACCGTTATTAAGTAACGGCACCTTGAACAGCACTGTAGTTGAAGGCAAGTATAATATAGAGTATTTTGGTGAGAAATTTAATTTTGAATATTTTTAACTTTTGTTTTAAGCAAGATCTTTATGAATCTTTTTTATTTTAAAGATTTATGTGTTATCTATCGTAGAAAATAATAAGAAAAAACTTGGGATTTTTCAGTCTTCAACTTTTTTGCATTTTTTTTTTTTTATTAATTTTTATTGGACAAAAACTAAAAAGTCCCACAAAGTCCCGTTATCTAAACGGTACTGTTGTAATCACTGATAGGTAGTCTTCCAAAATCAGTAATAAAATTTTGCTCTAACTTGCTCAAAACAATTACTGATCATGTATCAACGTACAAATTTTTTCATATATGGTTGTATGCATCAAGGAACAAGAAAAGTTTGCGTGTTTTTAAGTTTATTTCTAGAAATATAAGTACAAGTCAAATTGAAACTGTTGATATCGAACCAATAAAATCATTTTGAAAGAAAATAATTAATAAAATTCAAAATGGCTGTTAGTGAAAACAATAAAACCTAAGTTTGTCCATTTAAAAAGATTGATTTATCAATGTATGTTAACTATTTCACGAAACACATCTGGCAGGCCCAGTAAACATTTTGAACGTTTTTCAGTTGTATCAACTAGTATTACATCGAGTCCTAATCGTGCAAAATGTAAAACATCTTAGGAGGAGCATTTTTGTGATTGTTTAATATTATTATATGTGGAAAAATGCTTAAACTATAAATCTGAAACGGTTCTAAATATATTGAAATTTTGACAGATGATGTAAATGGTTTTGAGATTTAGATTTTCATCATTAAGGGTCGATATGTCCGATACACTATACAAAATTTTATTTCCTATTGCTCCTAATGTTCAATTATCCGAAGAAGCGCAGAAAGCAAGAAAAAAGAATTGTAAAAACTTGTTCAAACATAATAAAACATGTAGAGAGAATATCAATAAATATTTTAGCATACGATTACCACCAAAAACTAAGAGGTCAAATGTAACAACAACGTTAAAAAGCCGAAATCAGATGAATAAATTTTATTAATTAAGATTTGTGTAGAAATCATATTTTCGTTTTTCATTTAAAAATACATACATACATATGTACATACATGCACATTCTTTACAACATTTGATTGAATTATATGAAAAGTAGGCGTGGCAGTTGTCCGACCACGCCTATTTTTTTATAAAACCAGCTTAATGTAACGAAAATGTTTTGTGCCATATTTCATATATAGCTTTCTTAATTACAAAAATATAGCCAATAACCAATGTATTTGAGCAGATTTATATTTTATATGTGAAGTTCATAGCTTGGTTAATCTATGTGGTGAACCACATACTATTTTTGCTTAGGTGTATTAAGAACTGTATATGATGAATATTTGATGCTATGATGTGTAAAAATACGTATATTTTAATGTAAAAATAATAATACTTTCTAAAATATTGGCGGAAACAACCTAATACTTTCCATAACTTCCAGCGCGTTAGGTGATAGAATATTAAAAATTTATTATGATATTTGTAATATATAATTATAGTGGCGCTACATCCACGCTCAGCTGATTATTTTTTTTATGTTAATACTGTAAAAAAATAATAATAATTTCTTTCTCTCAACATTTGCCAATAATGTGAACTCCATAAATAAAAAAAAACCTGCAAAAATCCCCTCCGAACTGCTATTACCTTGTTTAATTCCAAAAACAAAATGCCTATACATTAGGGATGTCAATGACTAAAAATGTAGTTGTGAAAAAATGCACTCAAAGAAGTTGGGTTCAGTAAAAAAGTCAGTTAAATATTGTGCTTTATTATATAAAACATTTTTTAATGCATTTTTGCTTTCCTTACACTTAAATTTATTAATTTTGCCATACAAAGTATAATTTACATTCCTCCAACTTTATATATATTACAGAAATATATTAAAGAAATTGATGGTTATTAATTACCAAACAATGTATTCCCACAAATTTTTTCCAGTGCATTTTATACTCTTTGCACTCTCAGCACTGCACAGTGGGGCAGAATCGAAATTTTTTGGAAATAAATCTGTAACTTCTAATCGGCCGGTTGGATTTTCATGAAATTTAGTATAGGCGTAGCAATGTTACGTTTGGAAGGGGGGGGGGGGGCACAGGGGGCGGAGCTAAGTGAGCTCAAATTTAGGTACCTCTGACATAAAAAATTTTTAATCGCTTGCAAAATTTTTTCGTCCGATTTCAAATATTTTTCTATATTGTTGTAGGTCCTGATAAGACCTATAAAAAACATGCTTACATGTCCTATTTATCTCTTATAGTTTTCGAGTTATTTGCGTTTGAATTTTTAAGCACCATAATTTTGCATGTTCTTGGTCCAGTTTTTTTCATATATATCCTAGTATTTCCGACCGATTTTATTAGTTTTTTTCTTAACTAGTTAAAGAACAAAATTATCTATTGAATAAAAAAAATTTGAAGTCGATATCTTTACCGAGTCCAAAAATAAACGTTTTTGAATTTGAAAATTTCAAAAAAGACGACTTTTTATGTCGAAAAAGTATCTACACACTTTTTTATCTAAAATAAAATTTTCTTTAGCAACATATAATAATTTTGCACTTTTCTTAAAGGTAACTTTACAAAACAAGCCCAATAACTTAATTGGTTATGGTACATACCCTCCCGAATTCGACTCATTTTATATGAAAGTTTTGATTTTAGATCATATTTTCTTAAATCCCAAAGCACGAATCGACAAGCGGAATATATTTTAAGAATCTTCAATATGTTGTTAAAAGTTTTAAATCAAAATCTACGGGACTTCGGAAAAATGTGGATTCTATAGCCAAAAATGTAAAAAATCCCATTTTTGGAAATTTTGATTGGTTTATTTGGGAACTCAGGAAAACCCTATCCCTGATTGAAATTTGGTTAACGCGCTTTTATTTATATTAATAAGACCCACATTTCCTGCAAATTTCATTAAGATATCTCTATAAACAAATATGTTATTGCAATTAAAAAATTTTTATTTTCTCCAAAAACCCCAAATTGGGCCTTTCGTTTGGTTTATTTCTAAATAGCAAAAAAAATAAAAAATTAAAAATATGTATTCCAAATTAAGCTTATCCTTCAGAATATATAATTTCCGATCTTTTGCAAAGAGATTGAAGTCAATATCATGCCTCATTTCAGAAATATGCGCCTTTAAACTTTTATATTTCCAATTTATTGTATATATGACTATATTCTTACAAACTGGCAACATTTGCCTTTAGCTTTGCGTGAATAATTACTTAGAAAGTAATGAATATTTCTGTATACTTTTAATAATATCTATACACAAAATAATTTATAAATATTTTTTATTTTTAATAGGGTCGCCACATTTCCCAAATTTAAGTAAATATTTATCCTTTTCTAAGCATTCATATATTTCTATTAATGAATTTAAAATAACAAAACAAACAAAAAATGTATATTTTAACTTAATCAATATATTATTTTTGGCATTTATAATCTTCCTTAATAAATGTTCTATTTCTAATATGATTTTTTAGTACTTATTTACATTAAATTTATGTAGACAATTTTTTCAGATATTAAAAAATTATACTACTTAAAATCTCTGTTTCTTGCTTCTTGAGCCTCTTCTGTAAGCTCTCCAAGTGGAAGAATATTTCGTTCAAATATAATTTCGCCATGGCACAATATTTTATGTACTGTTGGTGTCATTTCTTTCCATGGATATAGAGAAAGAAGTAGTTTAGATATTTCTGTTGCATATTCTCCAAATCGAGCAGAGTTAATTTTGTGCTTACTATTAATTGCCATTAATAGTATGTTAGTCCTTTCAAGTAACTATTTATTAATAGCAATTATTTTTGATGTAGCTTCGAAATTTCCGAAAAACCTTCTTGCTGTGTTTCCATCATTTGTACTACCACCAGTCGGCAGAGGTGTGTCGATGTTTAATCCCGTCTCCTCTCAGAATTCATCCTGGATTCTACTTTTCTCAGATATTCTAAGTGTTTTTAAATCCTCGTTGTTTCTGGTAGGTTTTGTTAATTTTTCTGGCACACTTCCATACTTTAATCATATGCTATGTGCAGAAAATGCTCCATGAACCGTATTCTGGCGTGAAGTGGTGATATTCCGAAAGACAGAAATTCTTCATTAATACTCCTTGCTTTACCAATATCCGAAAATTGTCATTTCGTCTCATCATATAGTGAGCATTTCCAAAAAGAAGATGTTTCCGTAATGGCATTACTAACCTTTCCATCAATCATTGTTAGACTAAGTTCAAAGGATATGTCGAATGTGTATTGGTTTATGGTTATTGAAAGAGGTTGTAAATCATTTATTTTATCTTTAATATATTCCACTAAATCCTTTGTTGTTGTCTTCGACTCCCTTGTGTATTCGAACCAAAGAGTGAAGAAGCGTGCTTGTGCATCCACTCGGAGACCAAAAGGTCCATTGTGAGTCCCTTCGTAAAGAATGTAGAAAGAAACTACAGACGAGACATAGAAAAGAGCAGGAAGGAAAATGATAGAGAAAGAGCTTAGACCAAGAAAAGTATAGAAAAGAATAGAAAGAATCAGGAAAGGAAAAGTACTACCGCCCCAAATCGCTCGCTCTAAGCCAACGACCCCCTCTTAGCCAGCCTATTCCCATGACGAATCCTATTAGTATATCGAGATCTATTCTCGATATACTGTCCAATTCGTCAAGGAATCGACTGCCTAACCATTTCTGCCTACTTAGTTGTAGACATGGACACTGACATATGATATGTTCCACCGTCTCTAGCTCCTCATTATCTTCGCACATTCTGCAAAAACCGGAGGAACCTCTATCCCAATACCCTATCATTCCCCCTATGGGACAATGACCTGTCAGAATACCTATCATAGTCTTCAGGTTTTCCCTTTTCATGCCCAAAAGTAGATTTGTATCTGCTCTATCAAGTTTGGGCCATAGAACCCTTGATAATCTGCAGTCCGTTCTACTTTTCCATGCATGAGTGGTTCTCTCCCGAATCCACTCCCTAATTAACCTGAAGTAAAGGCCTAAAGGTGGTCTCACACCGCTTTCACTTGCAGTCCTATCCAAAGCTGAGCCGTTCCTAGCTAATTCGTCAGCTACCTCATTGCCATTTATCTCGCAATGACCCGGTACCCAGCAGAGTCTGATATGATAATCTCCCATCAAATCTCCTAAGAGCCTTCTTACGGTCGCTAAATATCCTAGACTTGAAAAAATGTCCTTTCAAGGCTTTCAGCGCCGCCTGGCTATCCACATACAGAGTTACCTCTGTATTCACTTCAATGTTCCCTGCAATCAATTCTGTGGCCCTAAGAATACCTAGAATTACTGCCTGGAACACACTACAACTATCCGGTAGTCTATACGTCTTCCTGATGTTTTCCTCAACTAGATACACACCTGCACCAGTGCCTGTATCCATTTTGGATCCATCAGTGAATACCGATATACCACTGAATAGTTTCTCCCTATCTGACCACTGGTTCCTACTCGGAATAATCAGTATAAGATTTTCCCCGAAATCGACCTTCGTGCACATATAGTCCGTGGATCCAGAGGGAACCAGGGCCTGTCCAGCGAGATTAACCTCGTTTAAAAGTTTGGAATGTCCTATTCTGATTGAACCTGTAAGTCCTAGTTCACTAAGTCTAAGCAGGCTCCCTGCAGCCATTCCCATCACGAACTCCTCAATGGGTAGGAGATGCAGAATGACGTTAAGTGCCGCCTGAGGTGTGCTTCTTACGGCACCTGTTATGCCAATCGAAGCACATCTTTGGGCTTTAGACAGAAGATTCCTACGACTTCCTATTCTCATTGCCTCCCACCATACAAGACATCCATACGTCAGAATTGGCCTCACCACCGACGTGTAAATCCAATTTACTACCATCGGTTTGAGTCCCCAACTCTTACCTATGGAGTTCCTACATGTGTAGTAGGCGTTGAGACCTCTCTTAAGCCTCTTCTGAGTGTTCCTCTTACAAGATAATTTACTATCAAGGAACACACCAAGATATTTTGCCTCCTTTGCCAGTCTTAGTTCTGTCCCCCCTAGTACCGGTAGCCTAAACTGCTCAATCCTGTACCTTCTGGTGAAAAGAACTAGCTCTGTCTTCCCCGGGTTGACCCCTAAACCCTTACTAGTGGCCCATGAGGACAGTTCGTTAAGTTCATACTGCATGACGTCGCTGATCGTGGAAAGAAATTTACCTGTGATCAGTATAACCACGTCATCAGCATAGGCAACGATTTTCCGCCCTCTTGCGTCAAGTTCCCTATCAGATACACATTCTGAGAATCCCAAGATTCGTCCTGCCTGTGCATCTGCCTCTAAGTTCCTACAGCCTGGAAAATGAGTTTCCATAAGTAAACTCAGAGACTCAGAGCAAGACTCCGTCCGTGAGTTATCCGCACGCTGAATATATCCAGGAGCACTAGGATCCTTGGATAAAATTCACCTGAATCTGGATAACTCATTAACAGAGTCGATGGACTCACAGTAGTTCCTCCATGAGTCCCTTTTTGCCCTCTTAATGTCTGCCTTATACCTATTAAAACTTTCCCTGTAGCTGTTCCAATCCTCATACTTGTGTGTCAGTTTCGCCCTATTGAACAGCTTCCTGACGGTTGACCTTTGGTTCCTAAGTTCCTTGGTCAACCATTTAGGCTGTTCCCTCTTTCCCGGAAATATTACCGGACAAGTTAATTCATAACTTTTCCTAACTTTCCCCGTGAAGTCCTCCACTAAACTCTCAACTCCCTCTGATGACAATTGCCATCCCGGAGCGGTGTTTAGTTCCTTATCCATAATGGCCCTAAAGGAGTTCCAGTCGGTTCTCCTGGAGTTCCTATATGGTTCTCCCTATGGCCTCGCAAAATTTAAACTAAAGGATATCCTGTTATGATCCGAAAAGGAACATTCACTATCTACCCTCCAGTTCGTAATGTATTCGCCCCTAAAGTTCGTCGGTGTTATATCTATAACTGCCTCTCTATCTTTAGTTCTGAATGTGGGCACATTACCCAAGTTACAGATAAAAAGATTGTTAGTAGTTATAAAATTGAAAACTGACTCACCTCTTTCGTTGATATCAGCGCTGCCCCACTGGCAGTGATGTGCGTTAGCATCGCAACAGAGTACCAAATATACGCCTCTTCTCTTTGCATACTCCGTTAGTTTGCACACCATATCACCCGGTGGGTTGGCCACATCGTAGGGCATATAAACGGAGGAAAGTGCGAGTTTCCTCTCGTCTCTATCCTCTCTTTTCACGACCGTTAGGTCTCCATTGCTGAAAGAATGAAAGTTTATAAAATTTAACTCATTTCTAGCTAGTATACACGTTCTTACCTTATCCTCAGTGGATGGTACAAAAAGTGTATACCCTTTGACACTTAATCCACATACTCTGGTGTTGTTGCTCCAGGGCTCTTGGATAAAGGCCACATCCACTTTGGAGTCGATAAGGTTCATCGCTAGTTCGATAGAGACTGCTTCACAGTGATGCAAATTAATTTGCACCACTTGCAGCCTTGTTGGTACTGTCAGATTTCGGGTACCGGAACCTGATAGTGCCCAGACCGAAATTAGCAATTCCCCCCATAGACTCCAATTTCCTAAGAGACTGCTGGTCTATAGCAAACCTGAAGTCCCTTCCGAGGTTCTCTTTACAAGTCAGAGAAGCTAACAACTTCCACTGACTTGTATCCAGATCCTCGTTCTGTTTGACCAGTACAGTCAGTATAGTTTGTTTCCACCAGTTTTATGGGTGGTGGAATCCACACTGTCACTACTGGTCTCAGGGGCAACTCAGATGCGAGTATCACATCCAGTTTCGCCTCTGGACGAAGGCTGCCACACTTGGCAATCGTGGCCTTGAGAAAGTCAAGTGATTTCTCATTACCACAATTAGCAGTTTTGACACCCTTTGACCAGTCCGCGCCTTTGAAGCACACTTCATCCGGCCTTCCTTTCATTAAGGCGATCTCGTCGATGAGTCTGTCTTCAATCGACCTCCATAGATCCGTGCTAATCCTCCCATCTGGGTCAGCACGGTCTATGACAGCCGCCTGAAGATATGCTGGCTTCATCGACTCCTTCGCCTTTTTCGAGGTAGAAGGCTTGTCGTCACCAGATCTAACTCTCTTAATGACTTCCTTTTGGGGGCCCTTAAGAGATCCAGTCGGTGTGTCTACTTGGCCATAGGGACTGCTCTCTTAACGACCTCCTTACGGTGATCCTTAAGAGAGCCAGATGGCTTATAACCAGCCCCACTTCCAGCATTCTTTATCATCTTCTTTTGAAGACCTTTAAGAGAGCTGGGAGTGTTGTTTGCCACACTTTTCTTGCTGGTAGAGGGTTGGTCGTCCCAGACCTTGCTCCTTTGGTGATTGATTCACCAGAGTTGCCGGATGGTTTACGATCAGCCCCCTTTTTGGCAATGATAGCCAGCTTCCCAGTTTCAACCGATCGTTCCGAAGATGTGATAGGTTTATTTGGTCGTCTGCTATCATTGTCCTTATCCTTGGACTTCAATGCGACCTCTGACACGTTTCCTATACTCTCCCGAGCATTTTCCGGAACGGTGTCAAATATCGCATTCAGTCCCTCGGGATAAGACATTCCCAAGATAGCGGAGGTCGAGCCATAGATTTTTTCAAATCTAATCACACTTCCTATGCCTCTTGATAAGGTATTTATCCCTACCACTGACTGACGACAGATCCCTCTTGGCCATCTTATTAAGAAAGATCAAGGAGGCTCTGACGCCATTCTTCGCTTTTTCTTCTTTTGTTCGGCTGTCGACGACGGCAGTTACGCCTGGTTTTACCGCGTCTTGCCGAACTAATTTTGAACCCACCTGTCCATCCAGTGCGGATGACACCTCGGATGCTGTAGGATTCTGTTCCTGAACGTGAACTGAAATCATTGTTATTTCATGTTCCTCATCAGAATCAAGAGTAAGATCCTCCAACTTCTCCGTAGTGTCCGTCCCCCCGTGAGAGTCTCCAGGTGAGCCCAAGAGGTCGTCTGTTTCGGCCAGTTCACTCAATAATTGTCCCTCCTGAGCAATTATGTCCTCGTGAATTCTTAAAAGGTCAGAGTCAGTGTCCGAAACTCCTACTGAAACTGCCTTATTCTTCTTCTCCACATCCTTTGTTCTAATATTTTTTTTATCACTTATTTTGGTCCCACGAAAATGCACGTACTAAGTGGACCATCTCGCGCAGTGACGGCGTGCGCGGACTAGGCTTTAAAATTACAACCAACTCGTGCCATGGGCGTTGGAGGGGAGCTGTTAGCGATTAGTTTCTTTAAGCACTAACTAACCATACAGATCCTCGGCACTGCTACCTCTCACCTTGATCTTAAAAGTGCACTTGATTTATTTGGTCCGAAAGAACTTCTATGAGTTTCTAGGTTTAGATGTAATGCGTAGGACCCGACTATAGTCAGTTTTCGAGTTATTTGCGTTTGAATTTTTAAGCACCATAATTTTGCATGTTCTTGGTCCAGTTTTTTTCATATATATCCTAGTATTTCCGACCGATTTTATTAGTTTTTTTCTTAACTAGTTAAAGAACAAAATTATCTATTGAATAAAATTTCTCACTCCATGAAAAACCACAAATACTTTTACTATTTTTATGAGTAGTACGAGTGTGTAAAAAGAAAGTCATACCATATCAGTTACACGCATACTCTCCTTTAGACAAATACTCACAAGTATTGTTATATTTGTTTTAAGTATACTTTCAGTTCTACTCTTGCACGTCTTTAATTACATATCTCGCTTATTACGCCTTGTGCGTTTTGAAAACTTTGTCTTATAGTGAAATCCTTTACACTTTAATATTTTGCTCATTACTAATTTTTTTAAGGTAATAATTGTCGCGAAATCATACAGAGTTAACATTAATCACTTCAGTGGAACTTAGTGAAATTACTGTAAGAGTTAAGAGGTACTTTATTTTTTAATTAATACAAAAAAGTGTCAAAATAGCTTCTGAAATGCCGTGGTGCTATTGGAAATGCAATAGTGCCAAAAATGGCACATTTGCGGTAAATTCCATCACTGGTTTTCAGAAAATTTTCTGTCTATATTTACATATCACCTAAAAATGGAAAAGGCCGTAACCACACTTTATTTTTTTGCTTTAAAACTAAACAATTAAATAAAATTTTGTAATCGTTCACTAAAACCAAAAATATATAAAGCATAAAACACTTCAAACCAAATTTTTCTTAAAAGGAACATATTTAACGACCGTTTCGTTTATGATGTTGATGTTACGTTCTTTTCACTTTTGTTAATATAGATGTTATTTTTGAAGATATAAATATGAAATTTTTTGTGTTTGTCTTTATTTTTCGACTATCTCTGCACAGTGTGTAATTTTGACAATTTAGCTTATCAAAAACCATAATTTTTTTCGCGTTTTGAAAAAAAGTTAGCTATTCTGATTTAAAACCTTTCATGTAATTAAAAAATAAAGAAAATATTGAAAAAATTTAACCGTTATTAAGTAACGGCACCTTGAACAGCACTGTAGTTGAAGGCAAGTATAATATAGAGTATTTTGGTGAGAAATTTAATTTTGAATATTTTTAACTTTTGTTTTAAGCAAGATCTTTATGAATCTTTTTTATTTTAAAGATTTATGTGTTATCTATCGTAGAAAATAATAAGAAAAAACTTGGGATTTTTCAGTCTTCAACTTTTTTGCATTTTTTTTTTTTTTTTTTATTAATTTTTATTGGACAAAAACTAAAAAGTCCCACAAAGTCCCGTTATCTAAACGGTACTGTTGTAATCACTGATAGGTAGTCTTCCAAAATCAGTAATAAAATTTTGCTCTAACTTGCTCAAAACAATTACTGATCATGTATCAACGTAAAAATTTTTTCATATATGGTTGTATGCATCAAGGAACAAGAAAAGTTTGCGTGTTTTTAAGTTTATTTCTAGAAATATAAGTACAAGTCAAATTGAAACTGTTGATATCGAATCAATAAAATCATTTTGAAAGAAAATAATTAATAAAATTCAAAATGGCTGTTAGTGAAAACAATAAAACCTAAGTTTGTCCATTTAAAATGATTGATTTATCAATGTATGTTAACTATTTCACGAAACACATTGTAAACATTTTGAACGTTTTTCAGTTGTATCAACTAGTATTACATCGAGTCCTAATCGTGCAAAATGTAAAACATCTTAGGAGGAGCATTTTTGTGATTGTTTAATATTATTATATGTGGAAAAATGCTTAAACTATAAATCTGAAACGGTTCTAAATATATTGAAATTTTGACAGATGATGTAAATGGTTTTGAGATTAGATTTTCATCATTAAGGGTCGATATGTCCGATACACTATACAAAATTTTATTTCCTATTGCTCCTAATGTTCAATTATCCGAAGAAGCGCAGAAAGCAAGAAAAAATAATTGTAAAAACTTGTTCAAACATAATAAAACATGTAGAGAGAATATCAATAAATATTGGAGCATACGATTACCACCAAAAACTAAGAGGTCAAATGTAACAACAACGTTAAAAAGCCGAAATCAGATGAATAAATTTTATTAATTAAGATTTGTGTAGAAATCATTTTTTCGTTTTTCATTTAAAAATACATACATACATATGTACATACATGCACATTCTTTACAACATTTGATTGAATTATATGAAAAGTAGGCGTGGCAGTTGTCCGACCACGCCTATTTTTTTATAAAACCAGCTTAATGTAACGAAAATGTTTTGTGCCATATTTCATATATAGCTTTCTTAATTACAAAAATATAGCCAATAACCAATGTATTTGAGCAGATTTATATTTTATATGTGAAGTTCATAGCTTGGTTAATCTATGTGGTGAACCACATACTATTTTTGCTTAGGTGTGTTAAGAACTGTATATGATGAATATTTGATGCTATGATGTGTAAAAATACGTATATTTTAATGTAAAAATAATAATACTTTCTAAAATATTGGCGGAAACAACCTAATACTTTCCATAACTTCCAGCGCTTAGGTGATAGAATATTAAAAATTTATTATGATATTTGTAATATATAATTATAGTGGCGCTACATCCACGCTCAGCTGATTATTTTTTTTATGTTAATACTGTAAAAAAATAATAATAATTTCTTTCTCTCAACATTTGCCAATAATGTGAACTCCATAAATAAAAAAAAACCTGCAAAAATCCCCTCCGAACTGCTATTACCTTGTTTAATTCCAAAAACAAAATGCCTATACATTAGGGATGTCAATGACTAAAAATGTAGTTGTGAAAAAATGCACTCAAAGAAGTTGGGTTCAGTAAAAAAATCAGTTAAATATTGTGCTTTATTATATAAAACATTTTTTAATGCATTTTTGCTTTCCTTACACTTAAATTTATTAATTTTGCCATACAAAGTATAATTTACATTCCTCCAACTTTATATATATTACAGAAATATATTAAAGAAATTGATGGTTATTAATTACCAAACAATGTATTCCCACAAATTTTTTCCAGTGCATTTTATACTCTTTGCACTCTCAGCACTGCACAGTGGGGCAGAATCGAAATTTTTTGGAAATAAATCTGTAACTTCTAATCGGCCGGTTGGATTTTCATGAAATTTAGTATAGGTGTAGCAATGTTACGTTTGGAAGGGGGGGGGGCACAGGGGGCGGAGCTAAGTGAGCTCAAATTTAGGTACCTCTGACATAAAAAATTTTTAATCGCTTGCAAAATTTTTTCGTCCGATTTCAAATATTTTTCTATATTGTTGTAGGTCCTGATAAGACCTATAAAAAACATGCTTACATGTCCTATTTATCTCTTATAGTTTTCGAGTTATTTGTGTTTGAATTTTTAAGCACCATAATTTTGCATGTTCTTGGTCCAGTTTTTTTCATATATATCCTAGTATTTCCGACCGATTTTATTAGTTTTTTTTCTTAACTAGTTAAAGAACAAAATTATCTATTGAATAAAAAAAATTTGAAGTCGATATCTTTACCGAGTCCAAAAATAAACGTTTTTGAATTTGAAAATTTCAAAAAAGACGACTTTTTATGTCGAAAAAGTATCTACACACTTTTTTATCTAAAATAAAATTTTCTTTAGCAACATATAATAATTTTGCACTTTTCTTAAAGGTAACTTTACAAAACAAGCCCAATAACTTAATTGGTTATGGTACGACTCATTTTATATGAAAGTTTTGATATTAGATCATATTTTCTTAAATCCCAAAGCACGAATCGACAAGCGGAATATATTTTAAGAATCTTCAATATGTTGTTAAAAGTTTTAAATCAAAATCTACGGGACTTCGGAAAAATGTGGATTCTGTAGCCAAAAATGTAAAAAATCCCATTTTTGGAAATTTTGATTGGTTTATTTGGGAACTCAGGAAAACCCTATCCCTGATTGAAATTTGGTTAACTCGCTTTTATTTATATTAATAAGACCCACATTTCCTGCAAATTTCATTAAGATATCTCTATAAACAAATATGTTATTGCAATTAAAAAATTTTTATTTTCTCCAAAAACCCCAAATTGGGCCTTTCGTTTGGTTTATTTCTAAATAGCAAAAAAAATAAAAAATTAAAAATATGTATTCCAAATTAAGCTTATCCTTCAGAATATATAATTTCCGATCTTTTGCAAAGAGATTCAAGTCAATATCATGCCTTATTTCAGAAATATGCGCCTTTAAACTTTTATATTTCCAATTTATTGTATATATGACTATATTCTTACAAACTGGCAACATTTGCCTTTAGCTTTGCGTGAATAATTACTTAGAAAGTAATGAATATTTCTGTATACTTTTAATAATATCTATACACAAAATAATTTATAAATATTTTTTATTTTTAATAGGGTCGCCACATTTCCCAAATTTAAGTAAATCTTTATCCTTTTCTAAGCATTCATATATTTCTATTAATGAATTTAAAATAACAAAACAAACAAAAAATGTATATTTTAACTTAATCAATATATTATTTTTGGCATTTATAATCTTCCTTAATAAATGTTCTATTTCTAATATGATTTTTTAGTACTTATTTACATTAAATTTATGTAGACAATTTTTTCAGATATTAAAAAATTATACTACTTAAAATCTCTGTTTCTTGCCTCTTCTGTAAGCTCTCCAAGTGGAAGAATATTTCGTTCAAATATAATTTCGCCATGGCACAATATTTTATGTACTGTTGGTGTCATTTCTTTCCATGGATATAGAGAAAGAAGTAGTTTAGGTATTTCTGTTGCATATTCTCCAAATCGAGCAGAGTTAATTTTGTGCTTACTATTAATTGCCATTAATAGTATGTTAGTCCTTTCAAGTAACTATTTATTAATAGCAATTATTTTTGATGTAGCTTCGAAATTTCCGAAAAACCTTCTTGCTGTGTTTCCATCATTTGTACTACCACCAGTCGGCAGAGGTGTGTCGATGTTTAATCCCGTCTCCTCTCAGAATTCATCCTGGATTCTACTTTTCTCAGATATTCTAAGTGTTTTTAAATCCTCGTTGTTTCTGGTAGGTTTTGTTAATTTTTCTGGCACACTTCCATACTTTAATCATATGCTATGTGCAGAAAATGCTCCATGAACCGTATTCTGGCGTGAAGTGGTGATATTCCGAAAGACAGAAATTCTTCATTAATACTCCTTGCTTTACCAATATCCGAAAATTGTCATTTCGTCTCATCATATAGTGAGCATTTCCAAAAAGAAGATGTTTCCGTAATGGCATTACTAACCTTTCCATCAATCATTGTTAGACTAAGTTCAAAGGATATGTCGAATGTGTATTGGTTTATGGTTATTGAAAGAGGTTGTAAATCATTTATTTTATCTTTAATATATTCCACTAAATCCTTTGTTGTTGTCTTCGACTCCCTTGTGTATTCGAACCAAAGAGTGAAGAAGCGTGCTTGTGCATCCACTCGGAGACCAAAAGGTCCATTGTGAGTCCCTTCGTAAAGAATGTAGAAAGAAACTACAGACGAGACATAGAAAAGAGCAGGAAGGAAAATGATAGAGAAAGAGCTTAGACCAAGAAAAGTATAGAAAAGAATAGAAATAATCAGGAAAGGAAAAGTACTACCGCCCCAAATCGCTCGCTCTAAGCCAACGACCCCCTCTTAGCCATGGGAATAAGTCCCATGACGAATCCTATTAGTCTATCGAGATCTATTCTCGATATACTGTCCAATTCGTCAAGGAATCGACTGCCTAACCATTTCTGCCTACTTAGTTGTAGACATGGACACTGACATATGATATGTTCCACCGTCTCTAGCTCCTCATTATCTTCGCACATTCTGCAAAAACCGGAGGAACCTCTATCCCAATACCCTATCATTCCCCCTATGGGACAATGACCTGTCAGAATACCTATCATAGTCTTCAGGTTTTCCCTTTTCATGCCCAAAAGTAGATTTGTATCTGCTCTATCAAGTTTGGGCCATAGGACCCTTGATAATCTGCAGTCCGTTCTACTTTTCCATGCATGAGTGGTTCTCTCCCGAATCCACTCCCTAATTAACCTGAAGTAAAAGCCTAAAGGCGGTCTCACACCGCTTTCACTTGCAGTCCTATCCAAAGCTGAGCCGTTCCTAGCTAATTCGTCAGCTACCTCATTGCCATTTATCTCGCAATGACCCGGTACCCAGCAGAGTCTGATATGATAATCTCCCATCAAATCTCCTAAGAGCCTTCTTACAGTCGCTAACTATCCTAGACTTGAAAAAATGTCCTTTCAAGGCTTTCAGCGCCGCCTGGCTATCCACATACAGAGTTACCTCTGTATTCACTTCAATGTTCCCTGCAATCAATTCTGTGGCTCATGGATCCAGAGGGAACCAGGGCCTGTCCAGCAAGATTAACCTCGTTTAAAAGTTTGGAATGTCCTATTCTGATTGAACCTGTAAGTCCTAGTTCACTAAGTCTAAGCAGGCTCCCTGCAGCCATTCCCATCACGAACTCCTCAATGGGTAGGAGATGCAGAATGACGTTAAGTGCCGCCTGAGGTGTGCTTCTTACGGCACCTGTTATGCCAATCGAAGCACATCTTTGGGCTTTAGACAGAAGATTCCTACGACTTCCTATTCTCATTGCCTCCCACCATACAAGACATCCATACGTCAGAATTGGCCTCACCACCGAAGTGTAAATCCAATTTACTACCATCGGTTTGAGTCCCCAACTCTTACCTATGGAGTTCCTACATATGTAGTAGGCGTTGAGACCTCTCTTAAGCCTCTTCTGAGTGTTCCTCTTACAAGATAATTTACTATCAAGGAACACACCAAGATATTTTGCCTCCTTTGCCAGTCTTAGTTCTGTCCCCCCTAGTACCGGTAGCCTAAACTGCTCAATCCTGTACCTTCTGGTGAAAAGAACTAGCTCTGTCTTCTCCGGGTTGACCCCTAAACCCTTACTAGTGGCCCATGAGGACAGTTCGTTAAGTTCATACTGCATGACGTCGCTGATCGTGGAAAGAAATTTACCTGTGATCAGTATAACCACGTCATCAGCATAGGCAACGATTTTCTGCCCTCTTGCGTCAAGTTCCCTATCAGATACACATTCTGAGAATCCCAAGATTCGTCCTGCCTGTGCATCTGCCTCTAAGTTTCTACAGCCTGGAAAATGAGTTTCCATAAGTAAACTCAGAGACTCAGAGCAAGACTCCGTCCATGAGTTATCCGCACGCTGAATATATCCAGGAGCACTAGGATCCTTGGATAAAATTCACCTGAATCTGGATAACTCATTAACAGAGTCGATGGACTCACAGTAGTTCCTCCATGAGTCCCTTTTTGCCCTCTTAATGTCTGCCTTATACCTATTAAAACTTTCCCTGTAGCTGTTCCAATCCTCATACTTGTGTGTCAGTTTCGCCCTATTGAACAGCTTCCTGACGGTTGACCTTTGGTTCCTAAGTTCCTTGGTCAACCATTTAGGCTGTTCCCTCTTTCCCGGAAATATTACCGGACAAGTTAATTCATAACTTTTCCTAACTTTCCCCGTGAAGTCCTCCACTAAACTCTCAACTCCCTCTGATGACAATTGCCATCCCGGAGCGGTGTTTAGTTCCTTATCCATAATGGCCCTAAAGGAGTTCCAGTCGGTTCTCCTGGAGTTCCTATATGGTTCTCCCTATGGCCTCGCAAAATTTAAACTAAAGGATATCCTGTTATGATCCGAAAAGGAACATTCACTATCTACCCTCCAGTTCGTAATGTATTCGCCCCTAAAGTTCGTCGGTGTTATATCTATAACTGCCTCTCTATCTTTAGTTCTGAATGTGGGCACATTACCCAAGTTACAGATAAAAAGATTGTTAGTAGTTATAAAATTGAAAACTGACTCACCTCTTTCGTTGATATCAGCGCTGCCCCACTGGCAGTGATGTGCGTTAGCATCGCAACAGAGTACCAAATATACGCCTCTTCTCTTTGCATACTCCGTTAGTTTGCACACCATATCACCCGGTGGGTTGGCCACATCGTAGGGCATATAAACGGAGGAAAGTGCGAGTTTCCTCTCGTCTCTATCCTCTCTTTTCACGACCGTTAGGTCTCCATTGCTGAAAGAATGAAAGTTTATAAAATTTAACTCATTTCTAGCTAGTATACACGTTCTTACCTTATCCTCAGTGGATGGTACAAAAAGTGTATACCCTTTGACACTTAATCCACATACTCTGGTGTTGTTGCTCCAGGGCTCTTGGATAAAGGCCACATCCACTTTGGAGTCGATAAGGTTCATCGCTAGTTCGATAGAGACTGCTTCACAGTGGTGCAAATTAATTTGCACCACTTGCAGCCTTGTTGGTACTGTCAGATTTCGGGTACCGGAACCTGATAGTGCCCAGACCGAAATTAGCAATTCCCCCCATAGACTCCAATTTCCTAAGAGACTGCTGGTCTATAGCAAACCTGAAGTCCCTTCCGAGGTTCTCTTTACAAGTCAGAGAAGCTAACAACTTCCACTGACTTGTATCCAGATCCTCGTTCTGTTTGACCAGTACAGTCAGTATAGTTTGTTTCCACCAGTTTTATGGGTGGTGGAATCCACACTGTCACTACTGGTCTCAGGGGCAACTCAGATGCGAGTATCACATCCAGTTTCGCCTCTGGACGAAGGCTGCCACACTTGGCAATCGTGGCCTTGAGAAAGTCAAGTGATTTCTCATTACCACAATTAGCAGTTTTGACACCCTTTGACCAGTCCGCGCCTTTGAAGCACACTTCATCCGGCCTTCCTTTCATTAAGGCGATCTCGTCGATGAGTCTGTCTTCAATCGACCTCCATAGATCCGTGCTAATCCTCCCATCTGGGTCAGCACGGTCTATGACAGCCGCCTGAAGATATGCTGGCTTCATCGACTCCTTCGCCTTTTTCGAGGTAGAAGGCTTGTCGTCACCAGATCTAACTCTCTTAATGACTTCCTTTTGGGGGCCCTTAAGAGATCCAGTCGGTGTGTCTACTTGGCCATAGGGACTGCTCTCTTAACGACCTCCTTACGGTGATCCTTAAGAGAGCCAGATGGCTTATAACCAGCCCCACTTCCAGCATTCTTTATCATCTTCTTTTGAAGACCTTTAAGAGAGCTGGGAGTGTTGTTTGCCACACTTTTCTTGCTGGTAGAGGGTTGGTCGTCCCAGACCTTGCTCCTTTGGTGATTGATTCACCAGAGTTGCCGGATGGTTTACGATCAGCCCCCTTTTTGGCAATGATAGCCAGCTTCCCAGTTTCAACCGATCGTTCCGAAGATGTGATAGGTTTATTTGGTCGTCTGCTATCATTGTCCTTATCCTTGGACTTCAATGCGACCTCTGACACGTTTCCTATACTCTCCCGAGCATTTTCCGGAACGGTGTCAAATATCGCATTCAGTCCCTCGGGATAAGACATTCCCAAGATAGCGGAGGTCGAGCCATAGATTTTTTCAAATCTAATCACACTTCCTATGCCTCTTGATAAGGTATTTATCCCTACCACTGACTGACGACAGATCCCTCTTGGCCATCTTATTAAGAAAGATCAAGGAGGCTCTGACGCCATTCTTCGCTTTTTCTTCTTTTGTTCGGCTGTCGACGACGGCAGTTACGCCTGGTTTTACCGCGTCTTGCCGAACTAATTTTGAACCCACCTGTCCATCCAGTGCGGATGACACCTCGGATGCTGTAGGATTCTGTTCCTGAACGTGAACTGAAATCATTGTTATTTCATGTTCCTCATCAGAATCAAGAGTAAGATCCTCCAACTTCTCCGTAGTGTCCGTCCCCCCGTGAGAGTCTCCAGGTGAGCCCAAGAGGTCGTCTGTTTCGGCCAGTTCACTCAATAATTGTCCCTCCTGAGCAATTATGTCCTCGTGAATTCTTAAAAGGTCAGAGTCAGTGTCCGAAACTCCTACTGAAACTGCCTTATTCTTCTTCTCCACATCCTTTGTTCTAATATTTTTTTTATCACTTATTTTGGTCCCACGAAAATGCACGTACTAAGTGGACCATCTCGCGCAGTGACGGCGTGCGCGGACTAGGCTTTAAAATTACAACCAACTCGTGCCATGGGCGTTGGAGGGGAGCTGTTAGCGATTAGTTTCTTTAAGCACTAACTAACCATACAGATCCTCGGCACTGCTACCTCTCACCTTGATCTTAAAAGTGCACTTGATTTATTTGGTCCGAAAGAACTTCTATGAGTTTCTAGGTTTAGATGTAATGCGTAGGACCCGACTATAGTCAGTTTTCGAGTTATTTGCGTTTGAATTTTTAAGCACCATAATTTTGCATGTTCTTGGTCCAGTTTTTTTCATATATATCCTAGTATTTCCGACCGATTTTATTAGTTTTTTTCTTAACTAGTTAAAGAACAAAATTATCTATTGAATAAAATTTCTCACTCCATGAAAAACCACAAATACTTTTACTATTTTTATGAGTAGTACGAGTGTGTAAAAAGAAAGTCATACCATATCAGTTACACGCATACTCTCCTTTAGACAAATACTCACAAGTATTGTTATATTTGTTTTAAGTATACTTTCAGTTCTACTCTTGCACGTCTTTAATTACATATCTCGCTTATTACGCCTTGTGCGTTTTGAAAACTTTGTCTTATAATGAAATCCTTTACACTTTAATATTTTGCTCATTACTAATTTTTTTAAGGTAATAATTGTCGCGAAATCATACAGAGTTAACATTAATCACTTCAGTGGAACTTAGTGAAATTACTGTAAGAGTTAAGAGGTACTTTATTTTTTAATTAATACAAAAAAGTGTCAAAATAGCTTCTGAAATGCCGTGGTGCTATTGGAAATGCAATAGTGCCAAAAATGGCACATTTGCGGTAAATTCCATCACTGGTTTTCAGAAAATTTTCTGTCTATATTTACATATCACCTAAAAATGGAAAAGGCCGTAACCACACTTTATTTTTTTGCTTTAAAACTAAACAATTAAATAAAATTTTGTAATCGTTCACTAAAACCAAAAATATATAAAGCATAAAACACTTCAAACCAAATTTTTCTTAAAAGGAACATATTTAACGACCGTTTCGTTTATGATGTTGATGTTACGTTCTTTTCACTTTTGTTAATATAGATGTTATTTTTGAAGATATAAATATGAAATTTTTTGTGTTTGTCTTTATTTTTCGACTATCTCTGCACAGTGTGTAATTTTGACAATTTAGCTTATCAAAAACCATAATTTTTTTCGCGTTTTGAAAAAAAGTTAGCTATTCTGATTTAAAACCTTTCATGTAATTAAAAAATAAAGAAAATATTGAAAAAATTTAACCGTTATTAAGTAACGGCACCTTGAACAGCACTGTAGTTGAAGGCAAGTATAATATAGAGTATTTTGGTGAGAAATTTAATTTTGAATATTTTTAACTTTTGTTTTAAGCAAGATCTTTATGAATCTTTTTTATTTTAAAGATTTATGTGTTATCTATCGTAGAAAATAATAAGAAAAAACTTGGGATTTTTCAGTCTTCAACTTTTTTGCATTTTTTTTTTTTTTTATTAATTTTTATTGGACAAAAACTAAAAAGTCCCACAAAGTCCCGTTATCTAAACGGTACTGTTGTAATCACTGATAGGTAGTCTTCCAAAATCAGTAATAAAATTTTGCTCTAACTTGCTCAAAACAATTACTGATCATGTATCAACGTAAAAATTTTTTCATATATGGTTGTATGCATCAAGGAACAAGAAAAGTTTGCGTGTTTTTAAGTTTATTTCTAGAAATATAAGTACAAGTCAAATTGAAACTGTTGATATCGAATCAATAAAATCATTTTGAAAGAAAATAATTAATAAAATTCAAAATGGCTGTTAGTGAAAACAATAAAACCTAAGTTTGTCCATTTAAAATGATTGATTTATCAATGTATGTTAACTATTTCACGAAACACATCTGGCAGGCCCAGTAAACATTTTGAACGTTTTTCAGTTGTATCAACTAGTATTACATCGAGTCCTAATCGTGCAAAATGTAAAACATCTTAGGAGGAGCATTTTTGTGATTGTTTAATATTATTATATGTGGAAAAATGCTTAAACTATAAATCTGAAACGGTTCTAAATATATTGAAATTTTGACAGATGATGTAAATGGTTTTGAGATTAGATTTTCATCATTAAGGGTCGATATGTCCGATACACTATACAAAATTTTATTTCCTATTGCTCCTAATGTTCAATTATCCGAAGAAGCGCAGAAAGCAAGAAAAAATAATTGTAAAAACTTGTTCAAACATAATAAAACATGTAGAGAGAATATCAATAAATATTGGAGCATACGATTACCACCAAAAACTAAGAGGTCAAATGTAACAACAACGTTAAAAAGCCGAAATCAGATGAATAAATTTTATTAATTAAGATTTGTGTAGAAATCATATTTTCGTTTTTCATTTAAAAATACATACATACATATGTACATACATGCACATTCTTTACAACATTTGATTGAATTATATGAAAAGTAGGCGTGGCAGTTGTCCGACCACGCCTATTTTTTTATAAAACCAGCTTAATGTAACGAAAATGTTTTGTGCCATATTTCATATATAGCTTTCTTAATTACAAAAATATAGCCAATAACCAATGTATTTGAGCAGATTTATATTTTATATGTGAAGTTCATAGCTTGGTTAATCTATGTGGTGAACCACATACTATTTTTGCTTAGGTGTGTTAAGAACTGTATATGATGAATATTTGATGCTATGATGTGTAAAAATACGTATATTTTAATGTAAAAATAATAATACTTTCTAAAATATTGGCGGAAACAACCTAATACTTTCCATAACTTCCAGCGCTTAGGTGATAGAATATTAAAAATTTATTATGATATTTGTAATATATAATTATAGTGGCGCTACATCCACGCTCAGCTGATTATTTTTTTTATGTTAATACTGTAAAAAAATAATAATAATTTCTTTCTCTCAACATTTGCCAATAATGTGAACTCCATAAATAAAAAAAAACCTGCAAAAATCCCCTCCGAACTGCTATTACCTTGTTTAATTCCAAAAACAAAATGCCTATACATTAGGGATGTCAATGACTAAAAATGTAGTTGTGAAAAAATGCACTCAAAGAAGTTGGGTTCAGTAAAAAAATCAGTTAAATATTGTGCTTTATTATATAAAACATTTTTTAATGCATTTTTGCTTTCCTTACACTTAAATTTATTAATTTTGCCATACAAAGTATAATTTACATTCCTCCAACTTTATATATATTACAGAAATATATTAAAGAAATTGATGGTTATTAATTACCAAACAATGTATTCCCACAAATTTTTTCCAGTGCATTTTATACTCTTTGCACTCTCAGCACTGCACAGTGGGGCAGAATCGAAATTTTTTGGAAATAAATCTGTAACTTCTAATCGGCCGGTTGGATTTTCATGAAATTTAGTATAGGTGTAGCAATGTTACGTTTGGAAGGGGGGGGGGCACAGGGGGCGGAGCTAAGTGAGCTCAAATTTAGGTACCTCTGACATAAAAAATTTTTAATCGCTTGCAAAATTTTTTCGTCCGATTTCAAATATTTTTCTATATTGTTGTAGGTCCTGATAAGACCTATAAAAAACATGCTTACATGTCCTATTTATCTCTTATAGTTTTCGAGTTATTTGTGTTTGAATTTTTAAGCACCATAATTTTGCATGTTCTTGGTCCAGTTTTTTTCATATATATCCTAGTATTTCCGACCGATTTTATTAGTTTTTTTCTTAACTAGTTAAAGAACAAAATTATCTATTGAATAAAAAAAATTTGAAGTCGATATCTTTACCGAGTCCAAAAATAAACGTTTTTGAATTTGAAAATTTCAAAAAAGACGACTTTTTATGTCGAAAAAGTATCTACACACTTTTTTATCTAAAATAAAATTTTCTTTAGCAACATATAATAATTTTGCACTTTTCTTAAAGGTAACTTTACAAAACAAGCCCAATAACTTAATTGGTTATGGTACGACTCATTTTATATGAAAGTTTTGATATTAGATCATATTTTCTTAAATCCCAAAGCACGAATCGACAAGCGGAATATATTTTAAGAATCTTCAATATGTTGTTAAAAGTTTTAAATCAAAATCTACGGGACTTCGGAAAAATGTGGATTCTGTAGCCAAAAATGTAAAAAATCCCATTTTTGGAAATTTTGATTGGTTTATTTGGGAACTCAGGAAAACCCTATCCCTGATTGAAATTTGGTTAACTCGCTTTTATTTATATTAATAAGACCCACATTTCCTGCAAATTTCATTAAGATATCTCTATAAACAAATATGTTATTGCAATTAAAAAATTTTTATTTTCTCCAAAAACCCCAAATTGGGCCTTTCGTTTGGTTTATTTCTAAATAGCAAAAAAAATAAAAAATTAAAAATATGTATTCCAAATTAAGCTTATCCTTCAGAATATATAATTTCCGATCTTTTGCAAAGAGATTCAAGTCAATATCATGCCTTATTTCAGAAATATGCGCCTTTAAACTTTTATATTTCCAATTTATTGTATATATGACTATATTCTTACAAACTGGCAACATTTGCCTTTAGCTTTGCGTGAATAATTACTTAGAAAGTAATGAATATTTCTGTATACTTTTAATAATATCTATACACAAAATAATTTATAAATATTTTTTATTTTTAATAGGGTCGCCACATTTCCCAAATTTAAGTAAATCTTTATCCTTTTCTAAGCATTCATATATTTCTATTAATGAATTTAAAATAACAAAACAAACAAAAAATGTATATTTTAACTTAATCAATATATTATTTTTGGCATTTATAATCTTCCTTAATAAATGTTCTATTTCTAATATGATTTTTTAGTACTTATTTACATTAAATTTATGTAGAAAATTTTTTCAGATATTAAAAAATTATACTACTTAAAATCTCTGTTTCTTGCCTCTTCTGTAAGCTCTCCAAGTGGAAGAATATTTCGTTCAAATATAATTTCGCCATGGCACAATATTTTATGTACTGTTGGTGTCATTTCTTTCCATGGATATAGAGAAAGAAGTAGTTTAGGTATTTCTGTTGCATATTCTCCAAATCGAGCAGAGTTAATTTTGTGCTTACTATTAATTGCCATTAATAGTATGTTAGTCCTTTCAAGTAACTATTTATTAATAGCAATTATTTTTGATGTAGCTTCGAAATTTCCGAAAAACCTTCTTGCTGTGTTTCCATCATTTGTACTACCACCAGTCGGCAGAGGTGTGTCGATGTTTAATCCCGTCTCCTCTCAGAATTCATCCTGGATTCTACTTTTCTCAGATATTCTAAGTGTTTTTAAATCCTCGTTGTTTCTGGTAGGTTTTGTTAATTTTTCTGGCACACTTCCATACTTTAATCATATGCTATGTGCAGAAAATGCTCCATGAACCGTATTCTGGCGTGAAGTGGTGATATTCCGAAAGACAGAAATTCTTCATTAATACTCCTTGCTTTACCAATATCCGAAAATTGTCATTTCGTCTCATCATATAGTGAGCATTTCCAAAAAGAAGATGTTTCCGTAATGGCATTACTAACCTTTCCATCAATCATTGTTAGACTAAGTTCAAAGGATATGTCGAATGTGTATTGGTTTATGGTTATTGAAAGAGGTTGTAAATCATTTATTTTATCTTTAATATATTCCACTAAATCCTTTGTTGTTGTCTTCGACTCCCTTGTGTATTCGAACCAAAGAGTGAAGAAGCGTGCTTGTGCATCCACTCGGAGACCAAAAGGTCCATTGTGAGTCCCTTCGTAAAGAATGTAGAAAGAAACTACAGACGAGACATAGAAAAGAGCAGGAAGGAAAATGATAGAGAAAGAGCTTAGACCAAGAAAAGTATAGAAAAGAATAGAAATAATCAGGAAAGGAAAAGTACTACCGCCCCAAATCGCTCGCTCTAAGCCAACGACCCCCTCTTAGCCATGGGAATAAGTCCCATGACGAATCCTATTAGTCTATCGAGATCTATTCTCGATATACTGTCCAATTCGTCAAGGAATCGACTGCCTAACCATTTCTGCCTACTTAGTTGTAGACATGGACACTGACATATGATATGTTCCACCGTCTCTAGCTCCTCATTATCTTCGCACATTCTGCAAAAACCGGAGGAACCTCTATCCCAATACCCTATCATTCCCCCTATGGGACAATGACCTGTCAGAATACCTATCATAGTCTTCAGGTTTTCCCTTTTCATGCCCAAAAGTAGATTTGTATCTGCTCTATCAAGTTTGGGCCATAGGACCCTTGATAATCTGCAGTCCGTTCTACTTTTCCATGCATGAGTGGTTCTCTCCCGAATCCACTCCCTAATTAACCTGAAGTAAAAGCCTAAAGGTGGTCTCACACCGCTTTCACTTGCAGTCCTATCCAAAGCTGAGCCGTTCCTAGCTAATTCGTCAGCTACCTCATTGCCATTTATCTCGCAATGACCCGGTACCCAGCAGAGTCTGATATGATAATCTCCCATCAAATCTCCTAAGAGCCTTCTTACAGTCGCTAACTATCCTAGACTTGAAAAAATGTCCTTTCAAGGCTTTCAGCGCCGCCTGGCTATCCACATACAGAGTTACCTCTGTATTCACTTCAATGTTCCCTGCAATCAATTCTGTGGCCCTAAGAATACCTAGAATTTCTGCCTGGAACACACTACAACTATCCGGTAGTCTATACGTCTTCCTGATGTTTTCCTCAACTAGATACACACCTGCACCAGTGCCTGTATCCATTTTGGATCCATCAGTGAATACCGATACACCATTGAATAGTTTCTCCCTATCTGACCATTGGTTCCTACTCGGAATAATCAGTATAAGATTTTCCCCGAAATCGACCTTCGTGCACATATAGTCCGTGGATCCAGAGGGAACCAGGGCCTGTCCAGCAAGATTAACCTCGTTTAAAAGTTTGGAATGTCCTATTCTGATTGAACCTGTAAGTCCTAGTTCACTAAGTCTAAGCAGGCTCCCTGCAGCCATTCCCATCACGAACTCCTCAATGGGTAGGAGATGCAGAATGACGTTAAGTGCCGCCTGAGGTGTGCTTCTTACGGCACCTGTTATGCCAATCGAAGCACATCTTTGGGCTTTAGACAGAAGATTCCTACGACTTCCTATTCTCATTGCCTCCCACCATACAAGACATCCATACGTCAGAATTGGCCTCACCACCGAAGTGTAAATCCAATTTACTACCATCGGTTTGAGTCCCCAACTCTTACCTATGGAGTTCCTACATATGTAGTAGGCGTTGAGACCTCTCTTAAGCCTCTTCTGAGTGTTCCTCTTACAAGATAATTTACTATCAAGGAACACACCAAGATATTTTGCCTCCTTTGCCAGTCTTAGTTCTGTCCCCCCTAGTACCGGTAGCCTAAACTGCTCAATCCTGTACCTTCTGGTGAAAAGAACTAGCTCTGTCTTCTCCGGGTTGACCCCTAAACCCTTACTAGTGGCCCATGAGGACAGTTCGTTAAGTTCATACTGCATGACGTCGCTGATCGTGGAAAGAAATTTACCTGTGATCAGTATAACCACGTCATCAGCATAGGCAACGATTTTCTGCCCTCTTGCGTCAAGTTCCCTATCAGATACACATTCTGAGAATCCCAAGATTCGTCCTGCCTGTGCATCTGCCTCTAAGTTCCTACAGCCTGGAAAATGAGTTTCCATAAGTAAACTCAGAGACTCAGAGCAAGACTCCGTCCATGAGTTATCCGCACGCTGAATATATCCAGGAGCACTAGGATCCTTGGATAAAATTCACCTGAATCTGGATAACTCATTAACAGAGTCGATGGACTCACAGTAGTTCCTCCATGAGTCCCTTTTTGCCCTCTTAATGTCTGCCTTATACCTATTAAAACTTTCCCTGTAGCTGTTCCAATCCTCATACTTGTGTGTCAGTTTCGCCCTATTGAACAGCTTCCTGACGGTTGACCTTTGGTTCCTAAGTTCCTTGGTCAACCATTTAGGCTGTTCCCTCTTTCCCGGAAATATTACCGGACAAGTTAATTCATAACTTTTCCTAACTTTCCCCGTGAAGTCCTCCACTAAACTCTCAACTCCCTCTGATGACAATTGCCATCCCGGAGCGGTGTTTAGTTCCTTATCCATAATGGCCCTAAAGGAGTTCCAGTCGGTACTCCTGGAGTTCCTATATGGTTCTCCCTATGGCCTCGCAAAATTTAAACTAAAGGATATCCTGTTATGATCCGAAAAGGAACATTCACTATCTACCCTCCAGTTCGTAATGTATTCGCCCCTAAAGTTCGTCGGTGTTATATCTATAACTGCCTCTCTATCTTTAGTTCTGAATGTGGGCACATTACCCAAGTTACAGATAAAAAGATTGTTAGTAGTTATAAGATTGAAAACTGACTCACCTCTTTCGTTGATCTCAGCGATGCCCCACTGTGATGTGCGTTAGCATCGCAACAGAGTACCAAATATACGCCTCTTCTCTTTGCATACTCCGTTAGTTTGCACACCATATCACCCGGTGGGTTGGCCACATCGTAGGGCATATAAACGGAGGAAAGTGCGAGTTTCCTCTCGTCTCTATCCTCTCTTTTCACGACCGTTAGGTCTCCATTGCTGAAAGAATGAAAGTTTATAAAATTTAACTCATTTCTAGCTAGTATACACGTTCTTACCTTATCCTCAGTGGATGGTACAAAAAGTGTATACCCTTTGACACTTAATCCACATACTCTGGTGTTGTTGCTCCAGGGCTCGTGGATAAAGGCCACATCCACTTTGGAGTCGATAAGGTTCATCGCTAGTTCGATAGAGACTGCTTCACAGTGATGCAAATTAATTTGCACCACTTGCAGCCTTGTTGGTACTGTCAGATTTCGGGTACCGGAACCTGATAGTGCCCAGACCGAAATTAGCGATTCCCCCCATAGACTCCAATTTCCTAAGAGACTGCTGGTCTATAGCAAACCTGAAGTCCCTTCCGAGGTTCTCTTTACAAGTCAGAGAAGCTAACAACTTCCACTGACTTGTATCCAGATCCTCGTTCTGTTTGACCAGTACAGTCAGTATAGTTTGTTTCCACCAGTTTTATGGGTGGTGGAATCCACACTGTCACT
The DNA here is from genome assembly GCA_932274085.1 of Protocalliphora azurea. NCBI lineage: Eukaryota > Metazoa > Arthropoda > Insecta > Diptera > Calliphoridae > Protocalliphora > Protocalliphora azurea. The sequence continues at coordinate 64,974,507 of OW026520.1, read as the reverse complement.
ACTGGTCTCAGGGACAACTCAGATGCGAGTATCACATCCAGTTTCGCCTCTGGACGAAGGCTGCCACACTTGGCAATCGTGGCCTTGAGAAAGTCAAGTGATTTCTCATTACCACAATTAGCAGTTTTGACACCCTTTGACCAGTCCGCGCCTTTGAAGGACACTTCATCCGGCCTTCCTTTCATTAAGGCGATCTCGTCGATGAGCCTATCTTCAATCGACCTCCATAGATCCGTGCTAATCCTCCCATCTGGGTCAGCACGGTCTATGACAGCCGCCTGAAGATATGCTGGCTTCATCGACTCCTTCGCCTTTTTCGAGGTAGAAGGCTTGTCGTCACCAGATCTAACTCTCTTAATGACTTCCTTTTGGGGGCCCTTAAGAGATCCAGTCGGTGTGTCTTCTTGGCCATAGGGACTGCTCTCTTAACGACCTCCTTACGGTGATCCTTAAGAGAGCCAGATGGCTTATAACCAGCCCCACTTCCAGCATTCTTTATTATCTTATTTTGAAGACCTTTAAGAGAGCTGGGAGTGTTGTTTGCCACACTTTTCTTGCTGGTAGAGGGTTGGTCGTCCCAGACCTTGCTCCTTTGGTGATTGATTCACCAGAGTTGCCGGATGGTTTACGATCAGCCCCCTTTTTGGCAATGATAGCCAGCTTCCCAGTTTCAACCGATCGTTCCGAAGATGTGATAGGTTTATTTGGTCGTCTGCTATCATTGTCCTTATCCTTGGACTTCAATGCGACCTCTGACACGTTTCCTATACTCTCCCGAGCATTTTCCGGAACGGTGTCAAATATCGCATTCAGTCCCTCGGGATAAGACATTCCCAAGATAGCGGAGGTCGAGCCATAGATTTTTTCAAATCTAATCACACTTCCTATGCCTCTTGATAAGGTATTTATCCCTACCACTGACTGACGACAGATCCCTCTTGGCCATCTTATTAAGAAAGATCAAGGAGGCTCTGACGCCATTCTTCGCTTTTTCTTCTTTTGTTCGGCTGTCGACGACGGCAGTTACGCCTGGTTTTACCGCGTCTTGCCGAACTAATTTTGAACCCACCTGTCCATCCAGTGCGGATGACACCTCGGATGCTGTAGGATTCTGTTCCTGAACGTGAACTGAAATCATTGTTATTTCATGTTCCTCATCAGAATCAAGAGTAAGATCCTCCAACTTCTCCGTAGTGTCCGTCCCCCCGTGAGAGTCTCCAGGTGAGCCCAAGAGGTCGTCTGTTTCGGCCAGTTCACTCAATAATTGTCCCTCCTGAGCAATTATGTCCTCGTGAATTCTTAAAAGGTCAGAGTCAGTGTCCGAAACTCCTACTGAAACTGCCTTATTCTTCTTCTCCACATCCTTTGTTCTAATATTTTTTTTATCACTTATTTTGGTCCCACGAAAATGCACGTACTAAGTGGACCATCTCGCGCAGTGACGGCGTGCGCGGACTAGGCTTTAAAATTACAACCAACTCGTGCCATGGGCGTTGGAGGGGAGCTGTTAGCGATTAGTTTCTTTAAGCACTAACTAACCATACAGATCCTCGGCACTGCTACCTCTCACCTTGATCTTAAAAGTGCACTTGATTTATTTGGTCCGAAAGAACTTCTATGAGTTTCTAGGTTTAGATGTAATGCGTAGGACCCGACTATAGTCAGTACAACGTCGAAGGTTTTAACGTGAGTACTCGTCCATGTGGACCCAACCTCACGGTGCTCTTCGCACAGGGTGAATACAATGCGTCCACCAACGCCCCCAAGTCTGACCAAGGTCATCCTTGAGTTACCAATTTGAAGTCATGTATTTGGACATGACCTCCCCCTTGGTAAGGAGCGGAGCCTATCTAAAACTCCTTCCGTTCTATGGGTCACGGCACCCGGTTGCAATGCAACTCCACACTGAGCTTGCGCTCTACCCGCGATTTGGGTCTAAACCACAGCCACCACGTTACTCCCCAAGGGGCCGCACCATTGCCAGGCTGGAACCGAAGTTCCAGGGGCTCCTGACACCCGTGGTACCAGTATTAAGTCACCGGTCGGACCTCGTAGCCAAAGACTGACTACTACCAGTTGAACTCCAAACAGTTCGGGACTGGTGACCCGCCACCACACAAAACATACATCAACATAAATGGACAACAATTACAACACAAACAATCAACAATCGCCCTCACGGGCGATTTATTGGCCACATGGTGTGACCCAGCAAAGGACAAAACGAACAACAACCAGGACAAATTCGACGCTGGCACCCTCGCGGGTGTTCTTGGCCACAAGAGTGACCCGGGAACAACAACGAGGGACAGAGAAGACACAGCAAGAGGGACAGCAAGGTGAGACGCCAGGAAGAGACAGACAGCAAAATACAGCAACGGCGAAAACAGGAACGCGAAGCCGGAGCAAGAACCCGCAATCCAGCCTGCCAACCACCGCCAGCGGGCATATACATACCCGCAAACCGAGGACAAGTGCAGGGAGCACCACCACGGTTGCTCATATAGAGGCCGCCTCCACTACTCATGTCTCCTTCTTCTCCTATCAAATACCCTCCGTGCGAAATCTCCCAGCCCCCCAAATGTGCGCACGTCCACCAAGGCCCTACTAAAATCCCACCCCCCCGCAGTATGAGTTATGCCCATACCATCTAAGCTCCTAATGTCATCATAGTAGTGGCATGTCGTCAGTACATGCCACACGTCCTCAACTCCCCTCCCGCACCCATAGTTCGGAGTATCGGACACGCCTCTCTTATGCAAAAATGCATTGAGTGAGCCATGTCCCGTCAGTACAAAACCCAGACTCAGGCCGAAGCCAAAATCTGGACGTTGCCGTACGAAGTCCGCGTCACGTATAAACTCATACGTTACCCTCCCATTGTCACTGTTCGTCCATCTCGTCCTCCACCTATACAGAAGACACTCCTCTAAGAGTGCCTTCACCTGCAAGCTATCCCTATTTACCAGATCAGAAGCACAAACCCAGTCATGACCTAGAAGCGGTAGCCCCTTCCTGATCTTGAAGGCAATAGCACGACGTATTACCTCCAGATCAAGAGGTGCCACACCCAGAAGAACCTGGAGTGCGTCCATCGACACCGTCCTACAAACTGGCATGCACGCCAACATCGCGAACCTCTGGCAGGATAAGACCTTGTTTCTGCCAACAACAGACATAACCGTTTCATACCATACAGGGGCACCAAACGTTGCACAAGCAACGAAAAGCCCTCCATACACGGTACGAACAGCACGCCTACTGAGGCCCCAGTCACTCCTGAGGATGCGCCTAACCTTACCTGCAACACTAGACAGCTTGTCCCTTATGTGAGTAAGATGAACCAGAAAGTTCATCCTCTCACTCATCATTATTCCCAGATACTTGACCTCAGTCGCATATCTGAGACTAACGTTGCCAGTCCGAATGAGCGGAGGACGGCCCCGCGATAACTTGCCCTTAAGCAACATTATCTCGGTTTTGTCCATCGACGCCTGAACGACCGCTCCACTCACATACATCACGCATGACCTGCGCACCCCTGCTTTCTAGATCAGCACTAGACTGACCTTCGACAAGGATGAGCAAGTCATCCGCATACGCACACACCTTGAAGGAACGCCCGAGCTGCGCCAACAGAGGATCCATCATAAGGTTCCAAATAAATGGACCACAGATGGAACCCTGCGGACACCCACGAGTGACGTCCCTCCAAACCGTGTCGCTGGCACCTACGACACAAGCCCGTCTGTCGCTGAAGTAGCTCCTCCAGAGGGCTAGCTCCCGACAGCCCACTTCTTCCAGCCTTCTAAAGACGCTACTCCACAACAAGTAGTCAAAAGCACCCTTAAACTCTACGAATATGCCAAGAACGTACTTGGCCGTAGACTCGCTAACGCTCCTACGGACGTGCAGCCATGCATCCTCAACGCCCCTACCTTCCCTAAAACCGAAATGGAACTCGGAAGGTCCCTCGCTGGCGTCCTCCCTCAGTCGAGACACCATAATTCTTTCCAGCACTTTTGCAAGTACCGGAAGGAGACTGATGCCCCGATAAGAACGAGGATTACTCCTCACCCTATCAGGAGACTTCAGGAGGACTACAACGCGAGCGCGCTTCCAAGCTCCGGGGAAATAGCCCTCACTCAGACACTTCCCAAAGACCGACTCCAAATGTTCAGGTATGGCCTTCCAGATGCTTTTACACATCTCTCCAGTCATACCATCAATACCCGGAGACTTCCTACTTCTGACCCGACAAATACTGTCCACAACCTCCGATCTCTCCTAGTTTGGAGGATCAACCATCTCCCTAATGAGAGGAGAGTGGTCAACCGGTTCCGCACTTGGGAAGAAAACCCCAGAAGTTCGTCAGTACATTCCCTCCAAGTCGACAATGTAACATTGCCCATCTGAAGAGAAGCTAAGTCAGCCAGCCTATCCTTCCTACCCCTGCACACCCGGTAAACCTTACCCCAGGGATCATCCCTGTTGTCCCGTACAAAGCTCCTCCAATCGTCCTCTTTTACCCTAACGATTATGTCCTTGTACGTCCGAAGAGCAGACCGATAGTCAGTTTCACGCTGAGCCCGATCATCAGCGTTGGTACGCCTAGCCCTCTGGAAAAAATTCCGGAGTTGCCTGACTGACCTTCGCATCTGATCAAGTTCGCGAGTCCACCTACTGACCTTGTCGGGCTTAGTCTTACGACGTCGGTCTAGCAAGGAATCATTTGCTGAACACATCCACTGATCTATACAGTCTATCTGGTCATCAACCGTCAGTGCCCTAAAGTCATCAATTGACTGCGATGAAGCAATCGCCCTAACAAGTTCCGAGTAATTGTCCCAGTTAACGTTACGATCCCTCTACCTTCTAAGACGTGCTGTCTCCCGAGTCCGTCCGTGATAAGAGAGCACAATCTCAATGAGATTGTGGTCACTAACACCCCAGTCGTCACACACCCTCCACCTAGAACTGAAAACTGTCATCGCTACCCCGTTCGCAGCTGTAACGTCTATGTCACTGACTCCCCTGGGACCATCAAAAGTATAATGGTCACTCGGCTCATTTAACACCATGACGCTCTTTGTGACCAGCCACTCACTAAGCATAACTCCTCGTACATAGTTCTGATGAGCAGGAGCTAACCTACCCATCTTAGAGAACCACATACGAGAGCATGCGTTTGCATCCAGGCCTAGGATTACAGGATAACTACTCGCGAGGAGTAGCACCGAATCCATGTAACTTAAATACGGTTCCAGAGGCCCCCCATACCTACAATAGATGCTAGCCAAGAGCATCCTCCCAAAACCCCCTTCCACGGACACGCAGACCCCCCATTGGCTACGACTAACTACAGTACAGTCAAGGTCCCTGTCATTCACAATAACTGCAGAGTCTCCCCCACAGTCCGTAAAGACCCGCATACCCCCCGGCAAACCCCTAATTCGACCACCCGCAGTATACGGCTCCTGCACAAGTGCAAAAGTCGCCCCCAGGTCACGTATCGCCTGCCCCAGTTCGCAGATCACCGTATATGACTCCTCAGGAGTCATACTATGCTTGAAATTCCAAGCATAGAGCTGCTGCATAAACTCGTCCGGGGTGATCTCCGGATGCACCCTCTGCACGACCACTTTTGGACCAAGTTTGTCCTTTATGGACACCTCCAGCCCAACCTCCCCAAACCTCGCGTTGGCAGCAACCTTCTCCCTCTCCGCAACCGACGGGGTCCTTATGACCGCACCGCCATCACGCAACGGCCGTAGCTCGTGCACGCGAACCCCAAGTGTGGGGCCGACTTCCTTGACGACCTTATCCAACACCTCCTTCGACGTCACGCCCTTCTTACCGCTAACGACCACCGACCATGTATCGACCGGCTTCGGGGCAGCTACCTGACTCACAGGTGCCTGGGTAGGTGCCTGAGTCCGTCTGGGCGGCATGGAGACAGCTGGAACTGTCGGGACCCTTTGGGCCACCGCAGTACCAGCATTACCAGTCTCGTAGACGTCGAGTCGTCCACGGAGTCGCTCGTTCTCAGCAACGAGTCGCATCAAAAGGGTCTCGTACTTGTCAGAGTGCTCCATGACACTCTTCGCCATGCTGGGAGAGACGCCGTCGACCATGACCTCCTCCAGGAGGCTCGTCGTGACGGCCTTCATCTCCCCAATAACACCGGGCTCCAGCGCAGCTAGAGCCCTCTTCCTGGGTCTGCTCTCCCTCTTCTCCCTCGTACCAGCAGCCGCACCAACGGCGGCACCAGCACCAGCAGCGCCAGAAGCAGCAGCACCAGCAGCACCAACCGCACCATCAGTGCCGACAGCACTAGCAGCACTGGCAGCACCGATGGCAGCAATAGCGCCATTAGCACCAGGGGCAGCACTAGCAGCAGCACGGGTCGCAAGCGGCGTTCCCGGCTTGAAGCGCTTCCCCTCGTCAACGTCCGCCTCAGAGCTCGAAAGCTCACTCTCCGTGTGCCTCATACGCGGCACCGGAGCTGGCGGCGGACCCATCGTCGCGTTCGTCGGCGCCTCAGAGAGGTCGGACGCATCGCCCTTCCCCTTCTTACGGCGTCGCTCAGGCGGCATCGCAAACAAACAAGAAATTGAATGTCAAAGAGACACCTACCTTACAATAGATGAACACTCCGAGATCCAACTCACAAACCAAGGCAAAGCGGTCGTCAACAATCCAGTCAGCACCAGGGGGCAGTCAAATCACAATAGCAAATTCAAAAACCAAAAGCCAGGCACCAAAACCAATCGTCAACAATACGGCAAGCTCGAACTCACACTTATAAGGTGGCAGCGCCAATCTTCAGGTTGGTTCGTCCCCAACCTTACTTTTCGCCGGACAAAGTTTTGAGACTTCTCTGACAATGCCAGCGGAGTCTCAAAACAATTACAGGCAAAAAGACACTTATCCAACAATTTTCCTCTTAATGAGAAAAATTAAAGTCACTGCAAAATTCCTCCTTATGGGAAAAATATTGCATATACTTTGCACTACTAGAACACTTGATAAAACACAGCGATTATAAAAACACGTCCGTACACTTCAAGTTCTCACGACAGAATGATAGTCAGTACATGGAGATCTGTAACCAATGGTAAGTGATCTCCAGTTTATTGACTACAATCGGATCAGAAACCTTACATCCGAACCCCCCTATCCGCCACCTGGGGACACGTCCGATGGGAGTACACAAGTAAAGACTCCACACGGAGGAAAAGTAATAAGATTTTCAGATTTATATATGAAAACAAAACTATTTCTACCCGGCGTTGGAATTTAAAAATTTTGTATTTCTAGTTTTTTTTTTTTTTTTATATAAATAGGAAAACTGTTAACGCATTTTGGTAGACCTTAATAAATAACCAAGAAATCCAAAATTTTAGATCATTCACATAAAATCTCAAGGAAATACAGATATTTAAACCTAAAAAATATTAAAAAAATAAGTTGAAACTTTCCAGTCTTGACACAACACATAAGAAATTCGTATTTTGCAGTTTTTTGAAAAATTTCACGCATAAGTGAAGTTTAATTTAAGAACAGAATTTTAAAGACGAAGTGATTCTCTATAGTTTGAGGTATATCTTGTTGACGTCAGGAAACCAGGCATGGGATACTGTCATCACAAACTTCCATATAATTGGCTTTGTAAAATGTATATTTTTCGTTACTGCAAACACCATTTTTATAGAAATTTACCAAAATATCGCGTAAACAGATTTTTTCATAAATGACGCTTCTGAGTCAAAGGGGCATTTTAGAATGCAAAAATTTTATGCTCTTTTTAAAATTTTCACCAAATTTTCAGCTTTTATTCCGCATTGTTTTCTTTCAAATAATGGTTAAAATTGATAATGTAAAAAAATTTAACAAACATTTATACCGAGTACAGCGGCATTCTTCTCCATACGCATTTCGCTTGTTGACTGCTACCGCGAAGTAGAAATTACTTTAATGTTGATGTCAAATGAAAGCATCTTATTTGCTTAATACTAAAATTCTGGGGGCGTCAAAATATTTTAAGGACTTATAATTGTATGGACCAAAAAAGATGGTCTTAACCCTAAAAATTAGCCCCACATATTTTGAATTATGTAATGGCAACTACTTATTTGAGTAGTTACTTCGTCATTATTGTTTGCCTATTCTATATAACATAAATAACTACTCAATAGTTTAATAGAAAAGTAATGTTGCAATTAGTTTAGTTTTTTTTTTTTTCTTTTTTTTTATAACAAAGTATCTGAAATGGTATTTTTATACTACTAGTTTTTGTCGCTTAGTAAAGTAAGTGCGAGATGGTGTGGTAAGTAAGACGTTAGTCTTTAGAAACGGATGGATAATTTGTGCCATGTTCAAATCTCATTGACGGCAAAATTTTTTCATTGTTTTTTCATTTTGTTTTTTTTTTTTATTATTTTCGTTTAACATCTACAACTTTCTTTCAAGATAACGCGAACAAAATTAAGTAGCTATTCAGCATATTTTCGGCTTAACAGCATATTTTAAATAATATTTCAAAGAAAATTCTTATTTTAGAGGATATTTTAGCTTAAAAGCATAATTTATTTATATTATACTAAAGAGCACAATTTTGCATATTTTACAATTTAAAGACAAATTTTGCGTATTTTGCACCCAAAAGAGTTTTTGCATAATTAGCCATTAGTGAAAATTACTTTTCATCACTTTTCAAATCAAAATTATAAAATTTACTTTAAAACCAAATTGTAATAATATATAATATATGTATACCTTATAGGTAGGTTATAATAACGGCCCTAAGATTTTTGTCCAATAACAATTTTTGCTATTTATTAAATCGTGCAGAAAATAAAATTAAAAATTTTCCTTTTCAGTGTCATTAGATTAATATTAAAAATTTAGTAATAGTTTTGACATGTGTTAATACCACTTTAGATGTTTTGTGAAATCGCGTTTTGGTTTCGATAAAATAAAACTTCTATTTTTAAGATTGATAAAAATGATTAACTCGAACAGACTTTTCATGCATAAATATTGTTAATTAAAAGCACAAATCGAAGTTCGTGTCAGAATAAAAAAAAAAATTTTTAATATTTTTACTGAAATTTTTGAAATTTGTTGAAATTTCTCATATATCTAAGTTTTCCCATAGAATCAAGTCCTAATCTTATGTTATAGAGCTGCTACATTAAAAGCACTCATAATTCGTGGAAATACCTTCTAAGCAAATTGTAAGAGGAGTGGCAGTCACCTACATCTAAATGTTAACCATCGCATACTATTACACCGGTGTCCCAACAAATAATTCCAAATATCTATGAAACTGATGTATGTCATTGTTTTTTTATTAAACCTAAAAATTTATAAAATAAGTTCATTTTATAAGATGTACTTCTTTACGACTATAGGAAATTCCATAACCCAAAAATTTTTTAAAAATAATTGATACAAATCCTAAATATTTATAATGATTACTTTTTTCCTTAACCTCTTGGACATGAAATTTTAAACTTTGTTAAATCGACTTTCCTATCAATTATCGTGGTTGAAATGGAAATACATAGGTCTCGTATGTGAGGAGGATTTTTTTTATCTTTGGGAATTACACACTTATCAAACTTGCTTTAAGACATATACCACAGTTGTGATTTGCCTGTTTATCAATCTCCAGTAAGCGTGGATACCGTGACTGAAACTTATTTTTTTCCAAATGTTCAGAATCTTTAGCCCAGTACTTCAAATAGGGAACATCAAGGATATGAGATACACTGATTGCTTTCACATTTAGACTTTTCTTTAAAAAATTTGTAGGTATTTACTAACGAAAATTTTAATCAGTTCCGTCAGTACAGAAAAATATATTTTTTTCATTAGATGCAATTTTTCAATTTTTTGAAGTGTAAAAAGTTGTTTTGTTTTGTATTTCTCATATATTCTTTGTTAGTTTAGCTATCCTAATCTTATTTGCAGTGAAGCTCGACTTTACTAAGGCATGTCCACGACCTTTGTAGTTTTTGTCATAAAATGATATAAATGATGATATATCGTTTTATAAAATAAAAATAAAATAGAAAGATTACAAAAAAGTTTGTGACTTCTATTGTAATTCTTTATGGCAGTCTTTGATAAACCACAACACTTGTTTAGATTAATTGAGGAAAAGGTGAGATATATTTAAAATCTTAAAAAATATGTTAATATTAGTCGACCAAATAAATAGGTTATTTTGATAAAATGTGTTATACTAAAACAAAAATCGTTCAAGGGAGAAATATTTAATAAAATTTTGGAAAAACCGTTTCTGATGAAATCGAGTGTCAAGCTTCCCATACTAATGACTATAATTTAATTTTGTTTTTGGCTTTAAGAGGTAACATAATATCCTGCACATTTCTCCAAAGTTCCTTTATTAGATTTAGATCCAGAGGTTAAGAAGGACACTCCATAAAGTTAAGGTTTTCCATTCTAAACTAATCTTTCACTATTTTCAAGGTATGTTTAGTGTTATTATCTCTCTGCTATCGCTACTTCAGAGTCATTTGCTTTCTTAACAAGCATATTTCTCAATTTTAATACCTCAGAAACATGCTCATATTTTGGTGAACAAATCGTTGATGCCATACAATACTTCTACTTTCATTATGTATTGCAACATAATTGTATTAAATTTTATTTACTACTTCCAGGTCTAACTAAGTTGTCTTTTCGACAACCAATTCATTAAATTTTATTATCTCGGTGGCTGCTGCAGCAGAAAATGAATTAACTTTTATATTTGGTATAAAAAGGACGGTTTGTAAAATTGTTCTTTCCACCCAGCATAACCATTAATTAAAACATTAATATTTCCTTCAAAAACAGCGTCTCGACTTAATCGTGACTGCTCCAAAACTAGACGATTAGTTAAATTTGAAATATTTCTTTTCTTTTCCTAACTTGATTCCGAAACCGTAGCAAAATAATTATAAGCTGGTGGTAGCATCATTAAAATTTTGGTTATTACTATATTTTCGACGAATGGTTCACCCAACCCTTTTAAGATTTCGGCCTTAAATTATGGCTAAGTGCATTTCAACTAAGTCCGTCCTCTGGGTTCTTTTTTGCTAACTATGGTTTGCATTTAATGAATAGTGTGCAACTTTTGCCAAATTTCGAAAGCTTTTTTGAACCTGTATATCAGCTTTCTCCCAAATGTCAAGATTTCTAAATTTGCATAATTGGTCATTTGTAAGATCTACCAACAATTTTGTAAAGGTCCATAGATTTTAACAGTATATGTATGTGGAACTTCTATGAACTTCAATTCACAGCTCCACGTAGTTTCTCAACTTCAAATTCTTCTATGCTTATAATACCCTTACATTCGAAACGTTACACAAAATTAACAAATAAAAAATCTTATTTTATTTAGGCTTGTTAATATCTTTTTGTTCCCCGTCTTGAATTTTCACAAAATCCTTCTACGCGTCTTGATTTATCACAATTTATCACAAAAATCTTTATTTTTAATTCTTCAAATGTTTGATTTTTTTTAACCATTCTATCCAGGCGTCTTGAAAAAACTTTCCTTGTTCCCTTTAGCTTCTTGATTAAAAGTAAAATTAATCCTTTTTTTCTTTGTTTTCAGTAAGAATATCCTAGGCCCATAACCAGTTAAATATTGATGTTTTACGTATATACAAAAGCTTTACTTAAAAGTAAAATTTTTGATAACTTTAAAAATATAAGATAAATATTATTGTATTGGGAGATTTTAACTGCAATCTTTTTAATATTTCAACTTCTGCTAGTTGCCGCTCCCTGATCTCAATATGTGAACTTTCTTTATAGCTTACCTTCACATTTATGTACTCGTAACAATTCAACTTCTTTGATAGACTACTTTCTTGCAAGTCGACCATTATTAACTGATTTTTATAGTCAAATCCAATTTTCAAAATTTTCCAAATTTCATTGCATCACAGTTTTATATTAATTTCCGTAAAATTTTCTGCCAGAATGCGAAATAATTAATTTGAATTTGAAGAATAATAGGATGAAAATAGAAAATATTGCTATAATTAGGTGATAAATATGTCAATATCCCTATTGCCACATTATCCTCCGAGAAAATATCTTAAAATTAAATGCAAGGATTCTTTTTTAAACCAATACTACACAATTTTTTAACGTTTTATTTATATATAGAATCTGCCTTTTTTTAAGCCCTGACAATATGTATTTATATCTTACAATTAAACACTAAAGACTAATTGATCTCTAACGAGATCATAGTTTGGTGAATAGCTGGTCTTCCAAGTAACGAGGTGGAAACCAGCTCTACGAAGCCTTGAATTTTACCAATTGAACCTCTAAGTCTCTATGGATATTCTCATTTCTTATATACCATGGTGCAACCGTCATGATTCGCTGTTTATTAACCAGTGAATGCAAGAAGCTTTTAACTTCATAAGAAGTCCCTTGGTTTCTATATGACGACGCCCAGTTAGTCGCCTATCTAAATGAATACTAAGGTATGTAACATGATTTGACTGGGGTATACTTATACAGGAGCACAATTTCCTCTTTTAAGGGTGAATGTAACATAGTTACTTTTCAATTCAATTACTCGCATACGCCAGTTTTCCAACTATGTCCGATGTAAATATCAAGTTGGCTAGATGCTATGTGCGGGTTTTATTGGGAACTGAGTATTGTCGTATCATTAGCAAACGTAGAAATAGTCAGTTCATCGTATACTGGTAAGTCGAGGGTAGGTCCAAGAACACTTCCCTGTGGAACACCCGCCTTTATTTGAAATTCTTTATACTTTACTCTAAATAAACGGTCAGATAAACAGGACTCCAGCAATTTGTAGGTACATGGTGGTAGTAAACATTTAATTTTATATTTTAAACATTTGTGCCATACTTTATCGAAAGCTTGCACGACATCTAAAAGAACAGCTGAACAATACTTCTTTAATTCAAAACATTTCACTATCTCTCTAGTTAAACGATTCACTTGTTCTATGTTTTTCACGAAAACCAAACTGGTGAACTGGGATGATATTCGTTCAAGAATGGTATAATTTTCTTTTGAAATTCTTTCTCGAACAACTTCAACAAACAAGATAGTAGGCTAATAGGTATAAGAATATGGTATAGTAGAATCCTTTCCTGGCTTTAGTAACATTTTACTCTGAGGAGTTTTCCATATTTTTGGAAAAAGTCGTAGTTTTAAGATGGCTTTGAAAATTATTAACAGCACGATTATTATCACATTCGATAGGTTTTTAAACACGGATGGTGTTATTGAACCATATCCAGTTGATTTTATAACATTTATATTTTGATAAAATTTATTTACTAATACACTTTTATACATATGTATTCTGACATCAGACTGAGGTTTCTTCTCTGTCAATTGCGCGTCTAGTTATAGTCCATGGATTAAAATTTTCCTTTGAAAATTTTGCAATTTATTATTTGCACAAAAGTCGACATCACTGGCCAGAGTAGATTTTTCGATTAATCATGGTCAAAAGTCGATTTCAGAATAAATTTTACTGATTAAAATCGACCACAAAATAAACGAAATCGATTTACTAGGCACTAAATATTTATCGAGGAAGTTCAAGTTATCGTAGCGCTTCAGCGTAATATGGCACTGAACACAAGAAAGAAATATACCGAATGGAATTACGCAGTAAAGTTCAAAGTGCTGATGAAACCCTTAAAGACTGTGATGTAAGTTGATCGTTTGTTGCAACTGACGTATCCAGGTGAGAATCATTCATTACTTCAGAAAATCGAAATCGAGTAAATGGCATTCGAGATAAAATATGCGGTATATGCAACACGTAAGACATCATTTGCAGAAACTATCTCAATCGCGCTGCACAGTGGTCCCCAAGCGATTTTTTTGGAAATAATTTTGTAACTTTAGAACTACTGTATATTTTTGAATGAAATTTCACATGGCCAATACTGAGGTGTATTCCAATTGATTTGGAGGAGCACAGATTCTTAGCGGGTTTTGGAGTACAGGTGTGCAATTAAGAAAATTTTTTTAAAAATCGCCAAAATTTTAATTATGATTTAATTGAAAAAAAAAAACCACACAGATAGTCCTTATAATTCTCTGCAAAAAATACGCTTACACGTGTATTATATCTCTTTTACTTTAAAAGTTATTTAGACCGAAGTAAAGTTTTTACCCATTTTTGCACATATTTTTTAGTGTTTTTTAACTTGGCGGGCTTAATTTGAGTCCTAAAATTTTTATAAAATATTCTCTGGATTCTGTATAAAATTCTAACTAATTTTCGTTCAAGAATCATAACCTATGAGGTTCCGATAAAAAATTATATTATTTTGAAGTAGAAAATTAAAAAATTGTGATTTTTTGTGATTTTTCTCACCTTATAAATTCATAGTGGGGCAGAATCGAAATTTTTTGGAAATAAATCTATAACCTCTGATCGGCCGGTTGGATTTTCATGAAATTTGGTATAGGCGCAGCAGAGGAGTGTTCAATGTTGTTTGGAAGGGGGCATAACAGTCCCCCCAGGGGCGGAGCTAAGGGGGCTGAAAGTTAGGTATCTGTGACATAAAAAAATTTTAATCGCTTGCAAAATTTTTGTTTCTCGTCCGATTTCAAATATTTTTTTTATTTTTTTTTATACTGTTGTAGGCCCTGATAAGACCTATAAAAAACATGCTTACATGTCTTATTTATCTCTTATATTTTTCGAGTTATTTGCGTTTGAATTTTTAAGCACCATAATTTTGCATGTTCTTGGTCCAGTTTTTATATATATATATATATATATATATATATATATATATATATATATATATATATATATATATCCTAGTATTTCCGACCGATTTTATTAGTTTTTTTTTTAACTAGTTATAGAACAAAATTATCTATTGAATAAAAAATACTTTCCGGTGATACCTAGCTGCAGCATTTATCTATTACTGATGGTTCAAAATCTATATTTTTATGAGAATTAATCAGGGGTAGGGTTTTCCTGAATTCCCAAATAAACTAATCAAAATTCCCAAAAATGGGATTTTTACATTTTTGGCTATAGAATCCACATTTTTCCGAAGTCCCGTAGATTTTGATTTAAAACTTTTAACAACATATTGAAGATTCTTAAAATATATTCCGCTTGTCGATTCGTGCTTTGGGATTTGAGAAAATATGGTCTAAAATCAAAATTTTCATATAAAATGGGTCGAATTCGGGAGGGTATGTACCATGACCAATTGAGTTATTGGGCTTGTTTTTTATCTTAAAACAATCTCTGTGAAGTTACCTTTCAGAAAAGTGCAAAATTATTATATGTTGCTAAAGAAAAATTTTTGTAGATAAAAAAGAGTGTAGATACTTTTTCAGCTAAAAA
The DNA here is from genome assembly GCA_932274085.1 of Protocalliphora azurea. Classification (NCBI taxonomy): domain Eukaryota; kingdom Metazoa; phylum Arthropoda; class Insecta; order Diptera; family Calliphoridae; genus Protocalliphora; species Protocalliphora azurea. The sequence goes on along the minus strand of OW026520.1, from coordinate 64,959,101 downwards.
AACACAAAAAGTCGTCTTTTTTGGAATTTTCAAATTCAAAATCGTTTATTTTTGGACTCGGTAAAGATATCGACAAATTTTTTTTATTCAATAGATAATTTTGTTGTTTAACTAGTTAGGAAAAAACTAATAAAATAGGTCGGAAATACTAGGACATATATGAAAAAAAACTGGACCAAGAACTTGCAAAATTATGGTGCTTAAAAATTCAATCGCAAATAACTCGAACTATAAGAGATAAATAGGACATGTAAGCATGTTTTTTATAGGTCTTATCAGGGCCTACAACAATATATGAAAAAAATATTTGAAATCGGACGAGAAACAAAAATTTTGCAAGCGATTAAAATTTTTTTATGTCAGAGGTACCTAACTTAGCTCCGCCCCTGGGGGGATTGTTGTGCCCCCCTTCCAAATATAACATTGTACACTCCTCTGCTACGCCTATACCAAATTTCATGAAAATCCAACTGGCCGATCAGAAGTTACAGATTTATTTCCAAAAAATTTCGATTCTGCCCCCACTATGAAATGTACTATACATTTTTTTATGTTTTTAAAAGAATACTTAACATAAATGCATGTAAAGTAAATCCGAGGGCATTTTGGGTAACAGATTCTCCTATTTAGCCCTATTTCGTTAATTTCAATTTTTTTATTTATTTATCGAGCTCAAAAATGTCAAAGCTGAAGTTAAAAAACCTTGATTATATACCTGCATATGTTCGCTAATTACACAAAAAATCTTTAATGAGCCACGCCTTTCATAACGGCAGGGTGACCAATTTACTGAAAAAGGTCAATTTTTAAAAAAGTTTTCCTCGAACTGGGATTTTGGATATTTCAAAATAAAAACTGGGAATCTATTTATGTTCTTGTTTTAAGGACAACTTTTTATATATTATACTAAAATTTCATAATGATAGCTTTATTTATATAGATTTTATTCAAGTTCAAATATTTAATTATTTTACAAAATAATACTAAACATCTAAATTTTACGATTTTTGATAAATTTAATGAAGAAATTTAGATTTAATACCTTACTATTTATATATTATTATTTTTCAAGTTATAGTATTTTCAATGATACGAAATACTTGCATAAATAGATAACACATTCGTTTAAAAACTAACTGAAACTTGGCATCCCTCAGCAAAATTTGCACATTTTCCTTCATTTCTATGGTAATTTTCTGATTTTCACGTAGACGTTCGTGTTTACATAATAAGGCATAATGTGTCCTCCACATAGACGGCAGCGGTCAGATGTGTTCAAGATTTACGTGGGTACCTGCCTGACAGCCCAACCCCATGGTCTTAACACCGGGTGAGTACAATGCGCCCACCAACGCCCCCAGATGCAACAAACTGCTACACCTGAGTACCATTTTGATGACATGTATTTGGGCATGCCTTCTCCCTTGGTCAGGAGCGGTGCCCATCTAAAACTCCTTCCGATATATGGGTCTCCTAAAGGTTACAGAGTTTAGCTGAAGGTCTTGTTCCTGAGGCGAGTTTCGAAACGTAATTCGTAGAAAGGGGGGTATGAATTGGGTTTACTAGGATCTGACGCTACATCTTTTGAATGTCTGCATTGAACGCGTATAAGAAAAGCCTCCACATAAAGATTAGTACCGTTAAATCTAATTGGATAATGGGACCAGTAGTGCGATTCAGTAACTTGTAACGATTCGACAATCGCTAAACTTGTCAATAGCTTTTGTCGTTTGCAGTAACGATTGTGTGATTCACTAAGTACTCTTAAACGATTGTATATATCTATTATTTCGTGTGGCAGCTCTCCACAAGGAAATGACGAAATATAAGTAAGGTTCAAAACCAAATAAAAAAAGAAAAAACAAATTTGAGACAAATCGAAATTTTTTAACAATTTTAAGACGGTGATTGATTAAATTATCTCTTTGATATTGATTAAGATGAGTTTTTTTTATGGTTTTCTTCAAAATTACCACTACTCCTAAAAGAAGATTCGCAAACGTAGAAGCTCGGTCTATAACCATGGAAGCGCAGACTACAACCACAAAACAAAGACTGAATCATTGGGTTGACTTTTTGGCTAATTTTTGTCAATATATTAACAATACAAAAATTTTTGTCTTTAAGTTGACGCAAACAAATATCGTTAAAAATGATAGAGAATAAAGAAATCGACAATTTTGTTGTTTACTAATTTTAACGATTCGATTATCGTTAAAACAAGTTACTGAATCGCACTACAAGGTAGACTAGATCGTTTAGACTATTTCCGTTGGATGTGGGACCAGAAGCAGTAAATATTACACGTAACTTTGAGGTAGTACTATCAGGTTTGAATACCGCACGATGGAGTAGATAATATGCGCTATTGGTATTAAAGGGAATAAATTTTATCATTTGCTGTAGAGAAGAGTATTCGTAAATAACTTGATCATACTCAGATTTTAGCTGAGGTTTTTTCATCATTTTAGATTCATTCCTAAGAAACTTATTATAAAACGCTGATACCGAAGATAAACAATTTCTTGAACTTAATTTTCCCGTAACAATCCAACTAAAGACCTTCTGTTGTGCTACTGGTTGTTATCCCAGCGAAAACCGTTTCGAATAACCTTGGGGTAGATGTCACACCGTGGCTGAAAATTATTTTTCATCGGTCAAAATTCTGTATTGATATATATATATATATATATATATATATATATTTATGTATATATTTTCTTGAATTTTTCTTCGGTTTTAATTTCATTAAAATCGGTTCAGCAGTTGTTGAGAAATTTAAGGCTAAAGTTGATTTTTTTATAGCATTTAGTATGAAAATGCGGATTTTTTGTTTTTTTTAAATCAGGTTTACTTATAAAAAAAAGTTATGAGCATATAAAAAAATATTTTAATAATACCCAGGATAATTTTGTGAACAGGTTCCGAGTTTATCAATTCTAGAACAGGTTCCACTAGAATCGGTTGTTTTTGGACAAAGAAATTACGTTTTTAAAGTTTATTTTGTTTTTTCTTTAAATTAGATTAAGGACAAAAATTTTTATTTTTTGTAATAACTAAAAGTTTTTTAATATTTATTTTATTTTTTACTTAAATAACAATAAAAAAAAAACTATAATTATTATACATTGGTTTGGAAAATAACCTGCAAATATTCCATATTTAGTTCTATATTATTTCTGTCCTCTAGAAGAGCTTTTGCTTCTTCATCTAAGTTCTACTTTCCATTGACTTCGAATGGTAGAGATGCGCGGGTCTGACGTTGCCAGTAATATATTAAGCAGATCTTCATTTGTAGAATTTCGTGATATTTTTCTGGTATTGTGTTCTCTATAAAATCTTTTTTTCCTGTGCATCCTGTGATAAATCTCAAAGTGGTACTAAAATATGCTTAATGGCATCACCAAATTTTGTAGCATCAATTTGTTCATTGCACATAAGTACATCGATAATTGTTTTAAATCTTGAGATAAGATTTATATCAAAACCTGTTTTTTCAGATGCTCTTTCGGGATCTGAAAAGAACCTTCTTGTGTTCCCATCATTCGTATTGCCTGCTCTTTGTTTTGGTTGTTCCCCATATTTGAGAAATTCGTGCTGAACATGTTTCTTTTCTGAACTTCTTAACTCCTTATTGATGTCGTTGTTTCAGATTGATCTTGTAGGTTTAAAATCCAAATCATAACTGATTTTTAGTATGTGTTCCATCCAAATTCATATGCATTAGTATTATCTAATGATTTTTCCGGGACTTCGTTTAAGTGTCTTGATGTGGTTCGTCATATAATACAGCTGCATAAAGCCTTTGTGTCAGTCAAAGCATGGTCTACTTTTCCATCTATCATCGTCAGCACTAATTGGTAGCTTACTTCAATTGTCTGGCCGTCAATCTCTAATTCGAATGGCTGTAGTGTTGCAATTTGGGCTCTAGTATCACTGACTTTTTTATTGGCATCATGAGTTTCCTTTTTAAATTCAAATTTAATTGGTCTGCAGTATTTCGTAGAAGATGGTGGTTGAGTTTTCCAAATATCCTCCGAGTCTTCAAAATTCTTGATCATTCCAAATGGTACAAATGATACCATGAACATATCTTTGAAGTATTTTCACATACATATTGCTTTTTTTGTTTTTGTCCAGAGTTGAGTATATTGCTGTTTTGTTAACTTCAAATCCAAAAATAATGCTAATGCTTCTTCATTTGAGAACTGTTTTTCATCGCTTGGCGTTGGAATACTTTTAAGAATCCATTTTGTTCTCACTGGACTATGGTTAAAAACTTTTTTTGTGAGTAGTTTCTGTAATTGAAATTGATATAGCTACTCTTCGGATAATTCTTTATAGCTTAAGATCTCCATATTTTATATGTTGTTATGTTAGGTAAATCGTTTAAACCGAGAACTTCAGTCTGTGAGTTTATGTTGCAACTTCTTTGAAATAAAAGTGGCTTCAGATGTAGAACCTATTAAGGCCTGAACGGTATATTTTATATCATTCGAGTAAATATCGACAAGGGCAGTACCGAGTAAAACTGTGGAGTTTGGAGTTGACTGTATCTGTTGAGTAGAATTGTCGCATTTGGGGCTCGATTTTTTTTTCTGATGTTGTGAAGAGGTTTTTTTTTCTTTTTGGAATTTGAGGTTTTATTATTGTTCGAAGTGTTAGGATTAATGAAAGTGGTATGAATGTCCGCCACGGTCTCAAGTGTTTGAAACCTTGATGTCAAAAAAAATATTCATCTGTTTGCACGTAAGTAACTCTGTACTTTTAGGCAACGACTGCTCCCACGGACTAAGTGTGATTTTCGGAAGACAAGTTGAGCAAATGTATACAAAAATTATGTCCCAATTTTTAGTATCAATCTGTATGTAGATGGGTTGAAGGCGTTGAAGGCGCCTAATATTGCTGCCAATTTCTTTAGATAGGGAATAAGTTACAAAAGTTTTTAATTGCGCATATATAAGTATACGCTTATTCTCGTATCTATTCACCAAATTCTACCATGCCATTTCGAAACCGTCGTTGGTGATCGGGTAAGTGCGAAGCTTCTCCTTGGGTCTTTTTTTATGAGGCGACACATTTTTCCGCGTACTGTTCCGATATAAAGCCGTGAACATGTCACGAAAAGTTGGCCATGAAAATCTCGGTGTCGCAAAGTTGCAAAGGAATATGTGGTGTAGATTCAATTTTAGGGGTCAAGGGAGGATTTGTTGAAGATCTAGGGCCAGCTTTGTGACAAAGAGTATCTAACAATTTATTCGACCTCGGTAAAATCTTTACGTGGTCTTCAAATGCTTTATACGGTTTCTTCATGGGCTTCTTCGTCTAACGGATTAAATTTATTCTAGACCTCATCATAACACGATCTAAAATCCTACCACAGACTCATACTTTTAACTTCCAAAGTGTGGAGGGAGTGCCTATCGGCTGAAAGTGTATCAAAATACGCCTGGAATTCCACTACACGATACGAGGCACAAATAAAATCATCTAATAAATAGGTCAAATGCGAGGGGAAGTTTAAGACGACGAACAAAAGCGAAACCTAAGAAGAACGGTCTATCAAAAAATCTTAAAAAAATGTACTATATTCAGACGCACGAATAAAATAAACCGAGATAACGCAAAATTTCAATTCCCAGAATATGCAATGGCAAAAAATTCGAATTTACACCTTCATAATGTATATAGAATAATTCAGCAACAATTATGCAATCAATTCGAAGTGCATTTACTATAGTACAATTTAAAATATACTATACAGGTAAAAAATTACAGATAATTTGGATATAAACAATAATTAAAATTCAATTTAAAGTAAGTGTATGTAAATGTCTGATGTGCACAATTGTGTACAGTTATAACAAATTATTTTTAGCAAAAAAACATATAATTTGTATTTTACTTATTTATTTATTTGTTAAGGAATCTTTTTTTTATATGTATGTATATGCATGTATTTATTAATATTTTTAATGAATTTCTATTTCAGCTTATTTCATTTTATTTTGGTTTATTAGCATTTTTGATATTTTGGTTATTTTTAACCAAAATAGATTATTTTATTTTCCAATGAGGATATGATGACTTTTTTCCATTTTGGTTATTTTTTTATTAGTTTTAAAAATGCTATTTACTCTGTTCATTTTGCTAACAATTAAAAGAGAGTATGATAAAAATTCATCACACATTTAAAAACTAAAGCTATAAAAACTATAACTTCTAATTAAAATTTTAACTGACAATGAAGAAAACAATTTAAATCAATAAAAAAATATAAAGATTTTCTAATATTTAACCAACAATTGAAATCGATTGGGAGATTTTTGTGAGAAAGTTCTAACGATGTAACAAACAACTTAATGCTTGTAATTACAAAATAAATTACTATTAAGAAATAAATATACATTCGGTGAAGACCGACTATATGATACCTTACACTATTTTGTATGTTGCTTAAAGTAATACATACTTGATATTATTTGAGCTATTTGAGGATTTAAGTACTTTTAACTGATTTTCGAGAGAGGACCCTATATAGAAGCTACATTTAATTTAAAAGCGATCCTTTTGAAAATAAATGCCATATTATATGCAGGTACAAAAAATTTTTTTATAGAATGTTTTAGAATTAAAAAGCTTTTAATTGTGCAGAATTCAGTAGAAATACGCTTGTATTTATGTATTTAAGATGTTTGAGCTTCAAAACATTATTTTAAAAAAGCATTTATTTCGACCAGTTAAGGAGATACTGAGTCGATTGGTATATTTTAGGGGTTTCCCAATGTCGTGCTGTAGGGAATAAAAAAGTATACATTGTTTAGTTATTAAAACTGTGCAAGACAACAAACATAAATAATAAGGGTACTCATTTAAACGCTTAAGTTTCCCATTTGTGCAAATTTGCGTGACATGTTTCAGAATCCTCTTTTCAAATGCTGTGCAATATTAAGTAAATAATTGAAAAAATTTTTGAAAGCAATGATATATGCAATGATTTTATTATAATAAACGTAACCATATTTTTATCATCGCTTTTATTAGTAATTTTTAAATATAAACAAAAGCCAGACGACTTATAATTGTACAATTAATCAGCGCAAATTTGCAAGACTGAATAGTCGTGCAAACTTATAAGTCTTGTGCAAACATACACACATTACGCAGTTTGCGTGGGTTTTGCTGGTTTTCATGAGGACCGTTAATAAAATTTCAAAAGGGCACCCATTATTTTACAAATAACTGAAATAAAAATGTTTTATCAATTCAGATGTATTTTCAATTGGAACACAATTTTGTACACAATTTTTAAATTAACTTATTAAAATATAATATATGTGGGTGCTTTAGTACATGAACAATTGATATTGAATCATTTCGCCAAACCTCCCAATTAAATATCTCATATTTTAAATCTTTAGATTTTGGAATTCATATTACCAAATAAGATTCACCAAGTCCCTATAGAAAATAACTCTTACTTGCATTTTTTTTTTTTTCTGTGAACACATAAATGAAAAAGTCAACCTTATTTTTTTTTTATTACTTGCATTTTTTTTCTGTGAACACATAAATGAAAAAGTCAACCTTATTTTTTTTTATTACTGCTCGACATAGATGTTTTGCAATTCTAAGTTTATTACAATCTGGTTTACTTTCGACATCATATCGTACCTGAAATATCTAAAGAATTTGGAAAAGCACTTTTGTTAGGACATAGCAATTATTTGATGGTGTAAAACTTCATCAATGTTTTATTCCTCAGTGAAAATCCAAGGACAAAATTCTATGAAAAGGAGATAAATACATTCGATACATTGTTATAGCTTAAAATATACCGAATATTTTAAAATTTTCTGGTTAAATAAGCAAAATAATCACCTTAACGCCAAACTTGGGGTGATTAACGCATGAATTCAAATGAAGAATACAAGTGTTTCCGAGTGAAAGGGATAAAATACAGATTCTTGTTGAAAAATATATCTCTGAGGTGTCCTTTATATGGCGTTGAGAATAATAAAAATCATTATTATTTAAGCTTTTATGTAAAATTTTTCAAGAGGAGCACAATAGATCGGATTATTATAATATTAAATAGGGCACAGAAAAAATTGTTAAAACTGATTTTTATTAATAATTATTAATAATATACAATGAACAAAAAATATTGAAGTTTAAATAAAATTTTTCCAAGTGATTTAATTATTTGTCCAGTAAATAATTAAGAATAATATAAAATATTGAAAATAGATATATTAGCAATCAATATTTAATAGATCTTTTGGTCTAAATTAATAAAACAGATGACGATCCAAACGAATAAAAAGTTTTTCTGATAACTTTCTTCGTAATTATTAATTTTTAAATTGGAGTATATTATTAACTTTATTTTCTCTTTACATGTACCCGGAATTCACGTAGTTTTCAATAGTATTTTCTCTGGAGTCTTCTATCTTTTTTACAAAACGTACTTTTTCACAATTAAAATCCTTGGATTTAATACATCCTTAACATTATTTTCATGATTTTTTTTTGTAATTTGAGGCATCTTATGATAACCAAACAAAACGTACTTTTTTACAAAAGTACGTTTTGTTAAAAAGATAGGAAAAAACTACATTTTGTTAAAATAATGTGAAATGAAAGTTTTGGCGGGTGTATTTTTTTAACGTTAATATTTTATTATTTATTTTATTTATTGCTCGGAAAAAATATCTAAAAGGATATAAAGGTAATACCATGACAAAGCAGAAATCTTTGATTTTAATGTAATTCCCTACAGATATTACTTATTGGAAGTGTTCCTCAAATCAAAATTTTTTTTACCTAGGACCCTTTCAGATCCAAAAATATTACTAAACTTTAAAAATTCATGGAATTTAATAATAGAAAAAAAGTTGACAAAATAACTTTACTAAATTTAACAAATATACGGATAATGTGAAGCTTCCAATAGTAATAAATAATAAAAATTTCATAAAAAGAAAGCTACAATGTAAAAATAGGTCACAGTCATTAAATAAATACTACTCAATATACTTTAAAAATATATGTTTGCGGATAAAAAACTTTCAATTCACCCAACTTTTCTTTTAGTGCAATTTAGTTTTTCTCACTAATACAACTACAGTTTTTTATGAATATCTCTGTTAAAACCGTGCAAACATTTTCTATTGTGGAATTCACTAAAAAGAGTCGTACAGAAGTTGAAATTCATCGCCAAAAATATTGCCAGTGTCGTAAAAATTATCTTCCGTCGGGAAGAACTTTCTTGTGGAACTGCCTTCCAGATGACTTGCAGAAGACGCTTTAGAAGTATGTTTTTTTTAATTTACTAATAAATACAACGCAAGAACTTTTAAGATTCAGATATATTTTTTAATTTTGCAAATTATTACATAAATTGCATAAAATACTATTCACATAGAAATTAATTTAGTAAAGAACTCCAGAGAACTTTACGTGAGAAAATAAAAAGAGAAAATAAAGTTAATAATATACTCCAATTTAGAAATTAATAATTACGAAGAAAGTTATCAGAAAAACTTTTTATTCGTTTGGATCATCATGTTCTATTAATTTAGACCAAAAGATCTATTAAATAATAAATAATAAATAAACTTCCATCGTATTCAAATACAATAATCTCTTTCACACTTATAAAAGTGAAATGTATTACAAATATGGTTAAGCATTTTACGAATTGTATTCGTTTTAAATTAAAGATATGTGTTATGTAGGTCTGCAGTTTTCCTAAAACTTATAGTGGAAGAGAAATTTACAAATAATAAATATACTCTAGAGATTACTACTCCTAAAAAATATTTTAAGTTGTCTCGACAATTTTTCAAAATCTTTACCCTAACCACAATTATGGAGTGGTTAGGTCATGGCTTGGTAAAGTGAAATACAAGCATTTCAAAGTGAAATATATAAAATACAGATTCTAACGGCAAAGTAAATTGATAAGGTATCCCTTAAATGATATTAGGAATAAAAAATCATTAATATTTATCTTTTTATGTATATGATAGGTCCATTCTCGACATTTGCAAACCTTTTGTTATTTTAATATGAAAAATAAGCACAGAAAAATTTTTAAATAAATTTCTAATAAAATATTAATGCCACAATAGATTATGAATTAAATATTTTATATTTTAAACAAAATTTTCCCAAGTGACTTAATTATTTGACCACTAAATAAATAAAACTAATAAGAATTAAAAATAAATATACCAATAATAATTGTGTACTAAATTGTTGGTCTGCTTTAATAGAACGGATTATAGTGAAAATAAGTAGAAACATTTCTCAATATTTTTTAAAAAAGCGTATTTCTTTTTTTTAGAATTGAATCCAAAAATACGCGAGTGACTTAATTGCTTGCACACAAGTACGTTTTTATGAAATTGTGTTTAAAATCTTAAAGGTAAAGCAATTTATTGTTTGTTTGACAAAAAGAAGACCTATACTATGCTTTCACTTGGATTGGTCCATTGTGATTCACTTAAAAGGAAAAGAAAAAATAGAACAGACGTAAAGCGAAAAGAGCGGGTTAGGATAGATAGTAAAGAACTTGAGGTCAATAAAAAAATATGTAAAAAATTTCATGAAAATCGAATTGCCAGTTACGTTCATTCCTAACGAGCAAACATTCCGCAAACAACCAATTTATAAGACCAATCCTGTTAAGCTTCCTAGTTCAATATTGGAAACATCCTCCAATCAGTCGAAGAATCGACTGCCTAAATATTTCTGCTTACGTCGTTGTAAACACAAATAGTAAAACAAGATATTGATATTTTGTAGTCCACAAAATATGTTTCACCGTCTCTATTTTCTCAACATCATGCAAAGACGCGAAATGCCAATATTCCAATTGCACGTCATCTTCTTTATTGGACACTGACCTGTCAAAATATTTATCATAGTAGATTTGTATCTGCCATATCAAGTTTAGGCCATAGAGCCATTGATATTTTGCAGTCCGTTCTACTGTTCCATGCATAATTTGTTTTATCCTGGATCTATTCCTTAATAGCCCTGATGTAAAAACTTAACGGTTGTTTTACACAACTTTAACTATCAGCTCTATCAAAAGCTGAGGCGTTTGAGCCAATTCGTCAACTATTCCATTGCCAACTATATTGTAGTGACCATCAAAGTCTTTTTACATTCGTTATTTAGCTTAGACTTGACAAAATGTCCATTCAGAGCCCTAAGCGCTGCCTGGCCATTTACGTACAGAGTTATATCTGTGCTCTTGTCGATGATCCTCGCTATTAATTCCGTGACCTTTTAGATACCTAGAATTTCTACATGGAACACATTACAACTATCAGAGAGCCTGTAAGGTTTCCTGATATCTATACCTAAAATATAGATGCGTACACCAGCGCATACATCAATTTTAGATCCATCAGAAAAAACTCCCACCACTCCATTATACAGTTTTTCTTCTCCTGACTAATTATCTCTAATAGAAATAATCTGAACAGAAGTTTCCTCTTTTTATTTTCCTGTCGACTTAAATTTTAAAATGTAAAATATTACTTAAATATTAAATATTACTTACTCTTACTTAAATTTTTCTCAACTAATTTTTCACTTAGTGGCCTGACTAAACAATTAAATTTTTTGTGACGAGAAGCCTTAGTACTTTTCATATTTTTTATAAAAAATTCCAACGAATTTTCCCACACATAAACTAATTTTTTTAATTCAATATCTTTTTGGAGTTTTTTATTTAAGTAATTCTACAGAAAATGCAGTTGAAAAATTGCAAATGCATATATGCATCTATGCAATTTATAATTAACTTTTTATTTTTGAATTATTTAAATTTAAGCGAATATAAAGACCGTTAAAATATCTTTTAAATTAATTAAGTCGGAAGTCCTACGTATCAAGTTTAATAAGCTCTAAGTTCTTCACTATTTGCGTAAAACGTAAAAAGAACTAAAATATTTAAAAATATATATTTTTTTTATTGGAAAAAAGTGTTGGTATTTTTTCTTGAATATTATTAGAAATAGTTAGAAAAATTAAAAAAACGAAGAGGAGAATGATTTCATGCATGCACTTTTATAAAAAGGTTTAAATCACCTTATCACCTTCTCAATGCTTTTTATTACAATGAAATCGGATTGGAACTTAAAAAGTTATGAATTTTTAAAACTAAACACTTCGCATATTTTGACAATTTTCGGTAAAAAAAAAAAATGCAAACGAAATAACGAGTTTTTCGAAATATAGAAAAATAAAAAAATGAATTTTGAAAAAAATCTAAAGACTCAAGATCAAAGAATTCAATTTTTGGTCGATCTTTTCTGAAATTTATGATATAGTTTTATCAATCAGTTATTCTGGAGCTTTACACATTACATTTGATCTTGTAGCTTGACAACACTTAAAATATCTTGACAATAAACCCAAATTACATTTTCGCGCAGTCAGCAGCAGCGTATGCTGACACAATCAGTTGATAATTTAGAATGCACTAATTGTTACGAAGTTGATTTGTCAAAAATTCGATACAAAAGTAAAATTTTAAATTATTCAAAAACATTTGATTTTCATATGGATCAATAAGTCCGTTACTTTTTGAATTAAACACAGTTTTTTTTTGTGCAAAACAAAAATTTATTTTTCAACATAATCTCCTTTTAACTCAACACACTTAGTCCAACGTTTCTCCAGTTTTTGTATCCCTTCCAAAAAATAGGATTTTTCGAGGTCCTTAAAAATAGCATTTGTTTGGTCAATAATCTCATCGTTGGAGCTGAATCTCTTTCCACCGAGCCATTTCTTTAGGTTTGGAAATAGGAAGTAGTCACTAGGGGCTAAATCCGGAGAATATGGCGGAAGAGGTACCAATTTGTAGCCCAATTCATAGAGTTTTGCCATTGAGACTGCACACGTGTGCTCCCGTGTGCATTATCTTGATGAAAAATAACTTTTTTCTTGGTCATATGGGGTCGTTTTCTTTTTAAATCCTCATTAAATCGGTCTAATAAGTTGGCAATTCGCCGTTTATTGTTCTTCCCTTTTGAAGGTAATCGATGTGGATTATCCCGCTTGCATCCCAAAAAACTGTTGCCATCACCTTATTGGCCGACAAACTTACCTTGGCCTTCTTCGGAGCAGGTTTACCCGGAGAAACCCATTGTTTAGACTGCTGCTTGGTCTCCGGAGTACAGTAATGGATCCATGTTTCATCCACGGTTACAAAACGCCGCAAAAACTCATTCGAATTGCAGTTAAACAACTCCAAACAATCCTTTTAAGTTGTCACACGTCTACGTTTATGGTCAATTGAGAGCAAACGCGGCACCCATCCACAGTGGGGCAGAATCGAAATTTTATATAAAAATATTTTTAATCGGACGAGAAACAAAAATTTTGCAAGCGATTAAAAAATTTTTATGTCAGAGGTACCTAACTTTGAGCCCCCGTAGCTCCGCTCCTGGGGGGATTGTTGTGCCCCCCCTTCCAAACATAACATTGTACACTCCTCTGCTACGCCTATACCAAATTTAATGAAAATGCAACCGGCCGATCAGAAGCTACAGATTTATTTCCAAAAAATTTCGATTCTGCCCCACTGTGCCATCTTGCAGACAACTTTTTTAAACCCAGCCGATCATTTAAAATCATGCCTATGGCATCAACAATCCCACGCACTTTTACTCTTCGGTCGGCCAACACCATATCATGGATTTTTTCGACATTTTCGGGTGTTCTGACCTCAATTGGCCGACCAGAGCGTTCATCGTCATTTGTACTTGAGCGACCACTCTTCGGTCCGCCAACACCATATCATGGATTTTTTCAACATTTTCGGGTGTTCTGACCTCAATTGGCCGTCCAGAGCGTTCAGATTCATTTGTACTTGAGCGACCACAACGAAAGTCAGTAAACCATTGAAATCGATGGTGCGAGTCCCCATAGTATTTATCGAGCTTTTCCTTGGTTTGATTGACGGTTTTTTTTTTCGCAAAAAATAATATTTAATGAACACTCGAAATTCACTTTTTTCCATTTTTAGAAAAATACACGAGTTTGTATGTTTTGAACAGGTATTAAAAGCAAAGTAAATGACGACACTTGTTCAAAATTTGACAGTAGTTTATTAACAGGTGGTACTTGATGGGAATAATGTTGTATTTCATATAACTACGAGGAAAGTTCGAAAAGTCACGGACTTATTGATCCGCCCTCGTATAAGGTAATAAAACACGAAATATTTTATTTTTCAAAAGTATTAATACTTCTCGTCATAGAATGTCTTAAGAATTTAGCGAAATTTCAAAACAATTTTACTTTAGGTATGTTATATTTTTGATTTTTAAATTGTATTCTTGGTTTGTGGAAATGAATATTAAATAAGTTGTGCCTTGAAAATATTCACTATTATAAAAAAATTATTACATTGATAGTTTCTGCACACATGTCTTATACAAGCAATGAAACTGTAAAGAAATGCATATAAATGTTAAAGCCTCAAAACTTAACTGAGGATTTTAAAACGATTAATAGAACCAATTTTAAAATTTTCCAGAATTGTGTTTTACATCTCTAAATTAATTAATAATTTAAGATGAAGATAAAATGGAAATAAAACGATAAGAAGAACTATTTGTATTGAAACTTAAATATAGTACCATAGATTAGGGTTTATTTTTTTTAATTTTTGGCATAAAAAACTAATTAACCTAAAAATCTGAGATATACTGTTTTTAGTATAACTTACAATAGGTGCTATAAATAAAATAAATTTACAATATGTGCTTATTTTATTTTTATGAAATATTTGAAATTGTTTAAATCTTAAAAGATTACTTATGATTTATAATGTTGTTTAATATTCCATATAAGAAATCAATGCTTTTTTCTGAATTTTTTGTTCCCGTTTTCCGGAAAAGAAATATCACGGGAAATCCCAAGCTGGCGGGTAATTTTGGAAATGAATCTGTGCCTTATGATTTTACAGAGGAGTGTACAATTTGAACTTTGGAAAGGATGCCTTACAGATCTCTCAGGAGTTGAGTTATTGGGGCTCAAAGTAGAGTACCTCTGGCATAAAAAATGTTTAACTGCTTGCCAAATTTTTGTTTCTTATCCGATTTTACATCTTCTTAAAGCTCTATAAGCCATATGAAAAATATACTTACATGTGCTACTTATCTCTTATACTTTTCAAGTTATTTGCGTTTAAATTTTCAACTATTTCAATTATGCAAGATCTTAATCCAGATTTTCCATTATATAGACCAACGTTTTGTATTTTTTTCAATTAGTTAAAGAACAAAATTATTTATCGAATACAAAAAAAAAAAAAAAAAAATGGGCGAAAAAGTGTTTACTCTTTTTTTCTCTAAAGCAAAGTTTTCCTTAGGAACGTATATTAATTTCATACTTTTCTGAAAGTTATCTTCACGGATATTTTAAAAAAGAAAACGACCCCAATCATCCACTAGGATTAAGTACAGACCCTCCCGAATTTGACCTATTTTGTATCGAAGTTTTGTTATAAAATCCCGAAGCATAAATCTGCAAACAGAAAGCAATTTTGGAAATTCTGATGTATTCTTTAAAGTTTGTTAATGTATTTTTCCAGACCTGAAACAAATGTGGATTTTATGGACTAAATTAAAAAAAAAAAGAAATACCTTTTTTGAGAATTTCGAAGGTTTTTGGGACTTGGTGGATTTTTTCCAAAAATCTTAAATTTGTTTAATTATATCATTAAAAATTATACATTCAACAATCACCGAAAATTAATTATATATATTTATATATATATTATTAATAACATAAAAAAGATTGAGGATAAGAAACAAAAATTTGGCAAGTGGTTAAAAATTTTCTACGTCGGAAGTACCCCATTTTAAGACTCAATAGCACCGCGCTCCTGAGGAGTATGTAGTGTACTCCCTCCAATTGTACACCCCATCCTACAGCTATGCGAAATATGGAAATCCAAAGGCCGATTCACGTTTGTTGATGGGTGGACTCAAAAATCAAATTAGAAGTATGAGCACCAATCTTAAAGACCCTTCCTTAAAATTTGCCATCCCGAAAGTTAGTGGTGAAACACAAGCTAGCGGTGTGGCAGAATAGAAATTTTTTTTGGAAATAAATCTGTAACTTCTAATCGGCTGGTTGGATCTACATGAAATTTCACATAGCCATAGCAGAGGAGTGTACAATTTTAAATTTGGGAGGTCCGTCCCACATACACTAATCGGCTGGTTGGATCTACATAAAATTTCACATATGCATAGCAGAGGAGTGTACAATTTTAAATTTGGGAGGTCCGTCCCACATACACTAATCGGCTGGTTGGATCTACATAAAATTTCACATAGGCGTAGCAGAGGAATGTACAATTTTAAATTTGGGAGGGAGGTGCCACATACCCTTCAAATTAGAGTATTAGGACATAGAAAATTTTTCATCGCCTGTCAAATTTTTGTTTCTTATCCGATTTGTACATCTTCTTAAATCTACCGACAAAGCCATGTGCTATTTATCTCTTATACTTTTCAAGTTCTTTGCATTTGAAATTTCAACTATCTTAAGTTTCCAAAATCTTGATCCAGTTTTTTCAATATATATCCCAATATTTTTGTCCGATTTTGAAGTTTCTTACCCATTTGGTTAAAAAACAAAATTATCTATCGAATAAAATTATGATTTTTTTGCCGAAAAGATTTCTACACTCTTTTTTCTTTAAAATTAATAGTTTTTAAGTTATTTGCATTTGAAATTGCAACTATTTCAATCTTTAAAAATCTTGGTCCAGTTTTTTCAATATATATCCCAATATTTTTGTCAGATTTTGTAAATATTCTTAGATTTTCGAGACTTATTAAAGTTGAGTTTGTATCACAAGATTTCATATTATCTTAAAGACAAGATTTTAGACCAATTTTAGCAATTATTAGCGTAAATAGCGTAAATTTTAGACTGTGTAAATAATTTTGAAATATAAAAAATTTGTGAAAATATTTTTAAAATGAAAAATGCATAAGACCTTTTCTTTTAATATCAGAAATAAATACCGCTACTTCATCAGAAAATACCACAATCTACTCTACACATTTCATGCATTACAACATCAAAACAATTTAAAAAATTTTTCATAACAATATTTGAATTCTTTTTCAAATTCTTAAAAAGTGTTAAAAATTATAAATACATATGATTATGACTATTAAACAGCAATATTTAACTGGTTATGGGCTCAGGATACTTTTACTCAAAACAAAAAAAGGATTAATGTACAATTTTTGGTAAGACGCCTGGCAAGGTAGGTATAGAGAAAAGTCAAAAATCTTCGAAGGATTGATTCATAAATCAAGAACGTTAAGACGCCTAGAAGGACTTTTACTATAATTTAGGACACCTAATAGGATTTAATGTAAAATGAACTCCCAGAAGGATTAAAAAAAAACATTAAAAAAGAATTATCAAGACGCCTTGAATTATGTAAGATCTTTATAAAAAAGTTAAAGTTTTTCAACAGACCTAGAAGCACAGAGAAATTTTAGCTAGATATCAATAAAAAATTTTTATGATTGTAACATTTTAAATTAAAGATTATTCAATAAACATAAAGGAATTTGAAATTGAAAAATTACGTATAGCTGTGAATTTTAAAATCTATGGACCTTTATAAATTTATTGATGGATGTTATAAAAGATCAATTATGCAAGATGGTAACGGAGATGCAGGTAATGCTATTCTTCCTAGAAATTTCGATATTTGGAAACAAACTCATATAAAGGCTCAAAGAATTATTATTACTTCAGTTGATAATGCAGTTTTAAAATATTTGATGTGTTGCGAAGAAGCTTTTGAAATTTAAATGAAAAAATTCCATACTATTCATGAAATGCAAATGGAAGTAAGCATTCATTTGTTAAAACAACAATTTTATGAATTTAGAAAGAATTAAGATGACTCAATTGAAATATAGCCAAAATAGAACAACCAAGATTTGAATGACGTTACCACCAGCTTATAATTATTTCGTTACGGCTTGGCAATCAACTGAAGAAAACAAGACCAATCGTCTTGTATTAGAGCAGTCACGATTAAGTCGAGATATGGACGTAGCTGAAGCTTTCACTACAAAAAGATATAATCAACGTAAAAATAGCAAAAAACCATGAAAGTGTTTTAAATGTAATAAAGAAGATCATTGAAAGAAAGATTGGAAGAAAAATAAGAATATAATTCTCTTTCGAAAATTGACGATGCTTGGTTAATAGATTCAGGAGCTTCGGAGCATATGATCTCACATGACGAATGGTTTTCGAATTATCATCAACTCAAAGAACCATCCAAAATAAGCATTGGAGAGGGAAAAATTTTAACAGCTATTGGTGAAGGAACTATTAATGTTTTAATTAATGGTTATGATGGATGGGAAGAAAAGTATTTAAAAATATCCTTTTTGTACCAGATAAAAAGGAAATTTATTTTCTGTTGCAGCAGGTAGAAGGGTATGTAATGAAATCTAATAAAGATTGTTGTACTTTTATTAGAGGTAATAAAATTGGTCATCGTAGAGATAACTTATGACATAAAAGTAATAAATAACATTGAGCACATTTATGTTGCAAATAGCATGAAAATACAAGTATTATATGGCATCAACGATTTGTTCACCAAAATATGAAGCATGTTTCAGAGGAGAACAAGATATGTGAAGGATGCTGCTTAGGTAAGTAAAATAGCTCATATTATAGTTCAAGTGAAAATAAGATGAAAGCTTCTGGAGAAGTAATTCATGCTGATGTTTGCGGACCCGAGGAAGAATTATCAATAGGAAAATCAAGAAGTATTGTTAATGGATGATTTCCCGATTTAAGTGTTTGTGTTCTACAAACAAAAAATTTAAATAAGTTTTTATGGACTTAAGCATTAACATCATGTTATATAAGCTGAATAGAACTGGACATAGTCCAATCAAAAACAAGTTTTAACAAAAAAAAAAAAAAAAAAAAAAAAAAAACAAGGTTTAACAAAATTTACTCAAGTTTTCGCACAGAGAGTCATATTTGCCGGCTATGATTTTAATGTGAAAGGATATCGTTTATTTTTTAAATATAACAATAAAATCTAAATATACAGAGATGTAGTATTTTGTGATGAACTTGATGTGATTAAAAACAGACAACAATGACGACAATAAAAACTTTTTTCAATTCAAGATTTTTAGAGATCAAGAAATTAGTCAAGACTGTCAAATTCTGGAATCTCACGATAATAATTTAATAATTTGAATAGTGGATCAACTGCGGAATGTTTTCATGGATTCAGATATTTAGAAACTGTACAAGTTGTGAAGAACCTGGTGAAAGTATTATATCAATTTCATTTCAGCATAATTATAGTTTGCAGATATAAGATATATTTGCAGACCAAATCCAAAGAAAAGAATTAACATCGATGAGATGTTTACTTCTGTAAACAGAATCGAAAATCTTTGGAAATAAATCATTAACTTCTAATCGGCTTAGATCGGTTGGATTTACATGAAATTTCACATAGACGTAGCAGAGGAGTGTTAAATCAAATTATAAATATGTATATTATATGTAATTTTAAGTTTGGAAAGGGGTCCCACAGCTCCCTCAGGAGCGAAGCTATTGGGATTCCAAATAAGGGTACCTCTGACATAGAAAATTTTAATCGCTTGCCAAATTTTAAGAAAAACATTGACTAAGCAATAGAATTTATTTGAAAAAATTGGAGTCTAGGGTTTTTTAGATTTTTGGAATTAAAATAAATTTTTTTAAACTGGTTTTTGGAGAAACTAATAATAAAATCTTTGTTAGTTAAAATAATTTAACGAAATTTTCGGCGATTGTTTACTGATCATTTGAAATGGTGAAGTATAAAAAAAATATTAAGATTTCAAAGTCCACATTTGTTGGTATGGAAAAAGCCGTTAACAAACTCTTAAGAACATATCACAGTTTCCAAAATTGTGTTTCTATGTCGGTGGTATCATATTTCGAAATTCCAAACCTAAAATTTTACACTCTGCTATGCGTATCTGAAACTTTATGCAAATTAACTTGCCGATTACAAGTTACAAATTTATTTCCAACAAATTCGATTCTAACCCTCTGTGCATTCTTAGGCCCATTAATGATCTACACTCCTTTTATAAATTCGATTATAATATCGTTTTCGATAAAGATATTGAAGATTGTCTGTATTTTATATATATTATGAATAATTTTTGCCGATTGTTTAATTAATGGAAAATATGGCTTTTTTAGAGTTTAGATATTAAATACTTTGCTTTCTAACAAAATCTTAAAAAATCGTAATCTACACATAATTATCTATGAAACAAGACATAAAGAGAAAACATCAGTTAAAAAATATTACTACGAATCAATGTTGCCAGGAAGTGAGAAAAAAAAGAGGATAACTGAAATTTTAAAAAAGGTCAAAAAGACTAAATGCCTCAAAGAAAAGGGTCAAAAAAAGTACTTTTTTTTCAATTTACAAATTTATTTCTTCTCATTCTCATTAGTTTTTGACAGCATTTGCAAGTTATATATATTTTACGACAATAATATAATAATAATAATAAAGAGAGTTACATTAAAAACGCTGATTTATTAAATAAAGCTTAATTAGGAGAATTACGTCGAAAAATGCAGTTTTCCAAACAAAATGGCGAAAGAACTAATAAGATAAACCCTTTGTGATCTATATTATGTTTCTAATTAACTATTTCAATATATTAAGTGCTATAATTAGTGTTATTTATATGTTTTATGTGTATTACTAATATTATTCGGATCATATTTTTACAATACCCAGTTAAGAGTGTTTGGTAGTAGGTGATGATAAATGAAATAAATTAATATGCAATTCCTTTCCAATTTATAATAATAATAATAATAATAGTAATAATAATAGTAATAATAATAATAATGATAATAATAATAATAATAATAATGAGAATAATAATAATGAGAATAATAATAATAATAATAATAATAATGAGAATAATAATAATGAGAATAATAATAATAATAATAATAATAATAATAATAATAATAATAATAATAATAGTAATAATAGTAATAATATAATATAATATAATATAATATAATATAATAAAACAATAAAATAAAATAAATAAGTATATATTATACCAACATTATTCCTTGTTTGCAGCACTATAAAAGCGCTATAACAGCACTATATATATATATATATATATATATATATATTACCAAAATTAATTTCTGCGTGAGCGGTTGTAGTTTAATTATTTTTAAATCAAATTATAAATATGTATATTTTAGATATATAATTTGTTTTAGATATAAAGGTGGTAGAACCCCCGCTGCAAGGTCTAACGAAAGACGTCGACCAACCACCATTTCATCATCATCTTTAACACCTCGAGCTGTTTTTTCAAGACTAGAACCGAGAGACTTCGAACGATTGCGGTTGTCTTATAAAGTCACAATAACAGATCAACGGAGATCTCGGAGTTCCCGTGGTATGAACATGGGTCAAAAAATAAGTGGCAGTGTGAAAACTGTTAACAGAAATGACACACAAACGCCTTTTAAGCCAATTATACCAAGAGAATTAGCGGCTGAATTTACAAAGCCTACTCGAATTGATATATTATTAGATATGCCTCCAGCAAATAAAGAAACTCAATTAAAACATTCTTGGAATTCGGAGGATAGATCTCTCAATATTTTTGTTAAAGAAGACGATAAACTTACTTTCCATAGACACCCAGTGGCACAAAGTACAGATTGTATACGTGGTAAAGTTGGTATGACCAAAGGATTACATATATGGGAAATTTATTGGCCAACAAGACAAAGAGGTACTCATGCCGTAGTAGGAGTCGCTACTTCTGAAGCCCCACTACATTCCGTTGGTTATCAGAGTTTAGTTGGTTCTTCAGATCAAAGCTGGGGATGGGACTTAGGAAGAAATAAGTTATATCACAATTCAAAGAACTGTGCAGGCATTACATATCCTGCAATCTTAAAAAATGATGAAGCTTTCCTGGTTCCTGACAAATTTTTAGTTGCCCTTGACATGGATGAAGGAACTTTAAGTTTTATAATAGATCACCAATACCTTGGGGTTGCTTTCCGGGGCTTAAAGGGTAAAAAACTGTACCCTGTTGTTTCAGCTGTTTGGGGCCATTGTGAGATCACTATGAGATACATTGGAGGACTTGACCGTAAGTAATTTTTAAATATTTTCAAACAAAAACAAATAGTTAAAACATTTAAGTAGTTCACGTCATCAGTTTTAGTCTTTTTATTTTTTTTAATATAACAACAACCACATAGAAAATTATTTCGCACTAACTTTCGCAGTTCCTATAATTAAGCGCGTAATTTCTGTGCGGACTTTTGCACAAACGTCAGATTATAGTGTTGTCATTCTTTAAGAAATAAATTCTACCACAAGAAAAAGCTTTTTTTTTTTTTTGAGAAAACAAAGCTAAAAAAAATTGCACTAATCTGAAGCAGTTAGTAAAAAATAATTAAATTGTTCGGCTGCAGCTCAGTCTAGATTGGAGTGCTTGGAAATGTCAGCTTAGCTCGTCGGATTGAGTTTTTGACCGAAAAGAAAATAAAAACTATTAGATTCCAAGACTTAAAATTCTATTGCAAATATAAATATATATATATACATGTATATATACATGTATATATATATATATATATACATATATATATATATATATATATATATATACATGTATATATATATATATATATATATATATATATATATATATATATATGTATATATATATGTATATATATATATGTATATATATATATATATATATATATATATATATATGTATATATATATACATGTATCTATTTACATGTATATATATATATACATATATATATATATACATGTATATATATATATATATATATATATACGCATATATACATGTATATATATATATATATATTTTTTTTTTTTTTTTTTTTTTTTTCTAATATGTGAAGGCAGTACGTACTGGCGTACTTTTTACATCTTGATCATGTATTTTATACCACAGGTTTCATTTCATTCTGTACCAAGTGATTCATTAATAACAAACGACATTTTTAACAGAGAAATGTACGCAAACTAGTGCCGTCAAAAAAGATTCCTTCCTATCATTAGAAATTACAATGAATTCTAATTTGTTTGGTATCATCGCTCTTCTCATTATTACAACAAGAAAATAAATGAGTGATATAAAGTAAATGCTGCTATGTACCAAAGGTGGCTAATCCAATAAACTGTCCAGAGCTTTGTCTGTTTTAAATGTTTTAGGTCATAGTGAAAAGATATTTCAAGAACACCTAAATCTGAGTAAAAAATAAATATATATATATATATATATATATATATATATATATATATATAGTAAAAAATAAATATATATATTTATATTTAGGTCTTCCAGAAAACATTAAATATTTTAGTAAAAACAAATAAAAAAAATAATAATAAAAAAATCTTTTGCAATGCAAAATGCCAAAAATTAACCCATTGGTTTCTTTTTTATAAACTGAATCATATGCACTAATTTTTCTTGCGCAGTCCTTATCTATAAGATGAAGATAAAAATGCCCAGTTAAATATGTTTTTTTATATCGCATGCGTTAAAAAAAGTTTGCAAAAAAATATTGCATGCGAGAAAAAATTTAGCAGTACGCGAAATTTGTATATTTAAATGAATTTTTAAAAAAATTCTGAAATTTAGGTTTTTATTAAAAAATCAAATTTAGAATATTTCTTACTTTAAATTTAGTTTTTTCATTATGTTGGAAAAATTTTATTTGAATTGAATTTATGAATGTTTGACATAGAAAACATGATATATATGTGCTATCTGAAGGATATAGTCATTATGGCCACTTCCTTCGATGTCAAGGAATAGAAGCTAGTGGGAAATGAAGCTAATGAACTCTGATAACTATCCCTGTAAAGGATTTTCCCAAATAGGATTCATATATGTGATTTTATGAGTTCTTTGAAAGATATGGCTGTTGTGGTCACATTCTTCGATGCCAATGAATGACACTTAGTGAAAAATGAAGCTAATGAATTCTGCTAACAATTACTATAAATGGTTTTTTCAAATTGAATTCGTGAAATTTTTAATAAATTTTTCAAAAAGTGATATGTCTCATATATGACTTTTTTGAAAGATATAGTCATTGTGGTCATATCCTTCGTTGTCAATAAATGAAGCCTAATGGAAAATGAAGCTAATGAATTCTGCTAATAGTCCCCATAAATGGTTTCTCCAAATTGAATTTGTGAAAATGTTTATAATTTCTCAAAATATGAAAAATTTCATATATGAGCTCTTTGAAGGATATGGTCATAATGGTCATATCCTTCGACGTCAATGAATGAAACCTAGTGGAAAATGAAGCTAATGAATTCTGCTGACAATCGCTATAATTGATTTCTCCAAATTGACAATTTTTAATAAAATTTTCAAAAGTAGATATATCTCATATATGAGTTCTTTGAAGGATATGGTCAATGTGGTCATATCCTTCGACGTCAATGAATGAAACCTAGTGGAAAATTAAGCTAACGGCAACCACTAATGTTTTTTTCAAATTGAATTTGTGAACCTTTTTGTAATTCTTCAAATTATGAAAAATCTATTATTTGGCTTTTGTGGCCATATATTTTTTTCTAATTTGTATTTGTTTCCGCAGTTAGGCGCTATCAGATCCGTTAAAGCTTTTTCTAAAATATTATTAACAAAATTAAAAAAGGAATCAATGAGCACACAAAGCCGTAAAATAAAATAATGTGGCTAAAGCACGAAAAAATTGTTTTTTTTAACATTGCAATAACACATTAACTTGAGCAGAAACTATTTTTTAAACATTTTGTTTAATCACACTCGATACTATTGAAAATTCACATAAACATGAAATGTACCCACTTATTTTTTATTATGTCACTATTTCATATAAGAGACCGAAACAAATATTGAATGAATTTGTGAACCTTTTTGTAATTCTTCAAATTATGAAAAATCTCATATTTGGCTTTTGTGGCTATATATTTTTTTCTAATTTGTATTTGTTTCCGCAGTTAGGCGCTATCAGATTCGTTAAAGCTTTTTCTAAAATATTATTAGCAAAATTAAAAAAGGAATCGATAAGCACACAAAACCGTAAAATAAAATAATGTGGCTAAAGCACGAAAAAATTGTTTTTTTTTTTAACATTGCAATAACACATTAACTTGTGCAGAAACTATTTTTTAAACATTTTAATCACACTCGATACTATTGAAAATTCACATAAACATGAAATGTATAAGAGACCGAAACAAATATAAACGTTATTTGATCAAACATGTTTGTACCACTTTTTTTTTTTTTTTTTTTGATAGTAGCAAATAGAAAGGACCTTTTGCAACTTTAAATTATATGTAGCAAGCAGTGTTGCTACCATTTCAACGGTGATGACGCGGTTTTCCAACTAATATTCATAAAGTTAATATCTTGTTATGTCTTTTTTTTTTTTAATATACTTTAAGGTTAAATTGAAATTAGTTCTAAATGTTTAAAGAAATATTAAAGTAATAATTAACTCAACACTTGGAATAATGCATTACATAATTTTTTAAAGGAATAATATTTGGAAGAGGTGTACCTGCAAAATCGATTTCGATAAAATTGAAGCACTATTTTGCCATATTCAACCATAGCACAGTGCAAGACTTTGCTGGCTAAAATTCTAATGTTTACTTTATTGAGTTAGTATTTGCTCTAAAATATATTTAATACATAGCATTCAATATATCGAATAGAAATAAGATCGCGTAATATTTTAGCCTATAGCCTTTATAAATCATTCCCCTCCGAATCACTTCAGAGCTCCTAAATTATTGAATTTTTTGGTATCGAAATGAAACTCAGCGAAAATAAGCTTTAGGTATCAGAAATCTATTTTACAAATTATTGTCACCTCATAGTAAAAAGAATAATTTAAAAATTGGTTTTAAAGATAATGACAAAAAAATTTAATTTCGGCCGACATATTCATAGTTTATGTACATATATAAAACCTTATCTCATTTTTGATGATTATTTTACTACCTTAATTAAAATTTGTTTCATAAAATAGTTACATATAATAAATTTTAACCTAAATATTATAACATTTGTTGATTTTTTGATGAAAAAAAAAAACGGTTAACCGGAATTTTAAAAACAGCAACCGGTTTTTTCAAAATTCAACTATTCGAAAACTCGTTTCCCAAAATTATTTTTTTGGAAATAATTCTGTAACTTTAGAACTACTGGATGTACTTGAATGAAATTTTACTTGATCAATCCTGAGGTGTATTCCAATTGATTTGGAGGACCACAGGTTTTTAGCGGATGGACCTCAAAAGTTGGTCACCTTAGGTATGAACATTTTTTAAAACATAGCCAAAGTTTAATTTATGATTTGTTTGAAAAGAGTTTTACACATAGATAGTCCTTATAATTCTCTACAAAAAATACGCTTACATGTGTGGGATATCTCTTTTACTTTAAAAGATATTTAACAGTCTCCCTGCTAGCCCTATCAGAACTTTGTTAATTTTATTTTCTTTTATTGTGGAGCTCAAAAATGTCAAAGCTGAAACCTTGATTGCATACCTACATATGTTCGCTCAACAGAAAAAATATATATATATATATAAATTTAATAAGGCACGCCTCTGATATCGACAGGCTGACTATTTTACTGAAAAAAGTGAATTTTTAAAACAAGTTTTCCCCGAATTGGATTTTGTTTTACGGACAACTTTTTTATATTATAGTGATAGCTTCATTTATATAGATTTTATTTAAGTTCAAATATTATATTTTTTACAAAATAACATTAAACATCAAAATTTTACGTTTTTTGATAAATTTAATGAATAAATTCAGTTCTAATGCTTTACTATTTATATATTATTATTTTTCAAGTTATAACATTTCCAATGACACTAAATACTTGCATAAATAGTTTACACATTAAAAAACTAAAATTAACATTAAAAACTAACTGAAACTTGACCCCCTTCAGCAAAAGTTGCACATTTTCCCTCATTTCTATGGTAAATATGTTTTGCAGCTTTCTATATATATAAGTACATATCTGTTTCAACATGTTTTTTTTTTTTTTTTAATAATTTTGTGTAACTTTTGTACCGTTAAATATATTTCAATGAAATTTCACATATGTATTGCTGAGGTATTTTTCAACTGTTTTGGACGTGCACAAGTTTCTCTCTGGTCTCGGGGCAGGGGGGGACTTCCGAAATTGGACGCCTCGGATATTATTATTTTATGGGCTTTAAGTTTATATTGCTTAAAATAACTATTCTTACTAAAAAACGTAAAAAGTATATTTTATTTATGTCAGTATGTTTCATTTTATTTCAACAAAATTTTTATTTACATCGAATGTATCAAGAACTTCCTGAATGTCATCGTTTTCGTACATTACATTATTGTTAGTATTCCACTTATTTTTTTTATAGAAGTTAGAGCGGGATAGGAAACTTTAAAGTGTCTGTGGTGAATGACTCAGATTTTTCTGCATTTATATGATGTTTACTTTTACCTGCTCTCAATATCATATGACATCTTCGAAGAAATTCCACATCAACTCCAGTAATTTGAGACGTAATTTCATAGTTTTCAAAGAATTTCCTTGCCACGTTGCCATCATTTGTACTCCCATAGCCGACGAGTGGTTTATCCATATATTAAGACCAGTCATCTGTTTACATTCAATTTGAATTCTCCTTTTTTCACCTGCTCTCATTTCCATAAGGTCCTTGTTGTCCCTAACAGTTTTTTTTTGCCGTTTCCAAGTATACTTCTATATTTGAGATCATACGAAATATGAAGAATGTGTTGCCAAGGCGTATACGGGCATGTAGGGGAGATATACCAAAGCTATCTGCAGGAGTTTGTGAAAATTGTGATTTTTTCAATCCACATAAAGAACACGTCCAGGCTGAATCAATATTCGTAATGGCATTGCATACCTTTCTATCAATAATTTTTAATTGAAGTTCAAAGTGTACATTGCACAGCGGGACAGAATCGAAATTTTTTGGAAATAAATCTGTAACTTCTGATCTGATTGGTATAGGCGTAGCGGGGGAGTGTACAAAGTTAAGTTTGGAAGGGGGGCACAACAAACCCCTCAGGGGCGGAGCTAAGGGGGCTCAAAGTTAGGTACCTCTGACATAAAAAATTTTTAATTGCAAAATTTTTGTTTCTCGTCCGATTTCAAATATTTTTATATATTGCTGTTGGCCCTGATAAGACATATAAAAAACATGCTTACATCTCCTATTTGTCTCTTATAGTTTTCAAGTTATTTGCGTTTGAATTTTTTCTTGGTCCAGTTTTTTTTCATATATATCCTAGCATTTCCGACCGATTTTATTAGTTTTTTTCCTATCTAGTTAAAGAACAAAATTATCTATTGAATAAAAAAAATTTAAGTCGATATCTTTACCGAGTCCAAAAATAAACGATTTTGAATTTGAAAATTTCAAAAACGACGACTTTTTGTGTTTTTTTAGCCGAAAAAGTATCTACACCCTTTTTTATCTAAAATAAAATTTTCTTTAGCAACATATAATAATTTTACACTTTTCTGAAAGGCAACTTCACAGAGATGACTTTAAGATAAAAAACAAGCCCAATATCTCAATTGGTCATGGTACACACCCTCCCGAATTCGACCCATTTTATATGAAAGTCTTGACTTTAGACCATTTTTTCTCAAATCCCAAAGCACGAATCGACAAGCGGAATATATTTTAAGAATCCTCAATATGTTGTTAAAAGTTTTAAATCAAAATCTACGGGCCTTCGGAAAAATGTGGTTTCTATAGCCATAAATGTAAAAAATCCCATTTTTGGGAATTTTGATTAGTTTTTTTGGGAATTCAGGAAAATCCTACCCCTAATTGCAATTCGCTTAACGCGCTTTAATTTATATTAATAAGATCCACATTTCCTGGAAATTTCATTAAGATATCTTTATAAACAAATATGTTATTACAATTAAAAAATTTGTATTTTCTCCAAAAACCCCAAAATGGGCCTTTTGTTTGGTTTATTTCTAAATAGCGAAAGAAATTTTAAAAATATGTATTCCAAATTAAGCTTATATAATTTCCGATCTTTTGCAAAAAGATTCAAGTCAATATCATGCCTCATTTCAGAAATATGCGCGTTTAAACTTTTATATTTCCAATTTATTGTATATATGACTATATTTTTACAAACTTGCAACTTTTGCCTTTAGCTTTGCGTGAATAATTACTTAGAAAATTATGAATATTTCTGCATACTTTTAATAATATCTATACACAAAATAATTTTATAAAAATAATTAATAAAATTTTTTTATTTTTAATAGCGTTGCCACATTTCCCAAATTTAAGTAAATCTTTATCCTTTTCTAAGCATTCATATATATCTATTAATGAATTTAAAATAACAAAACAAACAATAAATGTCTATTTTAACTTAATCAATATTATTATTTTTCGTATTTATCATCTTCCTTAATAAATATTCTATTTCTAATACAATTTTTTATTACTTATTTACATTAAATTTATGTAGACAATTTTTCTAATATTTTAAACTTATACTACTTATTTTCTATAAAATAATCTGTTGTATCTGTATACATATCTAAAAGATAATAAAGGTCCTTCAAGTCTTCAGTATTTTGAGTTGATAAAGGCTCATAATAAATCCAACGTTTTCCCATTGATGATAGTACAGGGTCTGATGATAACAATAGGCTATTAAAAATATCCTCGTTTTGTGACGTTCTGGAGCATTTCCTGGAGCTGAATAATTGAAAATCTCTGTTTCTTGCTTCTTGAGCCTCTTCTGTAAGCTCTCGAAGTGGAAGAATATTTCGTTCAATTATAATTTCGCCATGGCACAATATTTTATGTACTGTTGGTGTCATTTCTTTCCATGGATATAGAGAAACAAGTAGTTAGATATTTCTGTTGCATATTCTCCAATTCGAGCATAGTTAATTTTGTGCTTACTATTAATTGTCATTAATAGTATGTTAGTCCTTTCAAGTAACTCTTTATTAATACCAGTTATTTTTGATGTAGCTTCGAAATTTCCGAAAAACCTTCTTGCTGTATTTCCATCATTTGTACTACCACCAGTCGGCAGAGGTTTGTCGATGTTTAATCCCGATTCTTCTCTGAATTCATCCTGCATTCTACTTTTCTAGGATATTCTAAGTGTTTTTAAATCCTCGTTGTTTCTGGTAGGTTTTGTTAAATTTTCTGGCACGCTTCTATACTTTAAATAATATGCTATGTGCAGAAAATGCTCCATGAACCGTATTCTGACGTGAATCAATCATTGTTAGACTAAGTTGAAAGGATATGTCGAATGTGTATTGGTTTATGGTTATTATGAATAGGTTGTAAATCATTTATTTCATCTTTATTATATTCCACTAAATCCTTATGGGCCAGTCTTTTCTTCTTAGATCTAGTACTTAAATTATCATATGTCTTGCAGGGTGCTCCAGTTGATATTTTGCACGCCGATATTTCTATATCAGTATCCATCCAATCGGAATGTTTAATTTTTAATCTGTTAGTACGCTGATTCAGGGACTTCATTTTTACGTCATACAACTTTAACAATCTCTCTATCTGAGATTTACCAATGACGTCGACTTTTGCATGATATGTAGTTTTTATGAATTCCACTATAGCTTCTAAACGATTAAGATCATTTTTAGATAAACTCCACAGAACACAACACAATTGTTCATGTTTCAATGTATTCACCATGGTAATCAACTTCGTTATGATGTTGATAAGGATTAGCTGCGCATCTATATATCTATTAAATATGTATACCTGTATGTATATTTACAGGTATTCTGTGAATTTTCATTAGGTAAAATATCTGAAAGAGTCAATTTGGAAGAGTACCTATACCGAATTCATTGATATTATATGTTGCTGTTAGGTATCACCGGAAAGGATACCTGTACATTGCCACTATATCATAAATAAATAAATTTTTAACCATCACGAATAGATAAATACATTTGTTAAATTTAGGTAAACACCATAAATGTAAACTAATAAAATACTTGTTGTTAAAATAGTCATTTTTTGTTTGTTTTGTTATTTTAAATTCATTAATAGAAATATATGAATGCTTAGAAAAGGATAAAGATTTACTTAAATTTGGGAAATGTGGCAACGCTATTAAAAATAAAAAATTTTTATTAATTATTTTTATAAAAATATTTTGTGTATAGATATTATTAAAAGTATACAGAAATATTCATAATTTTCTAAGTAATTATTCACGCAAAACTAAAGGCAAAAGTTGCAAGTTTGTAAAAATAAATTGGAAATATAAAAGTTTAAACGCGCATATTTCTGAAATGAGGCATGATATTGAATCTTTTTGCAAAAGATCGGAAATTATATATGCTAAAGGATAAGCTTAATTTAGAATACATATTTTTAAAATTTCTTTTGCTATTTAGAAATAAACCAAACAAAAGGCCCAATTTTGGGTTTTTGGAGAAAATACAAATTTTTTAATTGTAATAACATATTTGTTTATAAAGATATCTTAATGAAATTTGCAAGAAATGTGGATCTTATTAAATAAAAGCGCGTTAAACAAATTTCAATCAGGGGTAGGGTTTTCCTGAATTCCCAAAAAAACTAATCAAAATTCCCAAAAATGGGATTTTTTACATTTATGGCTATAGAAACCACATTTTTCCGAAGGCCCGTAGATTTTGATTTAAAACTTTTAACAACATATTGAGGATTCTTAAAATATATTCCGCTTGTCGATTCGTGCTTTGGGATTTGAGAAAAAATGGTCTAAAGTCAAAACTTTCATATAAAATGGATCGAATTCGGGAGGGTATGTACCATGACCAATTGAGTTATTGGGCTTGTTTTTTATCTTAAAGTCATCTCTGTGAAGTTGCCTTTCAGAAAAGTGTAAAATTATTATATGTTGCTAAAGAAAATTTTATTTTAGATAAAAAAGAGTGTAGATACTTTTTCAGCTAAAAAAACACAAAAAGTCGTCTTTTTTGGAATTTTCAAATTCAAAATCGTTTATTTTTGGACTCGGTAGAGATATCGACTTAAATGTTTTTTTATTCAATAGATAATTTGTTCTTTAACTAGATAGGAATAAAATCGGTCGGAAATACTAGTATATATATGAAAAAAACTGGACCAAGAAAAAAAATTCAAACGCAAATAACAAAAACTATAAGAGACAAATAGGACATGTAAGTATGTTTTTTTATAGGTCTTATGAGGGCCTACAACAATATATAAAAATATTTGAAATCGGACGAGAAACAAAAATTTGGCAAGCGATTAAAAATTTTTTATGTCAGAGGTACCTAACTTTGAGCCCCCTTAGCTCCGCCCCTGAGGGGTTTGTTGTGCCCCCCTTGCAAACTTAACATTGTACACTCCTTCGCTACGCCTATACCAAATTTCATGAAAATCCAACCAGCCGATCAGAAGTTACAGATTTATTTCCAAAAAATTTCGATTCTGCCCCACTGTGCATTGATATAATAGCCATATATTTCAATGAAGACTGGACATAAATTTTCAATTGATTGTTTGATTGTATCAAGCCAGTTTTGTGTGCATTGTTTACTTTCTTATATATATTGAAACCTTATTGGTCTGCAATATACCTTTGATCCTGAAGTTGGGTTTTTCCAAACATATTTAGTAGTTGACGTAGATGGTTCATTCAAATCCTTTCTTAAGTGTAGTGGAACCAGTTATGCCATAAAAAACCTTTTGTAGTCTGTACAACTTTCCCCTGATGAGGCTGTTGAAGTGTTGGAATACTTTTATCCGCTTAAGTCGACTTGGAGATCCATCTTTGTAACATAGTCTTAAATGAATTTTTAACTTCAGATTCGGTTTGCGTGGAGACTATTTCCGACAGTCTACTTTTTTATTTCTGCCCCAGATAATCATACTGCTTAAGTGGCGGTCCTGCAATGATGGTTTTAGTTTCCAACCAGGTGCCATAAAAAAAAACATTTTGAAACAGCTGTACACTTATGTGTATAGAATGCTGCAGCACACATTTAGCATAGAAACGAAGGAAAATGTGCAAATTTTGCTCAAGAGTGTCAAGTTTCAGTTAGTTTTTAAACGAATGTGTAAGCTATTTATGCAAGTATTTGGTATCGTTGGAAAGGTTATAACTTGAAAAAATATTAGAACTAAATTTCTTCATTAAATTTATCAAAAAACGTAAAATTTTGATGTTTAGTGTTATTTTGTAAAAAAATAATAATATTTGAACCTTAATATTTAAATAAATAGAATATATAAATAAAGCTATCATTACGAAATTCTAGTATAATATAAAAAAGTTGTCCTTGAAACAAGAACATAAATGATTCCTTGCTTTTTATTCCGAAATACCTAAAATCCCAGTTTGGGGAAAAAATTTACTTTTTCAGTAAAATGGTCACCCTGTCGTATAAGAAGCCTGGTTTATTAAATATTTTTTGTGTGTTTAGCGAATATGTCAAGGTTTTTTTCTTTTTTTTTTAAATTCGGCTTTGAGAGTTTTGTGCTTAGCAAATTAACAAAAGAAAAATTAACGAAACTCTGATAGGGCTAGCGGAGAGACTTACCCAAAATGCCCTCGGATTTGCTTTACAAGCATTTACGTTAAGCATTCTTTTAGAAGCATAAAAAATGTATGGTCTAGAGGAAATAATGGATATTAAATTGAAAAAATGTCACTACCTTTATGAGAATAATCACAATTCTTGTAAAATTTTCTACTTCAAAATATAACTTTTTATCGTAACCACATTTTTTTTAACTTGGCGGAGTAAAATTGAAAAAAAAAACATGTCCAAAAATGGGTCAAAATTTTACTTCGGTCTAAATATCTTTTAATGTAAGCGTACTTTTTGTAGGGAATTGTAAGGAACTGTCTTCACCAAATATGTAACCTTAAATGTCACCTTTCAAACACGTGTTCGCTTGACACAATCGAATTAGTCTTACCCTATAGGTCAGGTAAAGTTCACTTGTGTCCAAATTGGACCCGTTGTGAAACCCTGAGGGATCATGTGTTGCTATCTAACATGTTCATAACAGCGTTCGAAACGAATTGATCCATCTGATGTCAACATCAGAGAGATCTGATAATACATGTACAAACGAACTTCTAAAATTAGCAGTCCTGATTTCGGCAAGAGTGGGACAGTGGCATAGCAGATGCTCCACCCTTTCCTCCTCTTCCTCATCCCGACAACTTCTACAAAAGTCGTTAAAAGGGAGCCCTAGTCTCCTAGCAAGAGCACCAGCAAACCAGTGCCCTGTGGCAACGGCTACCAGAATTCTTAGCCGATGCCTCGATAGTCCCATGAAGAAGTCAGATCGACATTCATCATAATGGGACCATAATTGCCTCGAGGTTGAACATGTGGATTCATTTGTCCACCTATCCTGTGCAATTATCGATAGGTTTCGCAGAATTATTGATCTGCAGGCCGAAAGCGGTACACCAACCAGTTGGTCCGTATCTTCACATCGAAGAAGGGATCCATCTCTGACAAGTGCATCAGCAATAAAATTGAATGACCCCTAACCCAGACCAGCTCCAGGTTTGAATGTCTTGCCATCTTATTCAGAGATGTCCGGCATTCATATACCAATCTGGATGTCGAAAAGACACCCGAGAGCGATTTGATCGCGGCTTGACTGTCTGTACAGATTTGGATATCCGCTTCGAATACCCTATAGTACATTAACCAGTTCATCGCCCTCTTTATGTCCGAGATTTCTGTTTGAAGAATGCTGCAGTGATCTGGAAATTTAAAGGAAATTTAAATGAACTCCACCTATCCTATTAAAGATTCCGATATAGATGGATTTCCAGTATAATCCCAAGGTTTACACCTTTAATTCAACTCCGTTTAGGCGTCGAAGTGGGAAAGATGGAATCTTATATCTTCTAGAAAAGAGGACAAGTTCCGTTTTTCCTGTATTTACTCTAAGGCCACTAATTGTACTCCATGTACTAATTAGTCCCAGAGCAGTTTACAGGCGGTGAGACATAGTATCCAGATATTTTCCAGATACAGCCACCGCAACATCGTCCGCGTAAGCGACAGTCTTAAACTTGAGTGAATAAAGTTCCCCGAGTAATGAATTAACGGTGATATTCCAGAGAAATGGAGATAAAAATCCTTGCGGAGTATCTCTATTTGCTACCCTAGTAGACGCACCCATACTGGATATTATAGCTCTATTGGTTAGAAGTCTCCATATAAGGCTGATAATGACTAATGAATGTCCAGTCTTTTCAGGGACAATTTGATTGCCTCCAGACGGCTACTAATATATATTCCTTATACTCAAGAGCTTTTTCAATACACCCTACGAGCGAGTGTAATATTTAAATGGGGCAAAGCTCTTCAGAGCCCATCTCAGTTCACTATCCGTTATGGGAATAGGAACATCATTGATGATCTCTGTAAATGTTACAGAGTATCCCGTTAAAGGGAGGCTGCATGAAAGTGCGTCCATTAAGACATCTAAGGTCTCTTGACCGCTTATTGTCCAACTGCCACATGGTTTCTGGATGAAACTTGGAACAGTAGGTAATGATGCCAGAATCCTACGAAACCAACTGATCTCGGAGTGGCTTCTACAAAAAGCCCCCCAGGATTTTCGTTTCGCATTTCTTATCTGGTTTTTAAACTTGTTAACTGAGGACTTGTAGGTAGACTAGTTTCCTAGTCTCTTGAAATAGTCGGCGACATTCTTTACGAGTCTCGCCTATATCGGAGTTCCACCAGTCTGGTTTTCTCCTACCCTGCAGATTATAGGTTTGCATGCAACAGAAGTCGCAGTATCAAAAGCGTCCGATAGCGTTTTGACACAGGACTCAATATCATCGCAACCGTTGATGGTCGGGGGATTTGGGAGAAGTTGGGACAGGATGGAAACCACGTCCAGTCTAGCACCTTCCCATAGGCCACCCAAAAGATCGATCACTTGCTTCAGGAGCAGTGCCGATCGCTCGTTTGAGCAGACCATTAACTTGACACGGTTGCGGTACCATCCCGCATCATCACACTGCACAGTGGGGTCAAACGCAAATTTTTTGGTAATAAATCTGAATCTCCTAAACTACTGGTCGGATCAAATTTAAATGTATGGAAGAGTTGTAGAGGAGGACCTAAGCTTTCAGAAAAATCATCTTGTAGTCACCCTGTGATAACACGAGATAAGCTACAGGGTGTCAAAGTTGACTACCTCGAGTATGTAAAAGTTAAAAAAATCGTAACTTATACAAATGAAGTCCGATTTGAAAGATTTTTATATTTCTGGAAAGTGCTTGGCAAGATAAAGAAAAAATAAGCTTACTCATCTAAGTGATCTCTTACAGTTAAAAAGATATTTACGCTTGAATTTTGAATTTTTGATTTTTTGGCTCGACTTTCTTTCGTTTTTCGGGAATAACTCCGGAGATATATGAGGTAAAAATTTTTTAAAAATATTCCGTAATTTGCTACATATTTCAAAATAATATGCCGAAAGAATTTTTGGATTATCTCAATTCGTCTAGACGTGAAAAATATTCAAAGTCAGCACTCTGAAATTGGCATGAAAAATGGCTATTTTTTTACAAAAATATAGTACAATTCATTCACTTTTTTCTCAAAGTTCCGCTAATAAAAAAATTTGTTCCTTATTAATTTCAATAGATAAGGCTTCATAAATGGTTAATAAGGAAATTTTGAATTGATTTAAGTTTGCACCCTACATCCAGCATTGGCCGAAAATTGTCAATTTTAAAAAATAGTTTCATTTTTATCGATTAATAAAAAAAATGTCACGCGAGCTTTTTTAAATTTGGTACCCATATTTTTTATAGAAATAGATTTAGAATAATTTAACACTAAACTGCTTCCCGCCCGGCCAAAAACGAATGCAGGAGTGGAGATTTTATGTTAAATTCAGTTTTTTTAACGACTATTTTTAAAAGCATATTAAAAGCATATTAGCATAATATTTTTAATATTATTTCTTATGTAATGTATAAAACATAAATCAAGCTTCCATTCCTAAAAAAATCAATAAAATAGCTCCAATAACCTATTTTTGGTAATTTTTCAAAAATATATATTTTTTTTTTTTTTAATAGCTGAAAATCCAAAAAAAAATTAATTTTTTTAATACAACTCCACTAATTTTGCAACTACTTTAAAAATGTTAAAAGAATATAAAAATAGACTTATTTACCAATTCAACGATATATAAAATGTTGATATAGGTCATTTAATAATAGTAATATAATGGCCTCAAAACTACCAAGTCACGTCAAAAGTTGCAAAATTCACTATTTTGTTCCGTATTTCCATATGTGTGTATACGTAACACTCAACTGCATTGCTTATTTTTGTTACGAGATAATAATATTTATTAATGAATTCATTTAAAGTGTTCATAATTTTTTTCTACTGAAAATGTTTTTAAAATTAACTACGTACATAAATAAGTATATTTTCCTTCGTTTTTTATTACATTTTTTTAATTTTTTAAATAATTTACCTAGCTACTTAATTAATGTATTATAACAAAAATGATTTTTTTACAATCGCATAGGTACATTTTTTGACGTACCTGTTTAACACTACAGGTCATAAAAGTAAACTGAATGAAATTGGGGGTTTTGAGCAAAAATTTAAATTTTTTAATTCATTTCTGCCTGTCACCATTTACCTGATATAAATATTCTTTTTCTATATATAAGTATCCTTATAAATATGCACATTTATTAGTGAATTTGCCATTATGGAGATTACATTAAAACACTTTTCTATTTGCAAAGTAATCTGGGATATTCTATCTGATATTATAAATCGTCCAGAAAAAATAAGAAAACTCATTGATACAGTAGTATCTTTTGGTTTAACTCTTACTGCAGAAGACAGTTTAAAGCTCGAAAATTTTTATAAATCATACGAAAAAAGGATGCAAGCTTCAGATTGGTCAATACCAAAGTTCAAGAAGAAACATGAAGAGTGGTTG
Source organism: Protocalliphora azurea (assembly GCA_932274085.1). Lineage (NCBI taxonomy): Eukaryota > Metazoa > Arthropoda > Insecta > Diptera > Calliphoridae > Protocalliphora > Protocalliphora azurea. The sequence goes on along the minus strand of OW026520.1, from coordinate 64,920,895 downwards.
GAGGGAGAAATACCAATTTTCATCGGAAAGCAGAAAAAGGGTCGACCAAAAAAAAGTTGCGATGAAGTTCAGCTAAGAACAAAGAGGACCAAACAGGAATCTATTCTAAATTCCCATACGAATGCCGAAATAAAAGATACATTTAAAGCTTTAGTAACACGTACGCAACCAAAGGAAGTAGAAAAAGTTATAGATGTGTTACCAACAGCTTCGATTACATCGGATAATCCAAAGCAATAGTGACACCGAAATCAACATCGTCCTTTACCTCTGAAGATGCTTTAGCTCTAATATTAAATTTAGGATTATCAAGAAACCAATACGAGATTTTTAGGAAATCTGTTAGCGAAAAAGGATATGATATCTTTCCCAGTAGCAAATCAGTGAGAGAAGCGAAAAGTAATATTTTACAGCCTATGGAGCACCCGGTTAATGCTTCTGTTAAAAGTGCTAAAGTTAATATATTGCAATTACTTGAAAATACTGCCTCTAGAATTATATCTACCTTCAGCAATGATAACATTGAAAAATGCAAAGACTCTGAACTTATTTTAATATTCAAATGGGGCTGCGATGGAACATCAGGATTTTCGGAATACAAACAACTGGATGGAAGTAATTCTGGAAATAATTATTTCTCGCTGTTTATAGCGTCTCTGGTACCACTTCGAATGCGCTTAAATAAGCCTTCCTCATCGACAAGAAATGACTCGCTTTTTGATGATATATGGATAAATTTAACTCCAGGTTCCAAATTTTAGTGCCTTCCAATCCTTTTGGATTACACAAAAGAAACCACGGTTACAATAAACAGCATTGTCAACCAATTGGAAGAAGAAATTAAAGCATTGCCCTCAATATATGTAAAAGTATCAAACAGAACTATTAAAGTTACATTTCAACAACAATTAACGATGATTGATGGAAAAGTTGCAAACGCTATAACAGATACAACATCTACATGGAAATGTAATATATGTGGAAAAATAAGTTCACAATTTCAGGATAATTCTGAAGTCCTTGTTAATAAAAATTCTTTAAAATTTGGAATATCACCACTCCACGAAAGGATAAGATTTTTGGAGTTCTGCTTACATCTTGCATATGATATGAAGTACAGAAATATTCCCGGGCAGGAAAATGCTACAGTAAAAAACAATTTGGAACTTCACGAATTACGAAAAGAGGAGAAGAAAAGAATTCAATTTGAATTCAAAAAACAACTCGGATTAATAATTGATAAACCTCTACATGGCTATGGAAGCTCAAATGATGGAAATACAGCAAGACGTTTCTTTGAAAATCCGGAACTCACATCTTCAATCACAGGCATTAACTTAAATATTTTGAAGCGTTTTAAGATTATATTGGCAGCCATTAATAGCAAAAAACAAATTAATGCGTACAAATTTAAAATTTTTGCTTACGAAACTAAAGAACTACTTAACATTACATACCCCTGGAAATCAATGACTCCAACAATTCACAAAGTATTGGCTCATGGTAAATAAATAATAGAAAATAGTATTTTGCCATTGGAAGAGCTAACAGAGGAAGCACAGGAAGCCCGAAATAAGGATGTTAAACATTTCCGACTCTTCAATACCCGAAAATGTTCGAAAATAGCGGAAAATATGGACTAAATGGAATATTTATTAATATCATCAGATCCAGTTATATATTCTATAAGAACACAATGGCTACCAAAAATCACTCTTGAAATAGAAAAAGAGGATTCCGAAGCTAAGGAAGTTAAAAATTTGCTAACGTTTGATGTTTCTGATTATTTTCAAGAAAATCTCTAATAATATCTTCGATAATATATTCTTAATAAAATAAATATACGGGATATATGTATAATAAGTATATAAATATGTAGAACAAATTAAATAAACATTACTCAAATAAAGAATTTACTACTTTATAATAACAAATATATACCTACATAATACATTAGAAAACTAAAATGTTACGTATACACACATATGGAAATACGGAACAAAATAGTGAATTTTGCAACTTTTGACGTGACTTGGTAGTTTTGAGGCCATTATATCACTATTATTAAATGACCTATATCAACATTTTATATATCGTTGAATTGGTAAATAAGTCTATTTTTATATTCTTTTAACATTTTTAAAGTATTTGCAAAATTAGTGGAGTTGTATTAAAAAATTTAATTTTTTTGGATTTTGAGCTAATTTAAAAAAAAAATTATTTTTGAAAAATTACCAAAAATAGGTTATTGGAGCTATTTTATTGATTTTTTTAGGAATGAAAGCTTGATTTGTGTTTTATACATTACATAAGAAATAATATTAAAAATATTATGCTAATATGCTTTTAAAAATAGTCGTTAAAAAAACTGAATTTTAACATAAAATCTCCACTCCTGCATTAGTTTTTGGCCGGGAGGGAAGCAGTTTAGTGTTAAATCATTCTAAATCTATTCTATTAAATCTATTAAAAAATATGTGTACCAAATTTAAAAAAGCTCGTGTGATATTTTTTTATTAATCGATAAAAATGAAACTATTTTTTTAAAATTGACAATGCTGGATGTAGGGTGCAAACTTAAATCAATTCAAAATTTCTTTATTAACCATTTATGAAGCCTTATCTTTTGAAATTAATAAGGAAAAAATTTTTTTATTAACGGAACTTTGAGAAAAAAGTGAATGAATTGTACTATATTTTTGTAAAAAAAAATAGCCATTTTTCATGCCAATTTCAGAGTGCTGACTTTGAATATTTTTCACGTCTAGACGAATTGAGATAATCCAAAAATTCTTTCAGCATATTATTTTGAAATATGTAGCAAATTACAGAATATTTTTAAAAAATTTTTACCTCATATATCTCCGGACTTATTCCCGAAAAACGAAAGAAAGTCGAGCTAAAAAATCAAAAATTCAAAATTCAAGCGTAAATATCTTTTTAACTGTAAGAGATAACTTAGATTAGTAAGCTTACTTTTTCTTTATCTTGCCAAGCACTTTCCAGAAATATAAAAATCATTAAAATCGGACTTCATTTGTACAAGTTACGATTTTTTTTAACTTTTACATACTCGAGGTAGTCAACTTTGACACCCTGTAGCTTATCTCGTGTTATCACAGGGTGACTACAAGAAAGCTTTTCTGAAAGCTTAGGTCCTCCTCTACAACTCTTCCATACATTTCAATTTGATCCGACCAGTAGTTTAGGAGATTCAGATTTATTACCAAAAAATTTGCGTTTGACCCCACTGTGCACTGGGGGGAGGGTCCGGGGTTCTCTTTCAGAATCTTCCAGAAGACTCCCATCAGCTTCATGCGCACAATATCCTAGTTTGTGCGCAATCTGGATCGCTCCTATCGATGATAGCTCGTATAAGATGGCCTTTGGCAATTTCCCTATACGACCTGTTCATCGAGTTGTAGGGCTTTGGACGCTTGGACCCGGGCTGTTGGTTTTGCGGCTGAGCCTCCTCCTCCGAACGTTGCCGTTTAGGCCCGTCCTTCGATGTGGGGGGAGGGTTGCACTGCAGTTCGGCCAACAGTGATTTGGCCCAGTTGAGGGAAACAAGTTCCTTAGGAGTGAGGGACTCGGCATGCTTTTTACCCAACCGGTCCATAAATCTGTCTGTGGTGCGCCTTCTTAAATAGGCCCTTCTGGCGGGAGTAATGTGCCTTTGGGACGACGAATTGTTGCCCTTTCGGGGGGCTTGCCACCTTCTCCAGTTTGTTTTCCGTCTTCCTCTATAGCTTTTTGTTTGTTTGTTTTCTTGTTCCATTTAATTTAATACTTTATTCCACGAGCGTGCTCGTAACGGGTTGGACAATCCATGCATTGACGTCGTACATGGACTAGGCTACTCAACTTTACAACCGGCCCGTGGCCTGGAGTTGGAGGGGACTAGTCTTCTTTAACCACTTACTAGCCATTCAGATTCTCGGCACAGCTACAAACCACCTTAACCTTACAAGTGGTGAAAGTTTTGGTCCGCGGGCACTGACTAGACACGGCCTGAGCTCGTGCCATTACTTAGGTCTGACAGACACACGAGAGTCTTACCTGATATATGGACAACAAAAACATTTTGTCAAAACAAAACAAAAAAACGCGGATACTTCTGATATTCGTTTACTTTTGAGATTTAAAAAAATTTAACATTTTTTTTTTTAATGGCACATCAGCGCAACTTTGTACCAATATTAACTGATTTTTCGCGAACGGCGTCAATGTTATGGAGATTTAACAGAAAAAGTTAAAAAAATGTAAACATGTTATTTTCAAAAATTTATAAAAAATTACCAATGTATATTGCCTACATCAATATTTCTAAAATAGGAATTAAAAGTGATACGATATTGTTGATGACACCGAAGATAATAGCGACCATAGTGATTTTTTTAACATTTCGTTTTTTGTTTTTTAATTCTATAAGATTTTATAACAAATCTGACAACCAAAAAACTTTTTAAAATGATATTAACGGCCTATTTGTAACAGCGTGTAATTAAAGCATGGATGTTTATAAGGGCGTATAAAACTACTTTTTTAACATACGTTTTTCTTTTTTTTTTTTTTTTTTTTTTTTGCATAATATTGCTTTAGTAGCCAATTTCCTATTTATAATAAAATAATTTAAAAAATTCGTCAGTTTCACCGAAGAGATGACATTAAAGACACGATTTTATGGAATTTTTATTTTTCCATACTATTTTTTGTCTTGGACTTTTAGATGCGTGTTTGAATAAATGCAGTACAATACATTATTAGAATAACACATAAATTTCAGAATATGAAGAAGACATTTCAAATTTATGTCATATTTACAGATATTGCAAAAAAATATTTTCTTGTAAGTTTTAATGCATTAAACTAAGAACATATAAAAGGCCATATGGGCATTTCTTCAAAGTAGTTTACTTTTGGGGTTAAAAAAATTTGAACTTTTTTTAATGGCACATCAACGCTATTTAGTATCAATATTAGCTGACTTTAATGAAACACAAATCTGTTTCAACAATATTTAAGAAATTACCATAAGTATGTAACCCACATGACCATGACTAAAAAACAAATTAAAATTGATATGATATAGTTGGTGACGCCGAAGATAATCGCGATCACAAACACAACACGAACGTCAACAAAAAATGCAAAAATTCCAAATAAATGAACAAATCCTCTCTTTGTGCCTGTCAATGCTATAAAGTAAAATACACACCAAAATTTTTTAAAGTTTAATACAAGCAGAGGAGTGTACAATGTCATGTTTGGAAGGGGGGGCACAACAATCCCCCCAGGGGCGGAGCTAAGGGGGCTCAAAATTAAGGTACCTCTGACATAAAAAAATTTTTAATTGCAAAATTTTTGTTTCTCGTCCGATTTCAAATATTTTTATACATTGTTGTAGGCCCTGATAAGACCCATGCTTACATGTCCTATTTGTCTCTTATAGTTTTCAAGTTATTTGCGTTTGAATTTTTTTCATATATATCCTATTATTTCCGACCGATTTTATTAGTTTTTTAGTTAAATAACAAAATTATCTATTGAATAAAAAAATTTAAGTTGATATCTTTACCGAGTCCAAAAATAAACGATTTTGAATTTGAAAATTCCAAAAAAGACGACTTTTTGTGTTTTTTTTAGCTGAAAAAGTATCTTCACTCTTTTTTATCTAAAATAAAATTTTCTTTAGCAATATATAATAACTTTACACTTTTCTGAAAGGTAACTTCAGAGAGATGACTTTAAGATAAAAAACAAGCCCAATAACTCAATTGGTCATGGTACACACACTCCCGAATTCGACCCATTTTATATGAAAGTTTTGATTTAGACCATATTTTCTCAAATCCCAAAGCACGAAGCGACAAGTGGAATATATTTTAAGAATCCTCAATATGTTGTTAAAAGTTTTAAATCAAAATCTACGGGCCTTCGGAAAAATGTGGATTCTATAGCCATAAATGTAAAAATCCCATTTTTGGGAATTTTGATTAGTTTTTTGGGAATTCAGGAAAACCCTACCCCTGATTGAAATTTGGTTAACGTGCTTTTATTTACATTAATAAGATCCACATTTCTTGCAAATTTCATTAAGATATCTTTATAAACAAATATGATATTACAACAAAAAAAATTTGTATTTTCTCCAAAAACCCCAAAATGGGCCTTTTGTTTGGTTTATTTCTAAACAGCGAAAGAAATTTTAAAAATATGTATTCCAAATTAAGCTTATCCTTTAGCATATATAATATCCGATCTTTTGCAAAAAGATTCAAGTCAATATCATGCCTCATTTCAGAAATATGCGCCTCTGTATATATGACTATATTTTTACAAACTTGCAACTTTTGCCTTTAATTTTGCGTGAATAATTACTTAGAAAATTATGAATATTTCTGTATACTTTTACTAATATCTATACATAAAATATTTTTATAAAATAAATGTTTTTTATTTTTAATAGTGTTGCTACATTTCCCAAATTTAAGTAAATCTTTTTCCTTTTCTAAGCATTCATATATTCCTATTAATGAATTTAAACAAATAATGAATTTAATAAAACAAACAAAAAATGTCTATTTTAACTTAATCGATATTATTATTTTTGGTATTTATCATCTTTCTTAATAAATATTCTATTTCTAATACGATTTTTTATTATTACTTATTTACATTAAATCTATGTAGACAATGTTTCTTATACTTATACTACTTATTTTCTATAAAATAATCTGTTGTATCTGTATACATATCTAAAAGATAATAAAGATCCTTCAAGTCTTCAGTATTTTGAGTTGATAAAGGCTCATAATAAATGCAACGTTTTCCCATTGATGATAGTACAGGGTCTGATGATAACAATAGGCTATTAAAAATATCCTCGTTTTGTGACGTTCTGGAGCATTTCCTGGAGCTGAATAATTGAAAATCTCTGTTTCTTGCTTCTTGAGCCTCTTCTGTAAGCTCTCGAAGTGGAAGAATATTTCGTTCAATTATAATTTCGCCATGGCACAATATTTTATGTACTGTTGGTGTCATTTCTTTCCATGGATATAGAGAAACAAGTAGTTAGATATTTCTGTTGCATATGCTCCAATTCGAGCATAGTTAATTTTGTGCTTACTATTAATTGTCATTAATAGTATGTTAGTCCTTTCAAGTAACTCTTTATTAATACCAGTTATTTTTGATGTAGCTTCGAAATTTCCGAAAAACCTTCTTGCTGTATTTCCATCATTTGTACTACCACCAGTCGGCAGAGGTTTGTCGATGTTTAATCCCGATTCTTCTCTGAATTCATCCTGGATTCTACTTTTTTAGGATATTCTAAGTGTTTTTAAATCCTCGTTGTTTCTGGTAGGTTTTGTTAAATTTTCTGGCACGCTTCTATACTTTAAATCATATGCTATGTGCAGAAAATGCTCCATGAACCGTATTCTAGCGTGAAGTGGAGATATTCCGAAAGACAGAAAATCTTCATTAATACTCCTTACTTTACCAATATCCGAAAATTGTGATTTCGTCTCTTCACATAGTGAGCATTTCCAAAAAGAAGATGTTTCCGTAATGGCATTACTAACCTTTTCATAAATCATTGTTAGACTAAGTTGAAAGGACATGTCGAATGTGTATTGGTTTATGGTTATTATGAATAGGTTGTAAATCATTTATTTCATCTTTAATATATTCCACTAAATCCTTATGGGCCAGTCTTTTCTTCTTAGATCTTGTACTTAAATTATCATATGTCTTTCGGGGTGCTCCAGTTGATATTTTGCACGCCGATATTTCTATATCAGTATCTATCCAATCTGAATGTTAAATTTTTAATCTGTTAGTACGCTGATTCAAGGACTTCATTTTTACGTCATACAACTTATAAAGCTCTCTATCTGAGATTTACCAATGACGTCGACTTTTGCAAGATATGTAGTTTTTATGAATTCCACTATAGATTCTAAACGATTAAGATCATTTTTAGATAAAATGTAAACATGTTATTTTCAAAAATTTATAAAAAATTACCAATGTATATTGCCTACATCAATATTTCTAAAATAGGAATTAAAAGTGATACGATATTGTTGATGACACCGAAGATAATAGCGACCATAGTGATTTTTTTAACATTTCGTTTTTTGTTTTTTAATTCTATAAGATTTTATAACAAATCTGACAACCAAAAAACTTTTTAAAATGATATTAACGGCCTATTTGTAACAGCGTGTATTTAAAGCATGGATGTTTATAAGGGCGTATAAAACTACTTTTTTAACATACGTTTTTTTTTTTTTTTTTTTTTTTTTTTTTTTTTTTTGCATAATATTGCTTTAGTAGCCAATTTCCTATTTATAATAAAATAATTTAAAAAATTCGTCAGTTTCACCGAAGAGATGACATTAAAGACACGATTTTATGGAATTTTTATTTTTCCATACTATTTTTTGTCTTGGACTTTTAGATGCGTGTTTGAATAAATGCAGTACAATACATTATTAGAATAACACATAAATTTCAGAATATGAAGAAGACATTTCAAATTTATGTCATATTTACAGATATTGCAAAAAAATATTTTCTTGTAAGTTTTAATGCATTAAACTAAGAACATATAAAAGGCCATATGGGCATTTCTTCAAAGTAGTTTACTTTTGGGGTTAAAAAAATTTGAACTTTTTTTAATGGCACATCAACGCTATTTAGTATCAATATTAGCTGACTTTAATGAAACACAAATCTGTTTCAACAATATTTAAGAAATTACCATAAGTATGTAACCCACATGACCATGACTAAAAAACAAATTAAAATTGATATGATATAGTTGGTGACGCCGAAGATAATCGCGATCACAAACACAACACGAACGTCAACAAAAAATGCAAAAATTCCAAATAAATGAACAAATCCTCTCTTTGTGCCTGTCAATGCTATAAAGTAAAATACACACCAAAATTTTTTAAAGTTTAATACAAGCAGAGGAGTGTACAATGTCATGTTTGGAAGGGGGGGCACAACAATCCCCCCAGGGGCGGAGCTAAGGGGGCTCAAAATTAAGGTACCTCTGACATAAAAAAATTTTTAATTGCAAAATTTTTGTTTCTCGTCCGATTTCAAATATTTTTATACATTGTTGTAGGCCCTGATAAGACCCATGCTTACATGTCCTATTTGTCTCTTATAGTTTTCAAGTTATTTGCGTTTGAATTTTTTTCATATATATCCTATTATTTCCGACCGATTTTATTAGTTTTTTAGTTAAATAACAAAATTATCTATTGAATAAAAAAATTTAAGTTGATATCTTTACCGAGTCCAAAAATAAACGATTTTGAATTTGAAAATTCCAAAAAAGACGACTTTTTGTGTTTTTTTTAGCTGAAAAAGTATCTTCACTCTTTTTTATCTAAAATAAAATTTTCTTTAGCAATATATAATAACTTTACACTTTTCTGAAAGGTAACTTCAGAGAGATGACTTTAAGATAAAAAACAAGCCCAATAACTCAATTGGTCATGGTACACACACTCCCGAATTCGACCCATTTTATATGAAAGTTTTGATTTAGACCATATTTTCTCAAATCCCAAAGCACGAAGCGACAAGTGGAATATATTTTAAGAATCCTCAATATGTTGTTAAAAGTTTTAAATCAAAATCTACGGGCCTTCGGAAAAATGTGGATTCTATAGCCATAAATGTAAAAATCCCATTTTTGGGAATTTTGATTAGTTTTTTGGGAATTCAGGAAAACCCTACCCCTGATTGAAATTTGGTTAACGTGCTTTTATTTACATTAATAAGATCCACATTTCTTGCAAATTTCATTAAGATATCTTTATAAACAAATATGATATTACAACAAAAAAAATTTGTATTTTCTCCAAAAACCCCAAAATGGGCCTTTTGTTTGGTTTATTTCTAAATAGCGAAAGAAATTTTAAAAATATGTATTCCAAATTAAGCTTATCCTTTAGCATATATAATATCCGATCTTTTGCAAAAAGATTCAAGTCAATATCATGCCTCATTTCAGAAATATGCGCCTCTGTATATATGACTATATTTTTACAAACTTGCAACTTTTGCCTTTAATTTTGCGTAAATAATTACTTAGAAAATTATGAATATTTCTGTATACTTTTACTAATATCTATACATAAAATATTTTTATAAAATAAATGTTTTTTATTTTTAATAGTGTTGCTACATTTCCCAAATTTAAGTAAATCTTTTTCCTTTTCTAAGCATTCATATATTCCTATTAATGAATTTAAACAAATAATGAATTTAATAAAACAAACAAAAAATGTCTATTTTAACTTAATCGATATTATTATTTTTGGTATTTATCATCTTTCTTAATAAATATTCTATTTCTAATACGATTTTTTATTATTACTTATTTACATTAAATCTATGTAGACAATGTTTCTTATACTTATACTACTTATTTTCTATAAAATAATCTGTTGTATCTGTATACATATCTAAAAGATAATAAAGGTCCTTCAAGTCTTCAGTATTTTGAGTTGATAAAGGCTCATAATAAATGCAACGTTTTCCCATTGATGATAGTACAGGGTCTGATGATAACAATAGGCTATTAAAAATATCCTCGTTTTGTGACGTTCTGGAGCATTTCCTGGAGCTGAATAATTGAAAATCTCTGTTTCTTGCTTCTTGAGCCTCTTCTGTAAGCTCTCGAAGTGGAAGAATATTTCGTTCAATTATAATTTCGCCATGGCACAATATTTTATGTACTGTTGGTGTCATTTCTTTCCATGGATATAGAGAAACAAGTAGTTAGATATTTCTGTTGCATATGCTCCAATTCGAGCATAGTTAATTTTGTGCTTACTATTAATTGTCATTAATAGTATGTTAGTCCTTTCAAGTAACTCTTTATTAATACCAGTTATTTTTGATGTAGCTTCGAAATTTCCGAAAAACCTTCTTGCTGTATTTCCATCATTTGTACTACCACCAGTCGGCAGAGGTTTGTCGATGTTTAATCCCGATTCTTCTCTGAATTCATCCTGGATTCTACTTTTTTAGGATATTCTAAGTGTTTTTAAATCCTCGTTGTTTCTGGTAGGTTTTGTTAAATTTTCTGGCACGCTTCTATACTTTAAATCATATGCTATGTGCAGAAAATGCTCCATGAACCGTATTCTAGCGTGAAGTGGAGATATTCCGAAAGACAGAAAATCTTCATTAATACTCCTTACTTTACCAATATCCGAAAATTGTGATTTCGTCTCTTCACATAGTGAGCATTTCCAAAAAGAAGATGTTTCCGTAATGGCATTACTAACCTTTTCATCAATCATTGTTAGACTAAGTTGAAAGGACATGTCGAATGTGTATTGGTTTATGGTTATTATGAATAGGTTGTAAATCATTTATTTCATCTTTAATATATTCCACTAAATCCTTATGGGCCAGTCTTTTCTTCTTAGATCTTGTACTTAAATTATCATATGTCTTTCGGGGTGCTCCAGTTGATATTTTGCACGCCGATATTTCTATATCAGTATCTATCCAATCTGAATGTTAAATTTTTAATCTGTTAGTACGCTGATTCAAGGACTTCATTTTTACGTCATACAACTTATAAAGCTCTCTATCTGAGATTTACCAATGACGTCGACTTTTGCAAGATATGTAGTTTTTATGAATTCCACTATAGATTCTAAACGATTAAGATCATTTTTAGATAAACTCCACAGAACACAACACAATTGTTCATGTTTCAATGGTAATCAACTTCGTTATGATTTAGATAAGGATTAGCTCCGCATTTATATATATCTATTAGATATATCGCACAGGTATATATATTTACAGGTATTCTGTGAATTTTCATTAGGTAAAATATCTGAAAGAGTCAATTTGGAAGAGTACCTATACCGAATTCATTGATATTATATGTTGCTGTTAGGTATCACCAGAAAGGATATTACCTGTGCATTGTCACTACCTCATAAAAATATAGATTTCGAACCATCAGTAATAGATAAATTCTACAGCTAGGTATCACCGGAAAGTATACCTGTACATTGCCACTAGATAATAAATATATAAATTTTTAACCATCAACAGTAGATAAATACATTTGTTAAATTTAGGTAAACACCATAAATGTAAACTAATAAAATAATAATATTGATTAAGTTAAAATAGACATTTTTTGTTTGTTTTGTTATTTTAAGTTCATTAATAGAAATATATGAATGCTTAGAAAAGGATAAAAATTTACTTTTGGGAAATGGGGCAACGCTATTAAAAATAAAAAGTATTTATTAATTATTTTTATAAAAATATTTTGTGTATAGATATTAGTCAAAGTATACAGAAATATTTATAATTTTCTAAGTAATTATTCACGCAAAACTAAAGGCAAAACTTGCAAGTTTGTAAAAATATAGTCATATATACAATAAATTGGAAATATAAAAGTTTAAAGGCGCATATTTCTGAAATGAGGCATGATATTAACTTGAATTTGCAAAAGATCGGAATTTTTTTTTAAGTTTTAAAATTTCTTTCGCTATTTAGAAATAAACCAAACAAAAGGCACAATTTGGGGTTTTTGGAGAAAATACAAATTTTTTAATTGTAATAACATATTTGTTTATAAAGATATTTTAATGAAATTTTTAGGAAATATGGATCTTATTAATATAAATAAAAGCGCGTTAACCAAATTTCAATCAGAGGTAGGGTTTTCCTGAATTCCCAAATAAACTGATCAAAATTCCCAAAAATGGGATTTTTTACATTTTTGGCTATAGAATCCACATTTTTGCGAAGTCCCGTAGATTTTGATTTAAGACTATTAACAACATATTGAAGATTCTTAAAATATATTCCGCTTGTCGATTCGTACTTTTGGGATTTGAGAAAATATGGTCTAAAATCAAAACTTTCATATAAAATGGGTCGAATTCGGGAGGGTATGTACCATGACCAATTGAATTACTAGGCTTGTTTTTTATCTTAAAGTCATCTCTGTGAAGTTGCTTTTCAGAAAAGTGCAAAATTATTATATTTATTTATAATTTTATTTTAGATAAAAAAGAGTGAAGATACTTTTCAGCTAAAAAAACACAAAAAGTCGTCTTTTTGCAACTTTCAAATTCAAAATCGTTTATTTTTTGGACTCGATAAAGAAATTTTTATTCAATAGATAATTTTGTTCTTTAACTAGTTAAGAAAAAAAACTAATGAAATGGGTCGGAAATACTAGGATATATATGAAAAAAACTGGAGCAAGAACATGCAAAATTATGGTGCTTAAAAATTCAAACGCAAATAACTCGAAAACTATAAGAGATAAATAGGACATGTGAGCAGGTTTTTTATAAGTCTTATCAGGGTTTACAACAATATATAAAAATATTTGAAATCGGACGAGAAACAAAAATTTTGCAAGCGATTAAAAATTTTTTATGTCAAAGATACCTAACTTTGTGCCCCCTTAGCTCCGCCGCTGGGAGGATTGTTGTGCCCCCCTTCCAAACATAACATTGTACACTCCTCTGCTATGACTATACCAAATTTCATGAAAATCCAACCGGCCAATCAGAAGTCAATATCAAATAGAATCAAATCAATAGAAATCGTAGAAAAAATTACTCATATAGTTAGCTTCTCCGCAATTAGTAGGTAACGTAATGGCTTAGGTAATATTCGCCAGTTAGTAATTTATGTAAGACCTGAGACTTTCATTAACAAATATTTTGGAATAGATACTATATTTTTAGTACAGGTACATGACAGGTAAATTAAGATAGGTACTTTTTACCTGTAATATCTTTATTATTAATATTGGATATGAATAAAATATTACATGAACTCTACAAATATCTAAAAATAAAAAATAAGCAATTTATATTCAGAAATTTGTTTTTTATAACAATAATAATTTTTTAATTAATAAAAATTGGCCTAATTAAAAAAATAATTTAAGTTCGTAATCTATATTTAAAAATTATGGTAAATCATTATAGTAGCTTAATTTAGTAAAATAATCTGATTTAAAGTAATCCAAATCTAAAAGATAAAGTAAATCCTTATATTCATGAATGTTTTCATATATCAATTACCTGTAGCAAATCCAACCTTCCCTGGTAGATGATAAGACTGGATCAGATGATAATATATATAATGTCTGGAACATTTTCTTGAACTAAACTGGTGAAAATATTTGAAATCTCGATTTCTTGATTATTGGGGCTCTTCCTTACGTTATCCTAAAGGAAGAATATTATGCTTTATTATTTTTCCATGACTTAATATCTTATGTACGGTTGGTGACAACAAATTGCAAGAATATAATTTTATAAGCGTTTTCGAAATTTCATAGGAATATTCGCCAAATGTTGTTGAATTAACTTGCTGTTTGCTGCTTATTGCCATTAAAATAATGTTAACTCTTTGTAGTAAATTCATATCAATTCCTGTAATTTTTGAGGTTGTTTCAAAATATTTGAAAAAACGCCGAGCTATGTTGCCATCGTTCGTATTTCCGTATCCTACGAGTGGTTTATCAATGTTTAGTAAGTCCAGTCTGTTATTTAAATTGCTCTTAAATTCTCTATACTTCAAATCGTATGCCACATGTAGAAAGTATTCAAAAAATCTTATTCTGGCATGCATAGGAGATATTCCGTATTTTAGAACATCTTCATTGACAGTTCTCATTTTAGATATATTTGAAAATTCTGATCTCTTTTCGCCACATATTTGTAGAACAATTCCAACTAAAGGAGGTTCCTGTTATGGCGTTGCCGACTTTCCGATCAATCATTGTTAGTTTCATATCAAACGATATGTTAAATGCATATTCCGATATTTCAATGGAAATTGGATCCAAGCTTCTAGTTTCTACTTCAATACATTCTATTAATTAATTTTTGTGTTGTATTTGTTGATTCTTTTGTGTACTCAAAGGAAATTGGTCTGCAAAAGTATTTTGTTTGATTATCCAAAGGTCTTCAAAACTAGGTGATGGGGTATTTCTGTTAGCATATTTCCTAATTCTTAAAAGAACCAATGATGCCATAAATACTCTTATATTTCGAAGATTTTTGCTTTTTTATATTCTGAAAATAGTGATAAGACATCACATCCCCATTTGATCACACACACAAATCACAACCATTTATTTTCTTAAAATGCTCAGTGGTAAATTCCGAAACAATCATTGATGCTGTATTTTCAAGTATTGTAAAAGCTTGAATTCTGGCTTTTCGATCGGTAGTTTCAATGAGAGATGGTATAATGCTTTTCTTTTTTTCTTGTAATGCTCCATATGATGGTAGAACGTCCACACCTTTTTCTAGTAGTGCTTTTCTTAAAATTACATAATTCCGATAGCTAAGTTTCAGTAGTAGCATTAGGGCTTCTTCTTCCGTGAAAGCTGATGCTGATGTTGGTGCAGATATGCTCTTCACAATTTAATACGTTTTGGTGATGCAGTTGGAAGAATATTTGCGATTTTTACAGCCTCAAACGGCTGGTTTTCCTTTTTTAACATAGCTTTAAATGTGTCTGAAACTTCTTCAGTAGAAATTGTAGAAAGCGTTGCAGACAAATGCTGTTTCTTAGATTTTGAACACAAATCTTAGTACTGCTTACAATGTGCAACAGCTGATGTACAAAGTACATGTTCTATGTTTTCATTCAGCCAGTCAGAATACTTTGATTCAAACTTCTTACATCGAATAACTTAACAGAGCTTTCAATCTTCGATAATTAATCTTTTTCCAGCTTATTTTTATAATTAGTTTCTACGTATTGTGTTATAAATGGAACACAAAGTGAAATTTTTCAATAAGATTTCCATGATTTATAACTGAGATCTAATATGGATTAACCACGTATATAATTCATTGCAACTTATTCTACAAAACTATCTGTTCTAAAGGTATGTCATGTATTTGTACTAAAAATATAGTATCTGTTCTAAAGTATTTGTTAATGAAAGTCTCAGGTCTAACACAAATGATTAACTGGCAAATAACATTACCTAAGCCATTATGTTACCTATTAATTGTGAAGAAGCTGACTATATGAGTAATTTTTTCTACGATTTAATTTGGATCGTTAATTTTGACACATGGAAAGGTAAAGGTAGTCTTATTTTCAAAAATGTGTAATAATATTTATTATAAGAAAATTCGTTGAAGACTTTTCGCGAAAAGATGCGGAAGAGATATAGAGTTACGATTTTGTGCATATTATTCATATTTAATTATGTAATAAAATTTTTGTTAATGTATATTTTTGAATAAAATTTTACGCATTAGTAGATTTTTTGATGATTAATTTTAAGCGTTTTTGATTTATCAATAAAAACCCCGCTCTTTTTCCAAAAAAAAAAAAAAATCCAAAAATGGGATTTTTTTCTATATTTCTCCAAACCATATCGGCGAGCAAAAATTTCTATTACAAAAAAATTTAAAACACATTAGACTATATAAAAAGTATAACTTTTTTTGAATCAAGCTTTGCTATTTGAGAAATTAGGGCGTAAAATCGAATTTTGTTGAAAAAATAGGTCAATTTTGGTAAACCATGGTTTTCGCAAAAATCAATTTAAAACAATTTTCTCCTATAAAATATTCTGTGTTTAGTTATCTTTCAGAAAAATATAAATGTTATACATGTTACTTAAGAAAATTTTTATGTAACAGAAAAAGAATGTGACCACTTTTATGGCAAAAAAAAGGGAAAAATAATTTTTTATTTATTTTTTTTTTTTTTTTTTTTTTTTTTTTTCAAAGTTAAAATTTAAATGCCTATAACTTGATTCCGTAAATATTTTTTCTTTACACGATTTTGCTATTTTTTTATTAATGAAATAAAAAAAATCCCAAAAAATCGGGTGAAATTTGGAGTCAAAGCAAGTTTTTCAACTATGCTCTTCGACACCCGGCTGACTGGTGATCCCGAATCTAATAAGCAACGAGTGTGACGTCGTAGACCCAATTTTAACCAAAACGATAGGTAGGAGAATTAGTGTGTTCTGGCGGAAAATAGATGTCAAAGATGCTGACGTGCATGGGGGACAATTCTCTTCTGGTTTTGGCGGAAGTGGATGGCACCAAATCGGAGACAAAGCGCAAGGCCGAGAAGGTAGAAAGTCTTTCTCTAATCTGGGATGGACGTGAAGTAGGGTGTGATGAAATTTCTGACAATGTTTACATCTATGTTTGGAAAAACAAGCGGCCTGAAAATGGTCGTGTGCCAAGCAATTGGAATAATAATTGTTTTCTCGTACGGCACGAATGCGTTCGGACATGTTCATTGCCAAAAACTTCCGGCAGGTTCTAAGCGGTTGCGGACGTTTGCAAATGCGGCAAGGGAATGTGTTATAATGTCGGGTTATCTTTTGGAAGAAGTTTTGGAATTGGCTGATATTTTTGGCATGATGATCTGAAAAAGAAAGTTTATGGCATGATAAAAAAAATATTTTTAAGAGAAAACTTAAGATTCTACGGGCAACATGATTAATTTAAATATTGGCCAAGAATTCGGTGAGAGATTTTCTTTCTTGATCACTACCAGTGCTCCTACATGATCTCGGGTCTTTTCCACTTGAGTATTTTGTTCACTTCCTTCAAGTACTCGTTTTTCCATCAAGAGCAAAAGTGGATTACCTTTAATCGTTGCTAGCGATTTGTAATGGATACCGTGGAATCGTTTATCTGTGGATCAACATGTGATAAAATAGGAACACCCATAAGAAAATGCCTTTTGGTCAGAGCGCAAAGGTCAGTTGGATCATTTGAATTGGGGAAATACGCCTGGAATTTCGACATGCTTCAAATTTAAAGAGTACAGTCGACAACTCTTTAAATGTATATTTATGGCACCCTGTTATTTTTCGAAAATGCGTTTTGAAACTTCATTCCAGCTTCCCATAAACCACCCATGTGCGGAGCGCCGGCTGGAATGAAATGACACGAAATGTTTTGGTGAGCATAGTCGGATATTATACGCTGTAGGAAAGTTTGGATAAATTCTTTCGCTAGAATCTTAGATGCACCCACGAACGTTGTACCGTTATCAGAATGTAGGTGTAGCGGACAACCTTGACGGGAAACGAAACTGCTAAAAGCTGCTAAGAACGATTGAGTGAATAAGTCTGAAGTAGCTTCTAAATGGATAGCTTCGTAGTAAGAGAAGCCATTAGCTGTCTCTGGAATTCACACAAATTTTACATTTGCTGATAGTGATTTTTATAAAATTTTTTGCCTTCGGAATCCAGTACTGTGTTCACAAAAGTCACAGAACCAGCTGATTTCCTCCATGTATGGTTATGTCATGGACACTTCGGATAACATACTTTTTGACAGACTGAAATGAGTTGATCTCTAACGGAACGAATTTCGGAGGTGGGCAGGCTTATAGAGTCTTTAAAGAAATTAGAACGATTGAAACTTTTAAGTAAATTTTCGTAATCCACAAAGTAAGAAAAATGTAACTTAATTAACTTCTAGTTTCACAGTGGGAATATTGGATAATTCGGAAGAGGTCCATTGGGATTCTGTGTTTTGAAGTCACTAGGGGCCAAACCACCACAAATTGTTGTTCAACATCTACTCTGATCTAAGGCCTCGACTGGATTGTGAATAGTTCACGACTTGAGTAATTTTGGAAACTCTATTGGCTACCAAGGTTAGCCAGTAACACGGCGGTTTTGCTAGCCACGATGGAATCAGTCCAACAGAATACGAAGTACTTCTCGACATCCAATCGATGAAGCAGATTATCAACCATATCTGCTAAAAGAACTGCTTCGCAAAGTTCAAGACTCGGAATGGACAGCGTTTTGATTGACCCCTTTGGTTTTGGAACGGATGTATCTGCTATTCTAACATATATAGCTACTACGTATGCTTTTCCATGGAATTCGACTTTAGCATTAGGACAATAATCAATCCATGGTAACGAATGGTATTGATAATACAAAAATTGGATTGAAAAATTTTCATTGACTAAGCGCATCTGGAGAAAGATTTTCATCCCACCCAGTACCGTCCATCCATATCTGCTGCATCAGAATTTTTGCAAGGACTATAAAGGGCGCTAAATATTTAGCAGGATCGAATATTGTACAGATTATATAAAAGGATTTGTTGCAAAATAGAATTCGTCCGAACACACATTCCATCGTATTCCTAAGGCTTTTGCAGAGCTGCTATCTTCAAACTTAAGAAAATGGTCTAGGGGAATATCAGCTAAAATATCTCTAGAATTTGATGTCCACTTTCTCAAAGAAAACCCAGCGGAATCTAAAGCTCGGATTAGTTCATTTTTTTGCTTTAAGAGTATCCCGTTTTGTATGAGATCCTGCAAGGACATCATCCACATACATTGAATTCCGTAATATCGAACTAGCCATACGATAATTGGACTGGTCATCATCTGCTAATTGAAATAACTTTCGAATAGCCAAGTAAGGAGCGTAGTTTACCCCAAATGTAACAGCTTTTAACTCATAGTCGTAAATTGGACTTTTACGGAATAGAATTCGTTGGTGCGGAATATACTCGGGATTGACTAATATTTTACTGTACATTTTTTGAATGTTGGCATTAAAGGCGTATCGGAGAAAACGCCACTTAAGAATTATTAAAGTTAGGTCATTTTGCAAAATAGGTTCTATGTAAAGCAATGAATTCAAACTGTTTGGATGACGGAGACAAAGCGAACTTTCGTAGTTCGGTTTTACTACTGCATGATGGGGCAAGTAATAAAAATTTTGATCTTCTTCATGTTTGGAAGACTCCACTTTACATATATTCTATGACTAGTTCATCATAATCTATTTTAAACGCAATCTACCTATATTTCGCAAAAAACTATGCCATTGCACTCTTTCTGGAATGGCCTACATTCAGAGACTTAGGAAATCCTTCTTTGGAGGGAAGCGGCACTATATATCTTCTTTCTGGATTCCTTTTTGTAGTTTTTGCGAATAAATCTCCACAAGCTTTAGCAGAGGATGACATGAAGTTCTTCCTTGGAAGATTCTATACCCCCCAAAAGCGAAAAATTTCCTGGTATATGGAAATTTCGCAGAAATTTAAAGTTATTTTTGGACTTGGACTAAAGTTACGGGAGACAGGACCTGTAAGAATCCATACGGAGATGGTTTCTTTCGCTAAAAGTGATTCTCAAACATTATGCTTTGTCCCCGAACACACTCGAACTGCAGTAAAATTTCGGATTTTATTCATTGGTGGTCGGTTTGAGAATCTGGACTCTGGTATTGTTTGGGGCGGAAGTTTATTCGATAGTTGCGGAACCACAAGTGCTGTTACTGGAATTTCTATGTCAGCATTTAGCTTTGAACTCAATACAAAAGTGCCACTGAACTCTATCAGAAACGGTATTGTTTAATCCGGAAAACTGGACGGTGATAAGTTGTGAAGGAATCTGAAGAAAATTAAATATACGTTCGGAAATAAAGGTCCCCTCTGATCCAAAATCAATCAAGGCTCTTACTTGATATTTCATCCCTTCATAAAAGATATTTACCCAAGCAGTTCCCTATAATATACCCTTCGAATTTTTTGCAAAACAGGACTGAACCTATTCTAGTTCGAATAGGTTCAGTCCTGTTTTATTGTTAATGTTGAAAAAAGAATCCGAGTTTGGATTTAGGAAGAAGTACCATTGGAACTTGGCCCCTGAGAAGATGGATTAAGAATACCGATCTCTTTGTGAATAAGCGTATTATGCTTTTTTACCATTTGAAACAGCTGTGTTTACTGGTACAGTTTGTTACGCTGTGAGTTTTTGAAAAGCAGTTCAGACACAAACCTTCTTTTTTGATCTTTTGAAGTCTTCGTTGAAATCGAATTTTAAAAATTTTGGACGTCTGCGTCACTTGGGGCTCACAACATTGCACAGTGGGGCAGAATCGAAATTTTTTGGAAATAAATCTGTAACTTGCTCAAAGTTAGGTACCTCTGGCTTAAAAAATTTGTAATTTAACTAGTTAAAGAACAAAATTATCTATTGAAAAAAAATTGAAGTCGATATCTTTACCGAGTCCAAAAATAGACGATTTTGAATTTGAAAATTGCAAAAAAGACGATTTTTTTTTTCTTTTTAGCCGAAAAAGTATCTATACTCTTTTTTATCTAAAGTAAAATTTTCTTTTGCAACATATAATAATTTTGCACTTTTCTGAAACTTCACAGAGATGGCTTTAAGATAAAAAAACAAGCCCAATAACTCAATTGGTCATGGTACATACCCTCCCGAATTCGACCCATTTTATATGAAAGTTTTGATTTTAGACCATATTTTCTCAAATCCCAAAGCACGAATCGGCAAGCGGAATATATTTTAAGAATCTTCAATATGTTGTTAAAAGTTTTAAATCAAAATATACGGAAAAATGTGAATTTTATAGCCAAAAATTTAAAAAATCCCATTTTAGGAATTTTCATTAGTTTTTTTTTTGGGAATTCAGGAAAACCCTACCCCTGATTGAAATTTGCTTATTTATATTAATAAGATTCACATTTCCTGCAAATTTCATTAAGATATCTTTATAAACAAATATGTTATTACAACAAAAAAATTTGTATTTTCTCCAAAAACCCCAAAATGGGCTTTTTGTTTGGTTTATTTCTAAATAGCGAAAGAAATTTTAAAAATATGTATTCCAAATTAAGCTTATCCTTTAGCATATATAATTTCCGATCTTTTGCAAAAAGATTCAATATCAAGCCTCATTTCAGAAATAAGCGTGTTTAAACTTTTATATTTCCAATTTATTGTATATATGACTATATTTTTACAAACTTGCAACTTTTGCCTTTAGTTTTGCGTGAATAATTACTTAGAAAATTATGAATATTTCTGTATACTTTTACTAATATCTATACACAAAATATTTTTATAAAAATAATTAATAAATATTTTTTATTTTTAATAGGGTTGCCGCATTTCCCAAATTTAAGTAAATCTTTATCCTTTTCTAAGCATTCATATAAAATGTCTATTTTAACTTAATCAATATTATTATTTTTGGTATTTATCGTCTTCCTTAATAAATATTATATTTCTAATACGATTTTTTCTTACTTATTTACATTAAATTTTTGTGTGGGGGTATGGTTTTCCTGAATTCCAAAATAAACTAATCAAAATTCCCAAAAATGGGATTTTTTACATTTTTGGCTATAGAATCCACATTTTTCCGAAGTCCCGTAGACTTTCATTTAAAACTTTTAACAACATATTGAAGATTCTTAAAATATACCCCGCTTGTCGATACGTGCTTTGGGATTTGAAGAAATATGGTCTAAAATAAAAACTTTCATATAAAATGGGTCGAATTCAGGAGGGTATGTACCATGACTAATTGAGTTATTAAGCTAGTTTTTTATCTTAAAGTCATCTCTGTGAAGTTACCTTTCAGAAAAGTGCAAAATTATTATATGTTGCTAAAGAAAATTTTATTTTAGATAAAAAAGAGTGTAGATACTTTTTCGGCTAAAAAAAACACAAAAAGTCGTCTTTTTTGCAATTTTCAAATTCAAAATCGTTTATTTTTAGACTCGGCAAAGATATCGACTTCAAATGCTTTTATTCAATAGATCATTTTGTTCCTTAACTAGTTAAAAAAAAAACTATAAAATCGGTCGAAAATACTAGAATATATATGAAAAAATCTGGACCAAGAACATGCAAAATTATGGTGCTTAAAAATTCAAACGCAAATAAATCGAAAACTGTAAGAGATAAATAGGACATGTAAGCATGTTTTTTATAGGTCTTATCAGGGCCTACAACAATATATAAAAATATTTGAAATCGGACGAGAAACAAAAATTTTGCAAGCGATTAAAAAATTTTTATGTCAGAGGTACCTAACTTTGAGCCCCCTTAGCTCCGCCCCTGGGGGATTGTTGTGCCCCCCTTCCAAACATAACATTGTACACTCCTCTGCTACGCCTATACCAAATTTCATGAAAATCCAACCGGCCACTCAGAAGTTACAGATTTATTTCCAAAAAATTTCGATTCTGTCCCACTGTGCATTGGCTTGGAAACTATGAACTTTCTTATTAGAATTGGAATTAAGATGATTCCTGAATTTTGTATAATTATTTTCAGAAATGATTGAGCCACAAATTTCAGAAACTGATTCGAAAGTTCTATACCGATTTGTAAGAAATTCATTTAAATCGGACCATTTTGGAATAGCGGTCTCATCCCTTAATTCCTTTTTCCAAAGAGTTAATGTATTCTCAGGGATTCTATTGGTGCAAATAGTAGGGAAGAGAATTTCCATTTAATCATTTACCAAAATCGTAAACACAAGCCCTTCCATGCCAAATCGAAACCTTGATTAGTTAGGGAATGTTTTTTGAACAATTTCTCTGGCCTCTGGATGAATTAGCTTTTTCTTGATTTTACAAGAAGAAAAAAAATCGTAAATTGTATCGCAAACTTTGGTGTAATAATTAAATAAACAAGCTCAATTTAAAACGAAACAAATTCTATCTTTTTTATATATTCGAATTTATTGAAACCTTTATAAAAAATTAGTTACAATGTTATGAGGATTTACTTAAAAATATTACAACAATTAACATCTAAATATTTAAATAAAGAGGCTACTGATATCACAGCATTAAGGAAAGGATGTCTAAAAAACTTTGTACCTACTTTAAACGTTATAAGATATTTTAAATACAATCACTAAATATTACGCTTTAAGTAAAAAAGAGACTTAGTAATTATTTAGCAAATTTCTTATTATTTCATATGTAGACGTTCTGCATTTTTCATTAAATGACAGAGTCAGTTGCCTTGTAATTGAATTAAACTTTATATGGTTGAAGTTTCTATGCAGTAGATCAGTCGAATATCTGGGTTGTATGTTATGAATTATTTTTAGATTTGCAATTTTCATGTGTAAGTTTTAGCAGCTCTATAAAACCAGAATTGCCATGCATAGTAAAAATTAGCCGAATACACATTTTGTTAATAAGGATCTTCTATAGAGTAAGAGGTAAAAAGCACGACCGCATTTAATTGCTTTATCACAAATGTATTGCATGTGTTACTTCAATGATAGTTTTTTATCTGAGATAATTCCAAGATATTCGATACTATCCTGCAGTGAGATAAAAATTATTTTAGAATAAAAACGTTTTGTTGGAATACGTTTCTCGATTTATTATATAGAAATATAATAGTTTGTGTTTTACTAACATTAACTTTAATCTTCCATTTATCAAAATATCTGGGTAAAATAAAAACACTACTTCTGCGTAAAAAGTTACTTCTTGAACAGTAATATAAAGGGTAGGTGATAATACCGATCCTTGCAGGTATTTGTCTATCACTAGAGATTATATTATCGATAAATACAACAAATGAGCGTTGATCTGAAAAACTTTATTATCTTTTGCAGATACGTTGGATAATTGAAGGTGTTAAGCTTAAAAACTATTCCATCATGCCATATTGAATTGAATGCATTTTCGATGTCAACAACAATAATCCCAGTGCCCTTACAATTTCTTTTGTTTTTCAAGAAAATTAACTCTTTTTAGTTGATGTACTGTAGTTATAATCTGTTAGTGCCATGTAACATAGGGGGTTTATTATTTTTCAATAAAAGTACAAACGATTTAACTTCATCTAAATTGTTAAGTTCCACGGTCGATCTGTCAAGAATATTATCGCTAAAATAATGAATGAATTTTGGAACAGCTGTGTCCATAGGGGAAGAATTATTTAAAGTAATGGTATGTGAATTACCAAATACGTCTCTATTGAATTTGCCTTTTTAGTGCCAGTTTTTAAAACTTCGCCGTTTACATCAAGATCAGCATATAACATTTAGTTTCCTTTAAGGGCTTTTGTTACTTTCCAAAAGTTTTCAGAGCCCGCAGGCAAATTTACAATAAATTTTAAGCAGGATTTTTTTCGGTCTTTATTAAGGTTATTTATCGTTGACATGAATTTTTACTACCGATTTTAAAACATTGGATATGTCTCAAAGTCTGATAAATGAGACACGAATGTGTCAAAAGAATGTCTATTGTAGATGGATGGACAGGGTTAATATTTTGTCCAAAGCGAGTATACTCAATAAGGTAATATATGTAGTAGCTGGATTGAAGGCAATGACTGTAGAACTCCTTACCGGCCGAATTATTAGACACCCAATTCCAAAGGGTATGTTCGGCATTCAAATCACCAAAAATAGAAAATTCTTTAGAAAAAAGATGTTCATTTATCGAAATCAGCCTTGAAATTTGTAGTGTGAACTGGATTATACGCTGATGTAAATATAACTGGTCTTCTATTAATCATAACTTGAATTGAAATTCTTTCAACAGTATTAGTTTTAGTTTTCGGTAACAACATATGCTTAATATTACCTTTGATTGCACTTAGAACTCCTCCTAAAAGCGTATATCGATCCTCTCTTTAAATTTTATAGCCACCAAGTTGAAATTTTTAGTAGGGTTTCAAAAAAAAAAAAATCTCTTAAAAGGAGAATATCTAATTTCCTATTGTGCAAAACGTATTCAAGCTGGGCAGCTGCTGACTTAGTTGTTATGCCTTGGGCAACCCAGTGCATAACATGAACATTGTGTAAACAAGTTGAATTACATGGCATGGTGAAGCATCATACCCAAAAATCGTAGCTTGTTGTACTTATTTCGACATCTTTGCTACGCGTCGACAACATGAAAAATATTTCCAAAAGTCTTTCATTGGAAATGTCATCTTATTATTTTTGTCGTAGCTCTTGCCTTTAGCTACCTCAGAATACAAAATCACCATAAGCACGGGAATTGCATGTATTATTGTGGGGTTCTTGTTTTGACAATTGTGGAAAATCATTATCGTCTTCGTTAAAATATGAAATTATGGGTATAGTCCACAATTTTATTAGGAATTTTTCTTTTAAAGAACTTGCTGCTTTCTTCTTTACTGCCTTCAGATCGTAGCTGAAATCTGTTGGAACTTGTGCTGGGTCCGTCTAAAGTTTTTGGTACCTTGAATTTAGGGCTATTGCCCTAATGCTTTCTTCTCTTTCGAGCAAACATTTTTTCTACCATAAAAAATCGTTTGTTGGCTTTTGTGATATGAAATAAGGCACTTTTTTAAATATTCGTGAATTACCGCGAATCTACGTTTTCAAACGATCTTTAAATTATTATTTTTACTAAATATTGTGAAGGATTTAAGTTATAAGAAAAGCCATAAATTTTGAAACTCTGACAAAAAAATCAAACATATTTTTCTTATTTAAAAATATTTAAAGTTAAGGCGAAGTAACGAGACTTAAGGCGGTAAAAGACTTATGATCTTGGTATGTGTTTTTATGCCAACAGTTTTAGATTATAAAAGTTCCCATTTTTCTGTTAATATTAGTTCTCCGTAGTAAGTAGCTATGAAAGGGTAATGGTAAAAAGATATATATATATATGAAATTAAATACATATATATATATATATATATATATATATATATATATATATATATGAAATTTAAAAATTTTCGATTTAGAGTTAATTAACAATTATTAATTTGAATTTGGAACAGATCAAATAAACACCGAAAAACTCAATTCATACATTTTTACTATTATTGCTTTCATCCAGTGCAGCCTTCTAATTTGTTATGCATATTTCACTGTCAAATTATAATTATATAAATTTCATTAAATAAACTTTATGTTCAAATCACAAGCAATCGTAATTCTAAATTATATGTTGTTTATTAAATATTTTTGCTTTTAAACTTAAAAAAGAAAATTATGAATTTTCCAGGTATATTTTTTGTCCAGATTTCTTTTGAATGATATGATAATTAAGTAACTAAGTACAGAAAATATATGTTTATTTTATAGCTGAACCATTACCACTAATGGATTTATGTAGACGAACCATACGACAAGAACTTGGACGTGCAAACTTGGAGGAACGAGTTCAACAACTACATCTTCCGCATTCGATGAAAACGTATTTGTTATATAAAAATCGTAGATAATACTATCATTACAAGTTAATAATTGTTAGATGTAATAATTTGATTTTAGTAAGAGTTTTATATTTAAACAATAGTTATAAGTTTATAAATACTCCATTTAGTATATTTTCGGTGTAATATAAGTATACAAATCATAAGTGTAAGTTCATATGGGTTTAATTTTGTAAATTGACAAGATATATATATATATATATATATATATATATATAAGGAAATTCCTTAAATAAATTTTAAATATATGTAATTCCAAAATATATTAGTTTCTATTTTTGTTACAAAGTGCACGGCCGAATCTTTTGTATTTTCATTTATACAAATATGAACTACAAAAAGAATCTACATTTTTCCAAACTACTCAAATATAAATAAAAAATTGAACTATCATGCTTCCGTAAAAAAAACAGCAATAACAATACTAAAAGCTTATTACTACTAAGTTTATAAACATATGTTTGTATGTAGATACATGCTTATACAAAACAACAACAACACTGAGTCATTGCAATACTTCTTTCCAACTAAAAACGTTGAAACATACACTGCCTGCCACTTGAACAATGAATCACATTATGTTAACTTTAATTAAATATATCTCCTAAACTAAAGTTCAGAAAAAAAAATTTTTTTTCGCAACCAATTTCAAAGTGTTGGCTTTAGTTTCCTGAAGAAATAAAAATAATACATATTTTGTTATACTAAAATTATGCATTTATTTAAAGACATGTATTTCTGTGGTACTATTTCGTGTGTCACTTGAATAACGAATTCTTTTAATATTAATCAGGAAGGCTATGATTTGAATTTCTGTCGATATAAACGGCTAGACAATTTTCAATTTGATAGTTTTTATTCAAAATGGGACGTGGTAAGGCTCTTAATACCTCAGTGAGACCAATGTGGACGTGGCCCTAATCCAGGAGCCTTGGCTAAATAATAACCAGGTCTGTGGTTTAAGGGCCAAAGGATACAAATTGTTCAAGCCGTCCACTGACGACAAGGTGAGGACTTGCATTCTAGCAAAGAATGAACTTCAGTTAATTCTTCTTAATTCTTTCAGTTATGGTAAACTGGCCTTGGCCTCGGTGTACATGCCCTATGAGGAGCTGGAACCACCAGATGACAGGGTGTGGGCCTTAGCCGAGTACGCAAGACGGAATGGAGTACGTCTATTGCTCGGTTGCGATGCTAATGCACACCACAGTCAATGGGGTAGCAGGGATACCAATAAGAGAGGTGAGTCAACATTTGATTTCATTATTACGAATGATCTTTTAATCTGTAATAAGGGTAATACCCCTACGTTCAGGACGAAGGATAGGAATTCGGTAATAGACATCACATTGACTAACTCTAGGGACCTAGTTGAGGATTGGAGGGTCGCTATGGGGTGCACTTTCTCTGACCATGGCTGGATAACCTTTAATCTGAACTTCCTGGGTTCTGAAGGGAAACGTTTTAGGAATACTAGAAGGACGGGATCCATTGATGGAGGAATCAGGTGAGGGAGAGCACTTCTTCACAGAGTCCACCAGTGGGATAATTGAAACAGTGGTAAGAGACCTGATTACGGTTGAGAAGGTCACATGGGCGGTGAATTCATTCGAGCCTTATAAGTCACCTGGCCCGGATGGTATTTTTCAGGCCATGTTGCAGAATGCACCGTTGGTGGTTCGTCTACTACTGGTTGAGATTTTTAAGGGGTGTCTGATACATAGACATATTCCAAGGGGGTGGAGAGAGGTAAGATTCATATTCATACCTAAAGGTGGTAGGACCTGTCACTCGAAACCCAAGGACTATTGACCTATCAGCCTATCGTCTTTCCTTTTGAAGACTTTAGAGAGACTGATAGACCTATATTTAAGATCTTCTGGTATCTCCAGCATCATGAGTAGTGCTCAACATGCTTATCTGAAGGGTAAATCTGTGGAGAGTGCGCTGAGTGATGTGGTGGGTTATATAGAACAAGGACTTCGGTATAAGGAATATACCATGGCCGCGTTCTTGGATATTGAGGGAGCGTTCAACAATATCAAGATTGACGCCATCAAGCAGGCGCTGGTGGATCTTAAGGTATATGACTTCTTGATCGAATGGATAATCTTCATGCTAAGCAACAGGATTGTCAATTCAAGCTTGGGTGGAGTATGCTTAAGAAAACTAGTGACTAGGGGGACTCCGCAAGGGGGAGTACTCTCACCCCTGCTGTGGCTAATAGCTGTCGATGTGATTTTGCGTCAATTCGACAGCAGAGGACGGAAGATGTTGTGGTCATGCGGGTAAAGTGAAAATTTCTTCCCACAATCAGTGAGATCATGCAGTCCGCGCTGGGTGAGCTGTCCTCGTGGGCCGCTGATAAGTGGTTGGGAGTGAACCCGGAAAAGACAGTTGGTTCTGTTTACTAGGAGGTACAAGGTAGGGAATTTCAGACTACTGTGTGGAACTGAACTGAAGCTTTCCGACTCAGCGAAATATTTGGGGGTATTCCTCGATAGTAAACTGACCTGGAAGAGGAATGTTCAGGAGAGACTCAAGCGTGGCCTCAATGCCTACTACACCTGTAGAAACTCCATAGGTAGAAGTTGGGGGCTCAAACCAAAAGTTGTATATTGGATTTACACTTCGGTGGTGAGACCAATCCTTGCTTATGGTTGTTCTGTCTGGTGGAAGGCACTAGAACGCAAGAGTAATAGGAAACTTTTGTCGAAGGCACAGAGGTGTGTTTCTATTGGCATTACAGGTGCAATGGGAAGCACACCACAGGCGGCTCTGGATGTCATACTTCATCTCCTACCCATTGAAGAGTTTGTGAGGGGTATGGCAGCAAGGAGTCTGCTGAGAGTTAAGGAATTAGGACTATTAGGTTCATCAAGAGCAGATCACTCCAGGGTCATATACGAGATCAGCTATGGTGAGGCTAATCTGTACTCCATGGGGGCATCAGATTATATGGCCGCTGAATCAGACTTTGGGGTAAATCCTGTCGTGGTGATACCTGATAGGGAGATCTGGTCCGGCACTGAGAGACTATATGAAGGTTGTGCAGTGTTCACGGACGGATCAAAGATGAACGAAAGTACTGAGGCGGGGGTTTATATTATGGGCACGGATTTGAAAGGCTCTTTTAGACTCCCTGATGAGTGCAGCGTTTTTCAGGCTGAGATTCTCGGCATCCTGAAAGCCGCAGAAATAATCAGGCAAAACATTGCGAGGGGTACCGAGGTCACTCTCTATGTGGACAGTCAGGCGGCTCTGAAGGCCTTGGGGACACATTTGGTGAGATCCAGGCTAGTTGCTGCCTGTAAGAAGACACAGAGAGCTGATGGAGGACTACATGGTGAGACTCTGCTGGGTGCCTGGCCACTGCAATATTTCAGGCAATGAACTGGCAAGGCAAGGCACAGCAAAGACTGTCTCGGAGAGGGAAATCTATGTGAAACCACCACTAAGTTTTTTCTATGGGAAGATCAATGATTGGATCTTGGTCAGAACCAATTCGGCTTGGGAGAGTAGAGAGGACTGTAGAGTGTCGAGAGCGATATGGCCGGTACTAAACAATGCAGACACTAGCACTCTCCTGGGCTAGAATAGGAAGAGCTTAAGAATCATGATAGGGGCCATAACGGGTCACTATTTGATAGGGTAAATGTGGTCTAGATGGGACGCTAGCAATTCCGATTTTTTTTTAATGTGTGGAGACGTCGACGAGACCGAGTCTATTGAGCACATTGTGTGCCATTGTCCACGATTGCAGCATCGTAGGATGAAATGGATGGGTAGCCAATTCCTCGTCGGGCTAAGTGACGTTCGGGACGCAGATCTTGTAGACGTCATAGGCTTCGTCATGGGAATTGACTGCTTAAGGGAAAATCAGGGGTATAACCCTAGGGGGAATGGTAACATTGCTAATCCCCCTATATGATTCGTTCACATTCCTACTCTTTTATCTTCTACTTCTACTCTCCTGTTTTCTACATTCTCTTCTATTTTCTGCATTCTATACTCTATATTTCACAGCTATTTCAACGAAGGCACTCGCAATGGACCTGGATCGGTCTCTAGGTGGAGATGTGGTATTTTCTGGTATCACATCAACCTTCTCTATCTATCTATCTATCTAAGGCTCTTAATAACTCTAAAAAAGAAAAAATTCTGATTTTGAAATCTAAGGTCAGAATCCGGCCCAAATAGCCAAAAACATTAATAGTGGAAAGACAGTAGTGTACAATTATTTAAATAACGTGGAAAGATATGGAAAAAATATTAAAGGGCGGTAGAAAATGGCAACAACTCCAAAGGAAAGTCGAAAAATTCTTAGAATTGCATCAAATTTTGCCATGTCCGCATCAAAAATATTTTAAAAAAGTGGAGTCAGTACCAGTCTTAGAACAATGCACCGTATTTTAAAGTAGTGCCCATACATAGTCCGACGAAAACTGGAAAAAAAACACCACTTAATGAAAAACGCAAATCACAACGTCTACATTTTGCCAAAAACACAATGACATGGTCCGACAAATGGTTTAAAGTTGTATTTTCCGATGAAAAAGAGTTTAATATTGATGGTCCCGACGCGTATAACTATTACTTCAATGACAAATAATGAGGAATTATTTTTGAGCCGCAGACACAGCCGAGAGGGCGGAATAATGGTATGGGGTGCCATTTCGTATTATGGTACCATAGAATTGGTCTTTGTATCCAACAAAATGACTGCAACGACTTACTAAAACATTCTGGAGGAAGCATTTACAAAATTTAATGATTTCTTTTGACCCATACCTTGGACGTACCA
This sequence comes from Protocalliphora azurea, assembly GCA_932274085.1. Lineage (NCBI taxonomy): Eukaryota > Metazoa > Arthropoda > Insecta > Diptera > Calliphoridae > Protocalliphora > Protocalliphora azurea. The sequence continues at coordinate 64,889,040 of OW026520.1, read as the reverse complement.
ACACAACAACGCTTCGATTCATAAATCCAGAGCAGTAAAACAATGGATTTATCAACAAGGTGTTCAACTTTTAGATTGGCCTCCATATTCACCAGACCTGAATCCAATGGAAAATGTCTAGGGTTGGCTTGCAAGAAAAGTTTATGGAGGAGGAAAACAATTTGAGGCGAAAGAATCCTTAAAGGATGTAATAACGGAAGCATGGAGTTCAATTTCGCTAAATTACTTAGAGTCATTATACAAGTCGATGCCAAATCGCATTTTTGAGGTTATTTCTAAAATTGGTGGCAGTACCCTTTACTAATTGAATTGAATGCTTCCATTTTTATAACCTAAAATTTAAAAATAAATTACAGTTTGCTTAGTTTTAAAATATACCTTATTCAAGTGACACACGAAAAAGTACCACAGAAATACATGTCTTTAAATAAATGCATAATTTTAGTATAACAAAACATGTATATTTTTTATTTCTTCAGGAAACTAAAGCCAACACTTTGAAATTTGGTTGCGCAAAAATTATTTTTTTCTGAACTTTATTTTGGTAGGTAATCTTAATTAAAGTTAAAAAAAAAAATGTGATTCCTTATTCAAGTGGCAGGCAGTGTACATAAAAAGTGTATGTATATACAATCAACAACTACTGTTTGCTTATAAAAAAGAAAAACAACACCGACAGTCATTGTAGTGCTTTTTATATATGTTTGTGAGTGTATATTTTTAATAATGTTTTCATATTTTTCCCTATAACTCGGTTGTTCATGAACCGATGTGGTTAGTTCAAAAAAACCGAAATTTTAGAAAAGTATTTACAACAGATTTGTACAAAAAGCTTATGTAGAAGCTTCACAAAGTCCAAAAATGCGTTTGGTCGATATCTCAGTTACTCATGAACCGATTTTGTTAATTTCTAAAAAAAGATTTCGAATTTTCTATCGAAGTGTTGGCTTATATAGTGGCTTAGAAAAGTCAAGTTGATTTTTACTAGTGTCACTCTAAGGAATATTCCCTATAATTTGATGTATAAGGGCTACATTACTCTACCGTACATGTAAATGTAAAAATGTCAATGTAAACGAAACATAAGTGGGTGGTTGCTCAAAAAACTTAAATGTAGCAAGTACTTTGTTGTTGTTTTGTTCATATCAACTTCGGAGATGTCAATTACACATATCTAAAGTAAATCTCTTGTAGTTTAAAATTCGCTAGATTTATAGGTTTTTATTTTAGCGATTTGAGTATAAAACAAAATTTGTTCTTTTCTAACAAAAATTTTAATTTTAAATGATACGAGTAGCTTCAACTCTACGCTTTATTTTAATCATTTTAACAATATTTGTAGTGATGAAAAATGCAAAACAAATTGTCCAATTAATAAAATTTTTACAGCGATTTTTAAGGAGATTTAGTGTTTTGAAATAAAAAGCTGTCAACACTGCTCTTACAGACGTTACGTGAAAACGTAGAGAGACCAAATTCGATTTGGTTACTTCATTACATTTGCGTTTGTCAGTACCCATACACATAACTCTTATAAGCAAAAAATTTCAGCTGATTCGTTACATTTACGGTAGAGTAATTGAGCTTTAATACATATATATCCGATAACTGGGTCTTTCTAAAAACTGATCTCAACTGACAGACGGACATGTTGGTTTTAGTCAACTGCATTATCAAAAGGTTTGTGAGTTCAATAATTTTTGTCTACATTTTTCACTACTTTTATCGTAAAGTGTACGAATTGGCTAACAGCAATTCACAGTAATTAGTTATTTAGTACTGTTTGTACAAAATAAATATCTTTGGATCAGGAATTTGCTGAGTCCAGTCGAGACAACAACGGATCAGCTAATATTGAATTGGTGATTTCAGTTTTTACTTTTTTTGTGTGTGATACATCATTATCGACAAGAATCGCCTGTCAATTTTGCTGTCATTTTTAACAAGAGCTGCCGTCATTTTTTATTTTCATTTTGTTTATATGTTTAAAATGAAAGGGTCTACTTAAGGAAAATAATTTCGTAGTCATTGGTGAGTTCCTGAAATTTTAAGAATTTGTTATTATCTTTGTGAATTTGGTAGAACAAAATTACATGTGAATGCTAATTAAAAAAAATAAAAATAAATAAATTCTTTTAAAATTAGCCTAATTCACTTATAGAAATACAACATATTAAACAAATAAATTTCCACAAATTGTAAATTTCTACGTTTTACTATTGTGCTTTAAGTGCAAGCATTTAATAGTTGCGTAAATAACTTTTCAAGAGAAAATTTTTACGAGCTTGTATTTTTTTAAAGTTTATGAGCTATAAAAGCCATTTATTTGTATGAAAACCCATACATATTTTGAATATTTTAAAATAAAATTATGAGATAAAGCATATTTCTTATAGATTGAATTGAAGGCAATTTGAAAAGTGCATAATTCAATTCGACTGTGAAAATAGTGTTGAAAGAATTATTTCATTCATCAAAGAATTTAAGTTTGTTGGTTGAATATGAATGCTTGATATAATGATAATTAAAAGAAGTTGTACTTGATTTTAAAAGGGAAAGGAATTAATTAATTCATTTGATATTTTGAGTATAATGAAACTTATGTAAAACATTACAAAGTAAATATTTAAAAATAATTTGTTGGAATATTAGAGAGAAGTTTAGAGAGACTTTTTAATCTTTTAAATAATCTCGATTGTAACAATAAAAAGTTTTGGAATTACACCAATAATTTTTTTGGAAGCGTTTGCTTTTTTGAACCATTTAGTACATATTATTTTTCTCGGATTTTCTGGACTTTTTTCAAATTATTCAAAGTTTTGTTAGGAATATAAATAGACATGCCAAAATCACGTAAATTTCTCACATTTGAAAGGACTGCGAGTCTATTTTTGAAATTTGAAAAAGAATTTAATGAGCTATCCGATGAGACTCCTTATTCTTACTTAATCGATATATGAAAAGAGGAGTTTAAAACACTAAAGAGACGCCTTTGAGGATTTTACCACAAAAAATATGAGGTAGATTCTAAGGAATATTATGAGAATGCTATAGAGCTTTTTAAAGAATGTTGTCTAGGTTACACTTCGTACGATGCTCAAATGGGTGAATTATCAGATTCGTTTTTTGATAGATCGGGAATGTCATCGACTCAGTGTGGTAGAAATACAGGAGATATATCTGGCGGTCAAATGCACAATTTGAAGTTGCCACCATGTTTCACCGAGGTTTTTAAAGGTGACAACCAATCATAGCCGTCCTTTATGGACATGTTTATATTGACGGGCCAATTTATCAGGAGTTGTAATTAATAAACAACAGCGAAACACATCAGCAAAAGAATCTCCACTCACCAATGAATGCCTGGGAAAACTTAAAAGACAGGTATGAAAATAAAAGAATTTTGGTGCACGACCAATTGAGGGTCAAATTTAATTTAGTACCAGTGAAATTTGAGTGACGATGAGATAAAAAAAACTTCAACTTGACATAAATTACTGCATTTTTTGACACTTCATGTACATAAGATAAGTATTGAGTCACGGGATCCAATTTTCGTTTATGCATGTTTGACAAAATTGCCATTTAACACTCTGTCGTTATGGAATCAAACAGTAAGTCCAAATTAGAAATTTCACTTTGGAAGTAGATTGATGAGTTTCTTACTGGACGTTTCCAATCTTTAGAAACTTTATTTAATATTCGTTGTACGAATAGGACTGAACATAATGTAAAATTTGGCAAGTCCAATTATTTCAAACAGCGAAACACATCAGTTTGAGTTTACCAGATAAATCTTGTTCAATTTGTATTAAAAGTCATGTAAACTCAGATATTTCTGCTTTTAATTGTGCTGGTTCCTCAAGAAGGAGATGCACCTTTATTTTAGTATCTCACGTAGAGATTTTAGACTGAAGATGTCAGGATTAGTACTTCTCCATTTAAGTGGAAATCTACCAAACAGGCCAATAGATAATTATTAGGCACGTATTTTGATGTGAATTTGGCATATCCAAGTTTTGTGAAAAGTGGACGGATTGATCTTTTAATAGGTGGCGATTTTTACCCAAAGGAGCTTCAAAACAACGTTTTTGGAAATTTGACGGCCCAAGAGAACGTTTTTTGTTGGATATTGACAGGGCCTATTGAAGGTAGTCATCCTCATTCACTACAGTAGTTTCATTTTACACTGAAGTGAAGTTAGACAAACAATTGGAGAACTTTTGGAAATTAGAGCAGCCTTCTCAAGCATCAAAAATGACTCCAGAAGATGAGTATTGCGAGGAATTTTAAGTACCACAAAGAGGAATAGTGAAGGGCGTTTTATTGTGTCGTTGCCTTTAAAACCTCAGTATTTGATGGAAAATAATTTAGGATTATCTCGAGAAAGGAGACAGTAGGCGTTCGTCGAAATGCTAAAACCGATGAATTTTATTTCTCCACGGAAACCATCGCCTTAAAAGACAATTTTACAAAAAGGGAAGTACTTCCTATAATTGCCAGACATTTGATCTTGATGGCTAGTTGTTATTGCAAAAATTTTGATACAACGAATTGGTATGTTAGTAGTTTGAAATAGCGACAATTTCTTTTAGATTATGTTTTTTATGGATAACATAAAGATTCCAAGATGACTTGGATTTAAACCATCGGTGAATTTAGAATTTCACAGGTTTTCGGATGCCTTAGAAAAAGCGTATGGTATGTGTGTTCGTTTTCAAGACGAAAATAGTATGGTTCAAAGCTACTTACTGATGGCAAAATCAAAAGCTGCACTACTTCAGACATCTCTCTACCTAGGCTAGAACTTTGTGGAGCCTCATTATTAGCAGGTTTATTAAAAACGATTGTGAATGATTTGAAATTTTAAGGTACCTATACTAAATTCCATGCATGGACTGATTTCATGATTGTATTGGATTGCACTGCCAAAGATTACACAGTGGGACAGAATCGAAATTTTTTGGAAATAAATCTGTAACTTCTGATCGGCTGGTTAGATTTTCATGAAATTTGGATAGGCGTAGCAGAGGAGTGTGCAATGTTAAGTCTGGAAGGGGGGTATAACAAACCCCTAAGGGGCGGAGCTATGGGGGCTCAAAGTTATGTACCTCTGACATAAAAAATTTGTAATCGCTTGCCAAATTTTTGTTTCTCGTCCGATTTCAAATATTATTATATTGTACACTCCTCTGCTACGCCTATACCAAATTTCATGAAAATCCAACCAACCGATCAGAAGTTACAGATTTATTTCCAAAAAATTTCGATTTTGCCCCACTGTGGATTATTGGAGACATGTAGTTTCTTCTGACATCCCTGCAGATTTGCTAAGTAGAGTGGTACGTCCACAAGACTTAGTGGGTAATCGAATCTGGAGGCATGGTCCCAATTTTCTGTGTTCAATGAAACATACAAGTAGATACAGGTTTTGAAACTAAAGAAGAACAGAGAGCTTTTTACATATTTTAAATCTTATACCGATTTATTGGATGAATTTTCGTCATATAAAAAAGCACTTCGAGTTATGGCATTAGTAATGAGAACGATATGACGTATGCGTAAGATTGAAACACATAACTATATCTCTGGAGACATAACGTTAACTGAATTGAATAATAATCAGAGAAACTGATTATTATTATCGCTCAGAAAGTTTTGTTTAGTGACGAGTATCATAGATGAATAAACAAAAAATAAATTTGAGGTTTAACATTTTAGATGAAAAAGGTATGCGAGTAGTAGGCTGTCGATTAGAAAATATTCCGAACTAGAGCAATAGTGAGAAATTTCCCATTTTATTATCTTCGAAATGTCGATTTTCATTACTACTCGTTGCGCGCTAGGAATTTGGTAAAATCTATTATGAGTAGATGCGAGTGTGCACAATACACAGGAGGAAATTGAAGAGTCAGATTATGAAGGCATTTCCAATGAATCGCGCTATAATTTCTAGACCATTTTTAATGACAGGTGTAGACTTCGCAGCACCGTTTGATATTCGAAACCTTACTGGTCAGGCTTGTCTCATTACAAAGGTTACATGTGCTTATTTGTATGTTTTGCTACATAAGCCATACACTTGGAAGTCGTTAGAAGTTTGTCACCTCCAGCATTTCTAGCAGCCTTTTCACGATTTGTAGCTCAGCGTGGTTGCCCAAGAAATATGTATTCTAATATTGGTACTAATAAATAATAAAGTATGAGGTCTGAGTTGAATGCACATGCTCCACAGGGTGTGAGTTGGTATTTTAATCGTAACACCCCAAAAATGGTTTGGTGTGTTTGTCTGGTGGATCCTTCCTTACGTTTTTGTAAACAATTTTTGAAGGAAGGTTATCAAGAACGGATGCGCTTCGTTAAATTTTATAAACATTGTACTGGGTGCTTGGGCCACGACCACACTTGGCGTACATGCATGAGCACCGGAAAATATAAGCTCTGTGGTGATATACACCACACTCTGCTGCGTAAGCCTAGCCCACGACCTCGTACGTCGGGCCAAAAGTCAAACGTTTACCACAGAGCACTAGAAACAGAAAGGGACCTAGTTTGTCTCAAGCTCTAGTCCCTGCTGTTCCGTGAAGCCTATCAACAACTCCAAAGAAATCGAGGAAACAAAATATTTTTGATTTGCCATCAAATCAATGAAACAGTAATTTTGAGGCCAACTGCGTTAATTAAAATAGTGACCAAAAAGAGGTACAGCTTGGAACGTGCCTTGATTGATCCCTCAGCAGAGTCATTATATCGGAAGAAGTTAGACGTTAAGGTGCTACAACAAGTAAACACTACGTAACCACAGTCTGTTGACTCCGAAAAGGTCTCTAGATCAAAGTATGCTTGATGAATTACCTGGCTTACGAGTTGCTGATTCCCAGTTTCACTTGGCGGCAAAGGCGCTTATTACACTGAAAGGTGACATATATCCAAGGATAATCAGAAATGGCATCGCAGGTGGATCCTTTGGTAAACCACTCGCACAGTTCTCGATTTTTGGTTACATTAGATAAAAGAAAAAATCTGGTAACTCTATGGCAATAAAATAGATTTTTATAGCGAATTATTTTTAATTAAAACCTAATAAAAACCTGAATACTTAACTAAATTAAATCTAATTGTGCAAAACAATTTATAATATTTAAATCCTTATAAACAAATAAATATTTAATAGAGGTCGTATCAAAATTAATAAAAATAAAAAGGGTACATAACCTCACAAAAATGACACAAACATATGATATAATAAAATGTGATTTATGTGATTCTCAATTTCATCATGATTGTGCTATGCAACTTACTGCATCTCTGACAAAAAGTGTTTTGGATGTTATTAAAAAAAAGTGAAGGTAGCCTCATATATTTTTCTGACAACCAAAGGATGTAGATCTGATAGTTTAAATAATAAATTGGATAACTTGAAAAAGCATGACAGCATGAGTCGTAATGAGAATTTTCAAAAAATTATTAACTCAAAAATAATGGAAGTTGAAGTTGAAGTGCGGACTTAATAATTACCGCAGCTATATTTAACAGTTGCAGACTTAGCTAAAAGGCTTGGAACAGAAAGTTCATTATCTGATTTGCGCTTCTGCTCTTGGATTGATGAAAAGTCAGCAATCTTGGTAAAATTTAATAATGTACTTAAACGGTATACAATAATGAAAGGCCATTGATCTAACTATGACTTGGAACTAAACCAAGTTGTATAGACAAAGTAGGAACAGTCAATAGTTTATACTAATAACCACCATACGCCACTTATTTCCAAGATCGATTTTACTGTCGTAAATTAGTTAGGAATAAAAAAATTGAGCGTTTGGTAATGCTTAATGTAGATATTCCGAGAACTAAAATTGTGCACCATGATGGAAAAGAAGTTGATTTGGAACAGGTTATTAAATTTTTTTCGGGAGTAGCTAAGAAGAAAAATATGACTGTTGTTGCCGCTGAGAATCAGACTGTAGATATGATTATTTTATTTTAATAAAATAGTCTAAAATTTTTTATATTATTATGTAGTTTGTTAGAAAAAAAGCTTAAACTAAACAATTGAAAAATTAAAATTTGAATAATAATTGACATGAAAAAAATTACTAAACAATCTTAAACATGGGTTACTATTTTTTAAAAATATTTGTTAACAAGTACGAAATACTCTACAAGACTATGGAAAAACTTCTTTTGTGTTGGATCTGATGTTGAATAATTTCCAGACACTAGGTATTAAAAGAACACCTTTTTAATTGTTTAATCTAATCAACTTAATTAAAATTTGTTTACAGTATTTCTAAAAACTATACAAAAACTAACGGGATACAATAATGAAAAGCCATTGATCTAACTATGACTTGGAACTAAACCAAGTCGTATAGACAAAGTAGGAACAGTCAATAGTTTATACTAATAACCACCATACGCCACTTATTTCCAAGTTCGATTTTACTGTCGTAAATTAGTTAGGAATAAAAAAATTGAGCGTTTGGTAATGCTTAATGTGGATATTCCGAGAACTAAAATTGTGCACCATGATGGAAAAGAAGTTGATTTGGAACAGGTTATTAAATTTTTTTCGGGAGTAGCTAAGAAGAAAAATATGACTGTTGTTGCCGCTGAGAATCAGACTGTAGATATGATTATTTTATTTTAATAAAATAGTCTAAAATTTTTTATATTATTATGTAGTTTGTTAGAAAAAAAGCTTAAACTAAACAATTGAAAAATTAAAATTTGAATAATAATTGACATGAAAAAAATTACTAAACAATCTTAAACATGGGTTACTATTTTTTAAAAATATTTGTTAACAAGTACGAAATACTTTACAAGACTATGGAAAAACTTCTTTTGTGTTGGATCTGATGTTGAATAATTTCCAGACACTAGGTATTAAAAGAACACCTTTTTAATTGTTTAATCTAATCAACTTAATTAAAATTTGTTTACAGTATATCTAAAAACTATTGCTATGTAAATTAAATCATCCATATAGTTTTAATGTAAATAATGCAATTTTACTTCTTTTAATACACATTTATAGATGATATTAATAAATAAAATATTAATGTAATATTAATATTATTGCTATTAAATATTAATAGCAGTAAATCTCTCCTCAGTAACATAATCTAATAAATAAGCCTTAGAAGAAGAATGACAAATAAATATTTTGTATAACAGAATTGTAATAAATATAGAATAAATTTACAAACATATGTACAAAAAAGAAAAAAACAGTACTCATAACATGCAATAGCTCTTTTCCTGTTATTTGATTTCTTTATAATCTGACTCAATAATATCAATAGTAAGAAAGTGGATATAAGTAATAGCGGCACATAATTACGGTATATTTTTAATTTTAATAATATTATATAATATTGTGATTATTCAGTACGTGTTATAATATTTACAAACCTTTTTGGATTTATATTAGCGAATATTAAATTTTAGTCCCTTTTTAAAATATTCTTATTGTTGGCATTATATTTAACTAAAACTGTTGAATTAACAAAATGTACTTGTGTATATTCTACTTCAAATTATTCGTTATATGTTTTCAATGAAATATTTTGTATTTGAAATGTAAATCAATATGAAAACTTTATTTTCAAATTACTACTTTTGTATAAAACACATCACATTGTGTGTATTATTTTATTAGAAAATCAATAGGTTATGGGCCTAGCACTCCCAGAAAAGAGGTTCTGAGGATTAAACTTAGTGACCAGAAGAGTTATTGATAAATAAATTGACTGCATAAATATGGCATCAACAACATTTGCAAGCAAAATACCAATATTTGTTGGGTCTAACTGTTACATAAGAGCAGATTATTGCAGATTATAAAGGGTGAAATTTTAACATCAGCTGAGCCTGGTTTACGTGAGCAGTGGGTTGAAAAAGATTAAGATACAAGAGCCGATATCTTGATTGCATTATCGCCGAAAGTTCTGTTTTTAGTGAGGAACTTTGAAACGTCGAAGCAAATTCGGGGTTTCTTGTGTGAAACCTATGAAAGAAGATCAAAACGCCAGAAAGCTGAACTGTTTAGGAAGCTGTTAAACCACAAAATGAATATTGGACAATCAAAATATATCGCAGGGTTTGATGAACATTATACACAGTTGGAAGAAATGAAGAGCAAGATTGAAGAAGAATTGCAAGTTATAATTTTATTAGACGTTTTATCAAGTGAACACATGGAGGTAAAAGCAGTGTATTGTGTATACATTATAAACACAATTCTTTTTAATTTTATTTTGTTATTTTAAGACACATTGTAAAAGTATTTCTTATATTTTATACACTAAACATTTTTGTTATTATTATTATTCTAAATACATTGTAATATGATCATATTTTTTATTTCCGCCACACTTTTTGAGAAGTTCTTTCTGTTGACAACAACACATTTTGCTTAGTACATTAACTCTATGTTCAATCGATGTAAAAATTGATTGAATGAAATTATGCTGAATAGCCATAAATTTAGTATATAAGCTGTAAAATTTATTGAATAAAGTCATAATCATTCTAAAGGTAAAAAAACATAGTTTTTTTAAGAATCGCAGCAGTGCTTAGCAAATACTGTATCAACACCCAAATCGGCATTTTTATGCTGGATAGAATCGGCAGCATTGCTAAGAGAATACTGAAAATCCAGGCTTACGATATGGCGATCCTGCTAAATTTTTAAAATTTTTATATTTTTAAATATTTGTACCGAACCTGCCAAATTTTTAAAATTCTGTATTTTTAAATTGTTGTACCGATCCAATAACAACTAAAGAAGAGATCGACCACATTTTTAAAAAATGGGAACAACTCCTAACAGAAGAGTACATTCCAGAAACAACAACTTCCACCTCAGAAGTACCACCAAAATATACACCAACTCCAACTAATGCAGAGCCGAAACCAATCACCATAGAACAGTGTCGCGCCAGGCAACAAGAATACAGGAGTAGGACCCAAGAAAACAGGAGCAAATTAACTCAACCAAAGAAAGGGGCGGAAAAAAGAGGAAATTCCACGCGGCATGTAGAGATTTACAGAGGATAATAGATATAAGCCAGAAAAAACAAAAAAAGATTTTAATAGAGAAATTAATAGCACTAAAGAAAGAAGGTTGGAAATAATGTCCAACTAAAATTAGACAAACAAAAGAAAACGCATTCCGCAATTACAAAAAAAAAAAATTCATGCCTTCTTTACCAGCAAAAACAAAACAAAAAGGAATGAAATTGAAATTATAATTAGCAAAGCTTTTATTAACATGTAATATACATTGTAATATTATAATTAGCAAAGCTTTTATCAAAATATTAAAATAAACATTAAAAATTTTATATATTAAATGTAATGGGTAAAGCAGTCGAAATCAGAAAACTCTGGTTGGTTGGTTTACGTGGTAACCCGTAACCTTACGGACAATCAATTAGACTCGTTAGAATCCGTTTTGATGGAACCACACTACTCGCCAGGTGAATGAGTTGTATTGAGTCTGTAATGAGATAGAAATGTAGGGAAGAACAATGAGAACATAAATTAATTAGATCCAGCCTGTAGCATTGAGATATTTAATGATGTCACTGTGTCTAGTGCCAGATATCTCACAGAGGTTGTCTAATTGGTGCCCTCCCAGAAATTTATGTCTGTTTGCGTTCAGGGCTGGGCATTCACATAAAAGATGAAAAACTGTCTCCTCCTTCCCGCGATTGCCACAACTACGACAATATTCATTGTAAGGGAGACCAAGTCTGCTTGCATGTTTTCCGATCGTCCAGTAACCTGTAAACAATGCTATTAGTCTCGAGATGTCTTTGCGTTTGTAGCCAATGAGTTGCATTGAGCGTTTTTCGTTGTAGGTAGGCCACGTTTCTTTCGCGACTCTACATTTGTCCAGATTTCGCCATCTATTTTCCGCCTTTTCTAGAAAGTGTTTTTGGATTCTGCTTTTGACTGTTCCTAACGGGATTGCGACAGAAACCGATAAGGAGGCATTCATAGCAGAGCCTACCCGGGCTAATTCGTCTGCCTGTTCATTACCATAGTAGTCCCTATGCGCAGGAACCCAGACTATAGTAATGTCATACAGTCGACTTAGTCCAAGCAGTTCCTCTTTACACTGTCTGACTAAAATAGAGGTAGTTTTCGGTGATTTGAGCGATAGTATTGCCGCCTGACTGTCGACAAATAAACCAATATTGCCTTGAATATTTCTATCGCGAATTAGTTTACACGCTTCCCTGACCGCTAGTATTTCCGCTTGGAATACGCTTGCCCCGTCAGGGGGTCTACATGAGTGTCTAATTCCAAGATCATTAGAGAAGACACCAGAGCCGACACCGCAGTTCATCTTTGAGCGGTCAGTGTATATCCTAGTTCCATATTGTTCAAGAAGATTACCATTCACTCCTGGTGGGGAGTAGGACTTTAATACTATTTCCGAAGTCCATCTGGGGAATCATATAGTCGGTAAATTGATTTAATTGCGGGGGTATTAAATTTAATATCCTCGCGTGCCCATACGTTCTTGATCTCCAGCTTTTCGTTGCAGATAATCTTATCGCAATATTAGCTGATGATTCAATTATGTATAGGCCTATAGGTGTTAGGTGCAATATAGTGTTCAGAGCTTCTGATGGACTAGTACCTAATGCACCTGCAATGCCAATGGAAGCGGATCTTTGTATCCTGTAAAGTTGATCCACCACATACCTCTTACTAGTAGCGGTTCACCACATAAGAGATCCATATACAAGAATGGGCCGTACTATTGCAGTGTATAGCCATTTTGTCAATTTTGGACTCAAACCCCATTTCACACTGAACATCTTTCTACAGGTTTAGTATGCTACCGTAGCCTTACTAACCCTATGTTGAATGTTCAGCTTCCATGAAAGCTTAGAGTCCAAAATAATGACCAAGTATTTCGCATTGTTCGACAAGGTGAGTTAACAGTTTTCTAACCGTGGAAGCCTGAAGCTCGGAATCTTGGTCTGTGGTGAAAAGTACCAGCTCTGTCTTGCACGGATTCACTCCTAGTCCACATTCTTTGGCCCAGTCACTGAGTGTAGTCAGAGCAGTTGACATGATATCGCTTATCACGTTCAGAAACAGTCCTGATACTAGTATCACCACATCGTCCGCGTAAGCCACGACTTTCACTCCCTTGTCTTCCAATTTACACAGGATGGTATTAATGACAATAAGCCACAACAGCGGAGAAATCACACCACCTTGTGGAGTTCCACGCATAACTTTTTTGGTCTTAACACTGTTGCCTAAATTCGCAATGACGATTCTTGTCTCTAGCATTGACACCAGCCAGTTGGTGATATAATCCTTAACTCCTAGTTCGTACAGAGCTCTCTGTATCGCCATAGTCGTAACATTGTTAAAGGCGCCTTCTATGTCCAGAAAGGTAGCCATAGCGTATTGTCTAAATTCAATGGATCGCTCGATGACCCTTACGACCTCATGAAGAGCCGTCTCCGTGGAGCGACCTTTAATGTAGGCATGTTGAATTCCTGAGAGTCGAGTTGTACCCTCTAGACGACGCTGCCTTATATGTAAATCAATGAGTCTCTCCAGAGTTTTCAGCTGAAAAGATGAGAGACTAATCGGACGGAAGTCCTTTGCATTCTCATGACTTCTTTTTCCGATTTTTGGAATGAACACTACCTTTACTCTCCTCCAATTCCGGGGAACATAGTTGAGGGTTAGGCAGAGTTTAAAGATTCTATGTAACCAGGGTATGATGTATACCTTTGCACTTTGCAGCATCCGTGGTATAATACCATCAGGCCCTGCAGATTTGTACGGAGAGAAGTTATCCATTGCCCATGAAATTTTCTCAACGGATATTATGTCATCCTCGATTCCTTGCGAGGATTTAATATGCCCCATCTCCTGGTCTGTAATATCAGTACAGCCAGGAAAATGAGTATTAAGTAAAATGTCCAAAGATTCCGCCGACGATTCTGACCATGAGCCATCCATCCTTTTAATATAGGATGGATTATTATGACCATTTGTCAAAACCTTACTGAGTCTAGAAGATTCCTTGGTATTGTCGATAGATTCGCAGAAGCCTTTCCATTTGTTTCTTTTTGCGATCTTTATTGCTTTCTTATATTCTCTACGCTTATCGTGACTGCCACGATTTTGTTCTGTAGCCAATATTGAAAGCATTGCGTGCCTCCTTGCGTAGCTTCGAAAGTTCTTTATTCCACCAGGGAGGGAAGCTCTTTTTAGCCTTCGTCATTGGACAGGATATATTTAAAGCTTTAACAATTTCCTTGCTTAATGTACTCTCAATTTGGTCAAGACCCTCAGTCGTTGCTTCGACTGGAGGTATTTTTTTCAGTTTGTACATGAGAATCCCATTGAACTTAGTCCAGTTCGTTCGTCTTGGGTTTCTGAAAGTTGACGCTGTTTCTTTGCAGACGAGTCCAATGTCGAAAAGTATCCAGCAATGATCCGAAAAGGATTTCTCTTTGGATACTCTCCACCTATCAACTGATAAATTGGATCTGTCTTTCGTAAGTGTAATGTCTAGCACCTCTTCCCATCCATTATGGTTCACCGAGCTCGGAAAAACGAATGTGGGGTCGTTGCCAGAGTTGCATATGGTCAAGTGGTTTGTATTAATGAAATCAAATAGACACTCACCTCTGTCGTTGATTTCAGTGCTGCCCCATATTGTATGCCTTGGATTTGCATCACAGCCAAGGATAATGTCATCTTGAGCCTTTATAGAGGCCAGAAACGCCTTCACTTCGTCTGGCGGGGCTGGATTGTCGTGTGCCATATAGCTGGAGGCGATCAGGAAACTCCTGTTTCGCATTAATTCGACCCTTGCGACTGTCAGGTCTGCTGAGCTATACTGTGAGCAAAGAAATATATTTATGTGTTTTTTAGCAATAAGACAAGATCTTGGCTTACCTTTATCTTTTACATTTAGTGTTTTATATGTTGAAGTCGGGAACCCATTGACTTGGGAGTTAGAAACCCAGGGTTCCTGGACTATAGCGATGTCGAGGTCCTTTTCCGCTAAAAGAAGCCTCAGATTGTTTGTAGCACATTTTGAATGCTGCAGATTAATTTGCACGATTTTCATCGTCGGTTGTGGGGTTTTTGGCAGGTTCGCTTAGTTGCATGCCTGTCAGCAGATTATTGGCTACTTCCAACTCGTCTGCTTCGCCAGCTCCTGGACCTGTGGGACGGAACACCTTAACCTTGGCGTCCCTAACCCCAAAGTACAGTTTTAGCCCCGCCTTCTCTAGCTCAACTGCGCTATTTTCTGAGACGGCGAAGATAATGCACTTGTTGTTGTCCCCATGATCTTCTGAACGGATGACTGTCCAGTCACTCATGGGGATACTGGGGTTCTGCAGCTTCAGACACTCCAGTATTTTCTGGTTATCGCAGCTCAACTTTCGTAACCAAACCTTTGCCCGCGGTCTCATAGGGATTTCCCCCGCTGGGATAAGCTTAAGGCTTAAGCCTTCCCATGCATCGCAAATCTTTGCGATGCATTTGCTGAGGAATTCTTTAGAGAACACGTCCAAGCATTTGATTATCCTGTAGCCCCGGTGTATCTCGCCAGAGTCAAAACGAGGAACTGTAGAGTCTTTATTGGTGAGTACGTGTTCCATCACGAGTTCAGCCAATTTAGACTCTATAGCACCCCATTCTGCTACCACAGGAGTTAAATAGCCGCTTTTGTCGTTGGCCAGTGCCATCAGCAAGTGATCTTTAACCACCTCGTTAAACGGCCTTCTTGCTGACGTTATTGTGGAAGGAGCTGGAGCGGTCGATTTATTTTGGACCTTTCTCCTCTTCGGCGAATTGCTACCCTCAGCTTGGGAGCGGTTTCGCTTCGCTCTTTCCTGCACTGCCTGGGATGTGGATGGTTGAGAGTCCTTAAACTTAAGATACTCGTCAACCACCGATTGGTATTTGTCACGATCTTCCTTAACGCGTTCATGAGGAGTGCCATTTGCCTTATTCTTGGCAATTTTTTCCAGTATAAAGAGAGCTTTGACATATCGTTGTCTCAGAATCTCTTTCTGGCTCTTCTTTTTCTTTCGTTTCTCCTTCGACTGGTCGTCAGACTTGACATCCTGTCGAGGAGCCATTGTGTTTTGTGACAGCGGCGTGCTATGACTTTCTCCCCTGCTGCCAGGTTGTTCGACCAAGGTCTCTTGACTAGAGGCCAAAAGGTCGTCATCCGAGGAGATACCCATCTCCACTTTTTTGTTGTTGTTATTTTTGTTTTTTATTTTATCTAAGTTCTTCATTTGATTCCCACGAGTAGGCACGTAAGGGGATGGACCATCCATGGCGTACATGGACTAGACAAAGAAAACTTACAACTGGCCCGTGTCCTGGCGCCAGAGGGGAGCTGTTATCGACTAGTCTTCTTTAACCACTGACTAGCCATCCAGGTTCTCGGCACTGCTACCAACCACCTTAACCTTACAAGTGGGGGAAAGAGGATATGGAATAAGAGGGGAGAAAAGAGGGTAGTTGGGGAAAGAGGATAGGGGATGGATAACCTTTGGTCATGAAGGCCTTTAGAGTCTAGACCTTGATTACTCAGTATCCTCCAGGAGGACAACTGAGACTTCAAGAAAGAGACCACAGCCTACATTTAAGCCGCCACATCGCGTCAAGATTGTTATCCAGGTGGGGCAGAAAAGTCTAACGCTATCGTTCTTAACAATGTAGAAATAGTAGACCATACCCAAGAAATAAATTCCCTATGGTTACTATTATTGATTATCATACTCAGCACTATTAATTTGCTAATAAAAATATATCAATTACATACGAAATCATTAAAGAAAAAATATTCAAGCAGAGCTGACAACCTTGATGATATATATATATATATATATATATATATATATATATATTTTAAACAAACAAGACCATTTCAAAAATGTAAAGGAAAACAATAAATTATAATTATAGAAAAATCGAACATGTAATATACATTGTAATATTAACAAGACAAAACAAATTTTTATTAAACATAAACACACTTATCAATTAAAGACACCCCATCCAAAAATTAATGGATTGGAATACTATAATTCAGAAGCTTAGATTACTACGAGAAAATTTTGATAAATCTTATAAGTGTCTAAACACAGATAGACCAACTATAGACAAACATATAAAAAATCTGTTGCACTGTTTCGAAGAAATTAGAGTAGTATTAAACGTTCATTATAACCGCCTAACAGTCGCTCGGCTGAAGCACTTTTTTTTAGACAATAGGGGAAAATTATTTGGAGTCACAACAAGAAAAGGTATAGAAATAGACATCCCAAATTCCTTGCATGAAACATATTATAAAAAGAAATTACTAGTATTGCCAGGAAATTCAACCTCAACAGGAACCTCAAATACTACACAAACCAAAATGAACGCCACAGAACTACCTTCAATCTCAAAATTAATCCCTATATACACGGGCAGAAAAGAGGAACTCAATCAGTTCATTGCAAACCTAGAATTGATACAAGAAACTCTAGAGGAAGCAAAGAAAACTAGTTTTTTCCAATTTGTTTTACGAGCAAGGTTATACCAGAAAGTACAAAACAATAAGACAAAATACAATACCAACAGATTTAGGACAATTAATTATAGAATTAAAGAAATGCTAAAAATCAAGAGAAACACCAAACAATATATTGAATAGACTAAATAACATAAAGCAACAAGGTGATATTAGAAAATTCGCAGATAAAGTCAATAGTTTAATATCAGAATTAAATGCACTTCAAATTTCTAGTATAGGCGAAAACAGCAGAGAAACAGTAATAAAATCAAACAACATCGTTGCATTTAATGCCTTCAAAAACGGCCTAACAAACAGATATTATTAAAATTATAGATACCAGTAGGGTAAAATCCTCTTCAAAGGCAGTAGAAATAGCAAAGGAAGCCGACTGCACTAAAACTTAAACAAACGTCATATACCAGAAAATAAGAAAGAGAAACAATAACTACACTGCCTGCTACTTGAATAAGCAATCACTTTTTTTTTCTTTAATTAAGAATATCTCCTAAACTAAAGTTCAGAAAAAAATAATTTTTTGCGCAACCAAATTTCAAAGTGTTGGCTATAGTTTCCTTAAAAAATAAAAAATATAGATATTTTGTTATACTAAAATTATGCATTTATTTAAAGTCATATATTTCTGTGGTACTTTTTCGTGTGTCACTTGAATAAGGAATATTTTAAAACTAAGCAAACTCTTATTTATTTTTAAATTTTAGGTTATCAAAATGAAAGTTATTATCTTCTAGCATTCAATTAGTAATGAGTACTGTCACCATTTTTAGAAATAGCCTCTAAAATGCGATTTGGCATCGACTTGTATAATGACTCTAAGTAATTTAGCGAAATTGAACTCCATGCTTCCGTTATTACATCCTTTAAGGATTCTTTCGCCTCAAATTGTTTTCCTCCTCCATAAACTTTTCTTGTAAGCCAACCCCAGACATTTTCCATTGGATTCAGGTCTGGTGAATATGGGGGCCAATCCAAAAAAATCATTAAATTTTGTAAATGCTTCCTCCAGAATGTTTTTGTCAGTCATTGCAGTCATTTTGTTAGATACAAAAACCAATTCTATGGTACCATAATACGAAATGGCACTCCATACCATTATTCCGCCCTCTCGGCTGTGTCTGCTCAAAAATAATTCCTCCTTATTTAGGTCATTGAAGTAAAGTTATACGCTTCCGGACCATCAATATTAAACTCTTTTTCATCGGAAAATTCAACTTTAAACCATTTGTCGGACCATGTCATTGTGTTTTTTGGCAAAATGTAGACGTTGTGATTTGCGTTTTTCATTAAGTGGTGGTTTTTTTTCAGTTTTCGTCGGACTATGTATGGGCACTACCTTAAAATACGGTGCACTGTTCTTAGACTGGCACTGACTCCACTTTTTTCACATATTTTTGATACGGACATGGCAAAATTTGATGCAATTCTAAGAATTTTTCGTCTTTCTTTTGGAGTTGTTGCCATTTTCTACCGCCCTTTCATATTTTTTCCATATCTTTCCACGTTATTTAAATAATTGTACATAACTGTCTTTCCTCAATGTTTTTGGCTATTTGGACCGGATTCTGACCCTGAGATTTCAAAATCACCACGTCCCATTTTGAATAAAAACTTTCAAATTAAAAATTGTCTAGCCGTTTATATCGAAAGAAATTCAAATCATAGCCTTCCTGATTAATATTAAAAGAATTCGTTATTCAAGTGACAGACGAAATAGTACCACAGAAATACATGTCTTTAATTAAATGCATAATTTTAGTATAACAAAATATGTATATTTTTTATTTCTTCAGAAAACTAAAGCCAACACTTTGAAATTTGGTTGCGCAAAAAATTATATTTTTCTGAACTTTAGTTTAGGAGATATACTTAATTAAAGTAAAAAAAATGTGATTCCTTATTCAAGTGGCAGGCAGTGTATAAGTCTTACAACAATTACTACAAAAACAACTTAAGAACTAACCACAATCAAAGATACGCCAATAACAACAACAATTGGAATAGAAAAACTTATTACAAAAACAACTCGGACAACAACACAGCCCCTCGCAACGGACAAAATAGATACCAAAATAATGACCGAAATTCCAATTTTTAGGTCAAATACTGAATATGGACTCAACTATAGAAATAGAAACATTAATCAAACTATCAACCAGGGAAACTCCTTAGACCCGGAGAACATTCATCATGTTTCTCCGGATCACAGCAATTAAATAATAATAAATGAATATACAATACTACACCATCCTATCAAAATTATATAAAATTGAATATAGCCAATACAGACCGAGAATTAACATTTTTGATTGACACAGCACACAGTGGGGTCAAACGCAAATTTTTTGGTAATAAATCTGAATCTCCAAAACTACTGGTCGAATCAAATTGAAATGTATGGAAGAGTTGTAGAGGAGGACCTAAGCTTTCAGAAAAATCATCTTGTAGTCACTCTGTGATAACATGAGATAAGCTACAGGTTGTCAAAGTTGACTACCTCGAGTATGTAAAAGTTAAAAAAAATCGTAACTTGTACAAATGAAGTCCGATTTTAAAGATTTTTATATTTCTGGAAAGCGCATCTAAGTTATCTCTTACAGTTAAAAAGATATTTACGCTTGAATTTTTGATTTTTTGGCTCGACTTTCTGTCGTTTTTCGGGAATAAGTCCGGAGACATATGAGGTAAAAATTTTTTTAAAATATTCTGTAATTTGCTACATATTTCAAAATAATATGCTGAAAGAATTTTTGGATTATTTCAATTCGTCTAGACGTGAAAAATATTCAAAGTCAGCACTCTGAAATTGGCATGAAAATTTGCTATTTTTTTTACAAAAATATAGTACAATTCATTCACTTTTTTCTCAAAGTTCTGTTAATAAAAAAATTTTGTCCTTATTAATTTCAAAAGATAAGGCTTCATAAATGGTTAATAAAGAAATTTTGAATTGATTTAAGTTTGCACCCTACATCCAGCATTGGCCGAAAATTGTCAATTTTAAAGAATAGTTTCATATTTTTTATAGAAATAGATTTAGAATGATTTAACACTAAACTGCTTCCCGCTCGGTCAAAATCGAATGCAGGAGTGGAGATTTTATGTTAAAATTCAGTTTTTTTAACGACTATTTTTAAAAGCATATTAGCATAATATTTTTAATATTATTTCTTATGTAATGTATAAAACACAAATCAAGCTTTCATTCCTAAAAAAAATCAATAAAATAGCTCCAATAACCTATTTTTGGTAATTTTCCAAAAATAATTTTTTTTTTTTTTTCAAATAGCTGAAAATCCAAAAAAATGTAATTTTTTTAATACCACTCCACTAATTTTGCAAATACTTTTAGAATGTTAAAAGAATATAAAAGTAGACTTATTTACCAATTCAACGATATATAAAATGTTGATATACGTCATTTAATAATAGTAATATAATGGCCTCAAAACTACCAAGTCACGTCAAAAGTTGCAAAATTCACTATTTTATTCCGTATTTCCATATGTGTGTATACGTAACACTCAACTGCATTGCTTATTTTTGTTACTAGATAATAATATTTATTAATGAATTTATTTAAAGTGTTCATAATTTTTTTCTACTGAAAAGGTTTTTAAAATTACCTAAGTACATAAATAAGTATATTTTCCTTTGTTTTTTCTTACATTTTTTTAAGTTTTTAAATAATTTACCTAGCTACTTAATTAATGTATTATAACAAAAATGATTTTTTTACAATCGCATAGGTACATTTTTTTGACGTACCTGTTTAACACTACAGGTCATAAAAATAAACTGAATGAAATTGGGGGTTTTGAGCAAAAATTTAAATTTTTTAATTCATTTTTGCCTGTCACCATTTACCTGATATAAATATTTTTTTTTTCTATATATAAGTATCCTTATAAATATGCAGATTTATTAGTGAATTTGCCAATATGGAGATTACATTAAAACACTTTTCTATTTGCAAAGTATTCTGGGATATTCTATCTGATATTATAAATCGTCCAGAAAAAATAAGAAAACTCATTGATACAGTAGTATCTTTTGGTTTAACTCTTACTGCAGAAGACAGTTTAAAGCTCGAAAATTTTTATAAATCATACGAAAAAAGGATGCAAGCTTCAGATTGGTCAATACCAAAGTTCAAGAAGAAAAATGAAGAGTGGTTGGAGGGAGAAATACCAATTTTCATCGGAAAGCAGAAAGAGGGTCGACCAAAAAAAAGTTGCGATGAAGTTCAGCTAAGAACAAAGAGGACCAAACAGGAATCTATTCTAAATTCCCATACGAATGCCGAAATAAAAGATACATTTAAAACTTTAGTAACACGTACGCAACTAAAGGAAGTAGAAAAAGTTATAGATGTGTTACCAACAGCTTCTCCCAATCGATTACATCGGATAATCCAAAGCAATAGTGACACCGAAATCAACATCGTCCTTTACCTCTGAAGATGCTTTAGCTCTAATATTAAATTTAGGATTATCAAGAAACCAATACGAGATTTTGAGGAAATCTGTTAGCGAAAAAGGATATGATATCTTTCCCAGTAGCAAATCAGTGAGAGAAGCGAGCCATCCATCCTTTTAATATAGGATGGATTATTATGACCATTTGTCAAAACCTTACTGAGTCTAGAAGATTCCTTGGTATTGTCGATAGATTCGCAGAAGCCTTTCCATTTGTTTCTTTTTGCGATCTTTATTGCTTTCTTATATTCTCTACGCTTATCGTGACTGCCACGATTTTGTTCTGTAGCCAATATTGAAAGCATTGCGTGCCTCCTTGCGTAGCTTCGAAAGTTCTTTATTCCACCAGGGAGGGAAGCTCTTTTTAGCCTTCGTCATTGGACAGGATATATTTAAAGCTTTAACAATTTCCTTGCTTAATGTACTCTCAATTTGGTCAAGACCCTCAGTCGTTGCTTCGACTGGAGGTATTTTTTTCAGTTTGTACATGAGAATCCCATTGAACTTAGTCCAGTTCGTTCGTCTTGGGTTTCTGAAAGTTGACGCTGTTTCTTTGCAGACGAGTCCAATGTCGAAAAGTATCCAGCAATGATCCGGAAAGGATTTCTCTTTGGATACTCTCCACCTATCAACTGATAAATTGGATCTGTCTTTCGTAAGTGTAATGTCTAGCACCTCTTCCCATCCATTATGGTTCACCGAGCTCGGAAAAACGAATGTGGGGTCGTTGCCAGAGTTGCATATGGTCAAGTGGTTTGTATTAATGAAATCAAATAGACACTCACCTCTGTCGTTGATTTCAGTGCTGCCCCATATTGTATGCCTTGGATTTGCATCACAGCCAAGGATAATGTCATCTTGAGCCTTTATAGAGGCCAGAAACGCCTTCACTTCGTCTGGCGGGGCTGGATTGTCGTGTGCCATATAGCTGGAGGCGATCAGGAAACTCCTGTTTCGCATTAATTCGACCCTTGCGACTGTCAGGTCTGCTGAGCTATACTGTGAGCAAAGAAATATATTTATGTGTTTTTTAGCAATAAGACAAGATCTTGGCTTACCTTTATCTTTTACATTTAGTGTTTTATATGTTGAAGTCGGGAACCCATTGACTTGGGAGTTAGAAACCCAGGGTTCCTGGACTATAGCGATGTCGAGGTCCTTTTCCGCTAAAAGAAGCCTCAGATTGTTTGTAGCACATTTTGAATGCTGCAGATTAATTTGCACGATTTTCATCGTCGGTTGTGGGGTTTTTGGCAGGTTCGCTTAGTTGCATGCCTGTCAGCAGATTATTGGCTACTTCCAACTCGTCTGCTTCGCCAGCTCCTGGACCTGTGGGACGGAACACCTTAACCTTGGCGTCCCTAACCCCAAAGTACAGTTTTAGCCCCGCCTTCTCTAGCTCAACTGCGCTATTTTCTGAGACGGCGAAGATAATGCACTTGTTGTTGTCCCCATGATCTTCTGAACGGATGACTGTCCAGTCACTCATGGGGATACTGGGGTTCTGCAGCTTCAGACACTCCAGTATTTTCTGGTTATCGCAGCTCAACTTTCGTAACCAAACCTTTGCCCGCGGTCTCATAGGGATTTCCCCCGCTGGGATAAGCTTAAGGCTTAAGCCTTCCCATGCATCGCAAATCTTTGCGATGCATTTGCTGAGGAATTCTTTAGAGAACACGTCCAAGCATTTGATTATCCTGTAGCCCCGGTGTATCTCGCCAGAGTCAAAACGAGGAACTGTAGAGTCTTTATTGGTGAGTACGTGTTCCATCACGAGTTCAGCCAATTTAGACTCTATAGCACCCCATTCTGCTACCACAGGAGTTAAATAGCCGCTTTTGTCGTTGGCCAGTGCCATCAGCAAGTGATCTTTAACCACCTCGTTAAACGGCCTTCTTGCTGACGTTATTGTGGAAGGAGCTGGAGCGGTCGATTTATTTTGGACCTTTCTCCTCTTCGGCGAATTGCTACCCTCAGCTTGGGAGCGGTTTCGCTTCGCTCTTTCCTGCACTGCCTGGGATGTGGATGGTTGAGAGTCCTTAAACTTAAGATACTCGTCAACCACCGATTGGTATTTGTCACGATCTTCCTTAACGCGTTCATGAGGAGTGCCATTTGCCTTATTCTTGGCAATTTTTTCCAGTATAAAGAGAGCTTTGACATATCGTTGTCTCAGAATCTCTTTCTGGCTCTTCTTTTTCTTTCGTTTCTCCTTCGACTGGTCGTCAGACTTGACATCCTGTCGAGGAGCCATTGTGTTTTGTGACAGCGGCGTGCTATGACTTTCTCCCCTGCTGCCAGGTTGTTCGACCAAGGTCTCTTGACTAGAGGCCAAAAGGTCGTCATCCGAGGAGATACCCATCTCCACTTTTTTGTTGTTGTTATTTTTGTTTTTTATTTTATCTAAGTTCTTCATTTGATTCCCACGAGTAGGCACGTAAGGGGATGGACCATCCATGGCGTACATGGACTAGACAAAGAAAACTTACAACTGGCCCGTGTCCTGGCGCCAGAGGGGAGCTGTTATCGACTAGTCTTCTTTAACCACTGACTAGCCATCCAGGTTCTCGGCACTGCTACCAACCACCTTAACCTTACAAGTGGGGGAAAGAGGATATGGAATAAGAGGGGAGAAAAGAGGGTAGTTGGGGAAAGAGGATAGGGGATGGATAACCTTTGGTCATGAAGGCCTTTAGAGTCTAGACCTTGATTACTCAGTATCCTCCAGGAGGACAACTGAGACTTCAAGAAAGAGACCACAGCCTACATTTAAGCCGCCACATCGCGTCAAGATTGTTATCCAGGTGGGGCAGAAAAGTCTAACGCTATCGTTCTTAACAATGTAGAAATAGTAGACCATACCCAAGAAATAAATTCCCTATGGTTACTATTATTGATTATCATACTCAGCACTATTAATTTGCTAATAAAAATATATCAATTACATACGAAATCATTAAAGAAAAAATATTCAAGCAGAGCTGACAACCTTGATGATATATATATATATATATATATATATATATTTTAAACAAACAAGACCATTTCAAAAATGTAAAGGAAAACAATAAATTATAATTATAGAAAAATCGAACATGTAATATACATTGTAATATTAACAAGACAAAACAAATTTTTATTAAACATAAACACACTTATCAATTAAAGACACCCCATCCAAAAATTAATGGATTGGAATACTATAATTCAGAAGCTTAGATTACTACGAGAAAATTTTGATAAATCTTATAAGTGTCTAAACACAGATAGACCAACTATAGACAAACATATAAAAAATCTGTTGCACTGTTTCGAAGAAATTAGAGTAGTATTAAACGTTCATTATAACCGCCTAACAGTCGCTCGGCTGAAGCACTTTTTTTTAGACAATAGGGGAAAATTATTTGGAGTCACAACAAGAAAAGGTATAGAAATAGACATCCCAAATTCCTTGCATGAAACATATTATAAAAAGAAATTACTAGTATTGCCAGGAAATTCAACCTCAACAGGAACCTCAAATACTACACAAACCAAAATGAACGCCACAGAACTACCTTCAATCTCAAAATTAATCCCTATATACACGGGCAGAAAAGAGGAACTCAATCAGTTCATTGCAAACCTAGAATTGATACAAGAAACTCTAGAGGAAGCAAAGAAAACTAGTTTTTTCCAATTTGTTTTACGAGCAAGGTTATACCAGAAAGTACAAAACAATAAGACAAAATACAATACCAACAGATTTAGGACAATTAATTATAGAATTAAAGAAATGCTAAAAATCAAGAGAAACACCAAACAATATATTGAATAGACTAAATAACATAAAGCAACAAGGTGATATTAGAAAATTCGCAGATAAAGTCAATAGTTTAATATCAGAATTAAATGCACTTCAAATTTCTAGTATAGGCGAAAACAGCAGAGAAACAGTAATAAAATCAAACAACATCGTTGCATTTAATGCCTTCAAAAACGGCCTAACAAACAGATATTATTAAAATTATAGATACCAGTAGGGTAAAATCCTCTTCAAAGGCAGTAGAAATAGCAAAGGAAGCCGACTGCACTAAAACTTAAACAAACGTCATATACCAGAAAATAAGAAAGAGAAACAATAACTACACTGCCTGCTACTTGAATAAGCAATCACTTTTTTTTTCTTTAATTAAGAATATCTCCTAAACTAAAGTTCAGAAAAAAATAATTTTTTGCGCAACCAAATTTCAAAGTGTTGGCTATAGTTTCCTTAAAAAATAAAAAATATAGATATTTTGTTATACTAAAATTATGCATTTATTTAAAGTCATATATTTCTGTGGTACTTTTTCGTGTGTCACTTGAATAAGGAATATTTTAAAACTAAGCAAACTCTTATTTATTTTTAAATTTTAGGTTATCAAAATGAAAGTTATTATCTTCTAGCATTCAATTAGTAATGAGTACTGTCACCATTTTTAGAAATAGCCTCTAAAATGCGATTTGGCATCGACTTGTATAATGACTCTAAGTAATTTAGCGAAATTGAACTCCATGCTTCCGTTATTACATCCTTTAAGGATTCTTTCGCCTCAAATTGTTTTCCTCCTCCATAAACTTTTCTTGTAAGCCAACCCCAGACATTTTCCATTGGATTCAGGTCTGGTGAATATGGGGGCCAATCCAAAAAAATCATTAAATTTTGTAAATGCTTCCTCCAGAATGTTTTTGTCAGTCATTGCAGTCATTTTGTTAGATACAAAAACCAATTCTATGGTACCATAATACGAAATGGCACTCCATACCATTATTCCGCCCTCTCGGCTGTGTCTGCTCAAAAATAATTCCTCCTTATTTAGGTCATTGAAGTAAAGTTATACGCTTCCGGACCATCAATATTAAACTCTTTTTCATCGGAAAATTCAACTTTAAACCATTTGTCGGACCATGTCATTGTGTTTTTTGGCAAAATGTAGACGTTGTGATTTGCGTTTTTCATTAAGTGGTGGTTTTTTTTCAGTTTTCGTCGGACTATGTATGGGCACTACTTTAAAATACGGTGCACTGTTCTTAGACTGGCACTGACTCCACTTTTTTCACATATTTTTGATACGGACATGGCAAAATTTGATGCAATTCTAAGAATTTTTCGTCTTTCTTTTGGAGTTGTTGCCATTTTCTACCGCCCTTTCATATTTTTTCCATATCTTTCCACGTTATTTAAATAATTGTACATAACTGTCTTTCCTCAATGTTTTTGGCTATTTGGACCGGATTCTGACCCTGAGATTTCAAAATCACCACGTCCCATTTTGAATAAAAACTTTCAAATTAAAAATTGTCTAGCCGTTTATATCGAAAGAAATTCAAATCATAGCCTTCCTGATTAATATTAAAAGAATTCGTTATTCAAGTGACAGACGAAATAGTACCACAGAAATACATGTCTTTAATTAAATGCATAATTTTAGTATAACAAAATATGTATATTTTTTATTTCTTCAGAAAACTAAAGCCAACACTTTGAAATTTGGTTGCGCAAAAAATTATATTTTTCTGAACTTTAGTTTAGGAGATATACTTAATTAAAGTAAAAAAAATGTGATTCCTTATTCAAGTGGCAGGCAGTGTATAAGTCTTACAACAATTACTACAAAAACAACTTAAGAACTAACCACAATCAAAGATACGCCAATAACAACAACAATTGGAATAGAAAAACTTATTACAAAAACAACTCGGACAACAACACAGCCCCTCGCAACGGACAAAATAGATACCAAAATAATGACCGAAATTCCAATTTTTAGGTCAAATACTGAATATGGACTCAACTATAGAAATAGAAACATTAATCAAACTATCAACCAGGGAAACTCCTTAGACCCGGAGAACATTCATCATGTTTCTCCGGATCACAGCAATTAAATAATAATAAATGAATATACAATACTACACCATCCTATCAAAATTATATAAAATTGAATATAGCCAATACAGACCGAGAATTAACATTTTTGATTGACACAGCACACAGTGGGGTCAAACGCAAATTTTTTGGTAATAAATCTGAATCTCCAAAACTACTGGTCGAATCAAATTGAAATGTATGGAAGAGTTGTAGAGGAGGACCTAAGCTTTCAGAAAAATCATCTTGTAGTCACTCTGTGATAACATGAGATAAGCTACAGGTTGTCAAAGTTGACTACCTCGAGTATGTAAAAGTTAAAAAAAATCGTAACTTGTACAAATGAAGTCCGATTTTAAAGATTTTTATATTTCTGGAAAGCGCATCTAAGTTATCTCTTACAGTTAAAAAGATATTTACGCTTGAATTTTTGATTTTTTGGCTCGACTTTCTGTCGTTTTTCGGGAATAAGTCCGGAGACATATGAGGTAAAAATTTTTTTAAAATATTCTGTAATTTGCTACATATTTCAAAATAATATGCTGAAAGAATTTTTGGATTATCTCAATTCGTCTAGACGTGAAAAATATTCAAAGTCAGCACTCTGAAATTGGCATGAAAATTTGCTATTTTTTTTACAAAAATATAGTACAATTCATTCACTTTTTTCTCAAAGTTCTGTTAATAAAAAAATTTTGTCCTTATTAATTTCAAAAGATAAGGCTTCATAAATGGTTAATAAAGAAATTTTGAATTGATTTAAGTTTGCACCCTACATCCAGCATTGGCCGAAAATTGTCAATTTTAAAGAATAGTTTCATATTTTTTATAGAAATAGATTTAGAATGATTTAACACTAAACTGCTTCCCGCTCGGTCAAAATCGAATGCAGGAGTGGAGATTTTATGTTAAAATTCAGTTTTTTTAACGACTATTTTTAAAAGCATATTAGCATAATATTTTTAATATTATTTCTTATGTAATGTATAAAACACAAATCAAGCTTTCATTCCTAAAAAAATCAATAAAATAGCTCCAATAACCTATTTTTGGTAATTTTCCAAAAATAATTTTTTTTTTTTTCAAATAGCTGAAAATCCAAAAAAATGTAATTTTTTTAATACCACTCCACTAATTTTGCAAATACTTTTAGAATGTTAAAAGAATATAAAAGTAGACTTATTTACCAATTCAACGATATATAAAATGTTGATATACGTCATTTAATAATAGTAATATAATGGCCTCAAAACTACCAAGTCACGTCAAAAGTTGCAAAATTCACTATTTTATTCCGTATTTCCATATGTGTGTATACGTAACACTCAACTGCATTGCTTATTTTTGTTACTAGATAATAATATTTATTAATGAATTTATTTAAAGTGTTCATAATTTTTTTCTAC
Source organism: Protocalliphora azurea (assembly GCA_932274085.1). Taxonomy (NCBI): domain Eukaryota; kingdom Metazoa; phylum Arthropoda; class Insecta; order Diptera; family Calliphoridae; genus Protocalliphora; species Protocalliphora azurea. The sequence goes on along the minus strand of OW026520.1, from coordinate 64,859,670 downwards.
TGAAAAGGTTTTTAAAATTACCTAAGTACATAAATAAGTATATTTTCCTTTGTTTTTTCTTACATTTTTTTAAGTTTTTAAATAATTTACCTAGCTACTTAATTAATGTATTATAACAAAAATGATTTTTTTACAATCGCATAGGTACATTTTTTTGACGTACCTGTTTAACACTACAGGTCATAAAAATAAACTGAATGAAATTGGGGGTTTTGAGCAAAAATTTAAATTTTTTAATTCATTTTTGCCTGTCACCATTTACCTGATATAAATATTTTTTTTTCTATATATAAGTATCCTTATAAATATGCAGATTTATTAGTGAATTTGCCAATATGGAGATTACATTAAAACACTTTTCTATTTGCAAAGTATTCTGGGATATTCTATCTGATATTATAAATCGTCCAGAAAAAATAAGAAAACTCATTGATACAGTAGTATCTTTTGGTTTAACTCTTACTGCAGAAGACAGTTTAAAGCTCGAAAATTTTTATAAATCATACGAAAAAAGGATGCAAGCTTCAGATTGGTCAATACCAAAGTTCAAGAAGAAAAATGAAGAGTGGTTGGAGGGAGAAATACCAATTTTCATCGGAAAGCAGAAAGAGGGTCGACCAAAAAAAAGTTGCGATGAAGTTCAGCTAAGAACAAAGAGGACCAAACAGGAATCTATTCTAAATTCCCATACGAATGCCGAAATAAAAGATACATTTAAAACTTTAGTAACACGTACGCAACTAAAGGAAGTAGAAAAAGTTATAGATGTGTTACCAACAGCTTCTCCCAATCGATTACATCGGATAATCCAAAGCAATAGTGACACCGAAATCAACATCGTCCTTTACCTCTGAAGATGCTTTAGCTCTAATATTAAATTTAGGATTATCAAGAAACCAATACGAGATTTTGAGGAAATCTGTTAGCGAAAAAGGATATGATATCTTTCCCAGTAGCAAATCAGTGAGAGAAGCGAAAAGTAATATTTTACAGCCTATGGAGCACCCGGTTAATGCTTCTGTTAAAAGTGCTAAAGTTAATATATTGCAATTACTTGAAAATACTGCCTCTAGAATTATATCTACCTTCAGCAATGATAACATTGAAAAATGCAAAGACTCTGAACTTATTTTAATATTCAAATGGGGCTGCGATGGAACATCAGGATTTTCGGAATACAAACAAATGGATGGCAGTAATTCTGGAAATAATTATTCCTCGCTGTTTATAGCGTCTCTGGTATCACTTCGAATGCGCTTAAATAAGCCTTCCTCATCGACAAGAAATGACTCGCTTTTTGATGATATATGGATAAATTTAACTCCAGGTTCCAAATTTTTGTGCCGTCCAATCCTTTTTGATTACACAAAAGAAACCACGGTCACAATAAATAGCATTGTCAACCAATTGGAAGAAGAAATTAAAGCATTGCCCCAATATATGTAAAAGTATCAACAGAACTATTAAAGTTGCATTTCAACAACAATTAACGATTAACAATTGCAAACGCTATAACAGATTTAACATCTACATGGAAATGTAATATATGTGGAAAAATAAGTTCACAATTTCAGGATAATTCTGAAGTCCTTGTTAATAAA